>VDFB02072274.1:21631953-21690866 GCA_007258455.2 Sequoia sempervirens
TCAGCAAGTAGTGCCTCCCACATGTCTAAAAGTTTGAAGAAGGGCCCTGCCAGTATTAATGTGAAGGAAATTAAACCTCAGGGCTCTATTGCGGTTGAGGGAAAAGCCCCCCTGAAAGAAGATTACAATAAAAAGGACCAGGCTTGGGATGAAGTTGACAAGCTAAAAGGGAGAATCGAGAGGCTAGAGAAAAAGGTTCAGGAAGTGTCACACTTTGCCCTAAAGGTCATGCATAGGTCGGCTACTAGTTTATATTTGTTGCAAAAGGACAAGTCTACAGAGGATGGAAAGGAGGACGCAAGCTTTAAGGAACTGCTTAAGTTCCTCATGACGGATTGGGTGACTGCTATTTAGGACAACCCATGCATGGAAGAAAAGAATTAGGCTTTTGGTTCTTTAAGTTTTTTGATAGTTTATCTATGAATATTAATATGTATATGTTATTTTATGATTGGTTTGACCCCTAGGGGTCTATGGACTTGACTGCTCTGTATCATTCCTGCATGATGGATTCTTTTAATTATTTAGTGTTTAGTGTTGTTTTGGGGTTTTTGATGTGATTTGTTGTGGGTGATGGCTTGGTTTACTCTGTTGTCACTATGTTGTTAATGTGTTTTCTCTGGATGGCCTTGGTTGCTTTGTATTGATGGGACAACACCCTTGTTTTTGTTGCTTTTTATATCAAAAACATTGAAAATGTTGAAATTGAAAATGAAAATGTTAATAACATTGAAAAAATTTCCCCTTTGGGAAACTAGACAAACCATTATGCGGAGATAGCTGCAATCTATCATGGCCCTATTCTAGCTAAAAATCAAGGAGTTTCTAATATCTGGTTGGAGGGGGACTCTCTTAATGTTATAAATTGTCTCTTGAAAAAATGTTCTCCCTCATGGTCTATTGTTCATTTTATTAATGATTCAATTGCTATATTTTAAATTCTTTTGATGAAATTACAATTTCTCATGTTTTCTATGAAGCTAATAGGTTAGCTGATGGTGTTGTCAACATGAGTGTGGTGGAAAGATCTAATTGGGGTTTCTTTGAATCTCTTCCTCTCAATCTCAAATGTATATCTAACAATGACCAATTGGCTTGTTACTAAGATTGATTGTTTTGGAAAATGGTTCTTCATCATGATTCATAGTCGAGACTTGCACGATGAACCTTTGGCTTGTTTGATTTATTATTATCACCTTGGTTTCTATAGTGTGAAGGCCTGGTAGGGATGTACCTTGATTGATAAGCCCACATGTATTATGGGTGTGGGTGATCCCACAAAGCTAGTTTACAATTTTTGGGAGATTCTATTTTTTGTTGAAATCACATATTTTTAGAAAATATAATGATTTAAGTCTTAAAAAGTTCCATTTAAAGCATTACAATTGAAGAGGGTTTGATCAAACTACCTTAGATCAAAACCCCTTGGATAGAAATCCGCTAGTTTTAAACCATACCTATAACGAAGTTTCCTTTACACCTATCAAAATGCTGATAATAAACCACTTTTGATTTACATTTTGGGAGATCAATAGAATTCATTTAAAATTTATTTTTCATAAGTATGTAGTCCTTATTGTAAGCTTCCCAAAAAGTATAATTTCAAATAAATTTAATTTTATTATTATATTTATTTTTTATTTCTTGTGAATGTAGGTTTTTCACCAAAAATCAAGCTCTTTGTTCTGCGCACATGCAAAAATAAAAGATTATCATTTTTATTTTTTGAAAAATATGAGTGCACCAGATAATAAAGTCCTTGATTGAACCAAAAAAAAATTGAATTTTGATGCATACAAAAAGAGTTATTTGTTATACGGTTCGCCTATGTCTGAATTGTAATTGGTTTGAATTTGAAACTTGATTAAGGAAAAAATATTCAATAAAACACTATGAAACCAATTGGAAGCATTAGATATCATAGTTACAAATCTAAATGTGAAAAAAATAGAATTTAATCTTTCATGGAAAAAAGTTGTGTTATACGGTGAGTGCCACTCCTTAAAAATGGTGTTTACTGAAAAAATAGTTTTCGAAGGAGATGGAAAAAGAAGTGCAATCTGATTCCAAATTTTTTGAAAAAAATATATCTAGAATTTATAGATAAAATTTCACAAATCACTAGTTTGCGTCATCTTCAAATTCCTCATGGTTTAGCCACTATAGGTGCCCAAAAGTGAAGATTTAGTTAGAAAAAATTAGTTCAATGTCCAGTTTGGCCAAAAATTGTAAATCAGTATTATGGGATCACCCATGTTTTTTGTGTTGTATTGTTGAGAGTTTGGTGTGTTTTGTATTTTCTCAACTCTCAGGTGTCGTTGGGTTCTAGAACTTTGCATGCCACCATGGGTGGTGACCATTGTAGAATCGAACCCAATTCTTGTGAGGAATTTTAGAAAAATCGTGTTGTGTGGGAACATTTGGAGTTGGGCAGGGTATCTCAATTCATGTAGAGAATTTAAGGTTCAGACCCTGATGCCACTGATTTTTTTTTGTGAAAGGTTGGTTTGGTAGGATGCTGCATTACAAGGGCATGGAATTTAAAATTAATGAGTTTATAGCAGAGGCCACTAGCCTGGTAGTCTGGAGGAGGAAATTTTGCAAGGACGAGGGAGCTGCTAAGAAGGCCTTAGCAATTTTTTTCAAATACGATGAGAGGAAGAAGCTCCAGGAAATTGGGAGTGGTGGCTATGCTCGTAGGTGTTTGAAGCCATTGTGGAGGGACCTCATGTTGGCCATAATACACTATATTACTCTTGAAGGTAGATTCTCGGTTGTTTATAGCTACGATTTTATAATTTTGAATCATTTTTGACACAAGGTGTTGGTCTCTTTCCCTTACTACCTGTTAATGTCTATAAAAAAGAGTATTGAAGACCATAGAAAAAACCCTAAGAAGGTGGTTTTACATGAGGGTCTTATGAATCTCTTGTTTTCCCACATTAAGCATAAATTAATTGTGGTTTCTCCTAAAACCCCTGGTAAGAAGGTTGTTAAAAACTTTGGCTATGAAACTAGGGACTTTGCTGCAGAATGGGTGGGGAGTTCTGAGGATGAAGAATCAAAGTTTGAGGAAATGTCTGTGGACAATGTTGGCTCTGAGGATGAGGAAGACGGCTTGGATGAATGGAGTAAGGGCTATGAAATAGATGTGGGTTTGCGTGAAACCATGGCTAAGTCTATTAGAAAGACTTCGAAAGGGAAGTCTAAAGGCTCCAAGAAAGGAAATCACTTAGCTAAGAGGAAGATGGAGGTGGTGCCTTGTTCTTTGGAGAAACCCTTATTGTCTCGTGGTGAAGGTGGTGTGAAGGATAGATCTCTTGGGAAAGGTAGTGAATTTTTTTTTGATAATGTTGTTGTTAAGAATGTCTCTGTTGGGGACCCTTTTCCTGGGAAGGAGGATATTTCTTCCGCGACAAGTCTCAAGGTTCTAGTTGTTGAGGTTTTGGGTTTGAACACTCCTAGTGTTGATGTGTATACGGGTTCTATTGAGTTTTTGAATGGACTCGAGCCTATGGAGATGTAGGGGATGGAGACAGACAAGTATTCTCAGGGGTTTTCTCTGGTTGAAAGGGCTATTAAAATGGAATGGTTGGAAGTGTTAGTGAATTTAGCTAACTTGCTTGATAAGGAGTGGATCAAAGTGGATGTGGTTGAGGTCGAGGACTCCCCTGTCAAAGAGGATGAAGGGAAGAAATTGGACCAGTCTGATGCTCTTGGTAACATTGAGCCAAATGTTCAACCTCCCGTTAATTGGGACGATGTGAATATGAATATGTTTTGCAAGATGGCTGATGATGGGACACGAAATTTGTTGTCTCTGGTGAAATGGTTGTTTTTCGAGGTTAAGGAGTTTAATATTCAAATGAAAAACTAGCAGGAGGTATGTGTTTCTATGCTCCATGGTAATCAGAAGGAATGGTCTATTAAAGGAAAATTCAAAACCATGAACGTCATGTTGGATAAGTTGATTGTTGATGTGGATCATTTGGGGGTGTCTCACAAAGAGAGGATTTCCTCTCTAGAAATGTTGGTGAATAAAAATATGGAGGATCGTATTTCCAGTCTTAAAGAGAGAGTTGGGAAAATGTTAGATGACTTTAAAACTGTGGTGAACATCAACACTAATTCTCTGAAGACTACAACTAGGGGGCTCTCTATTTTAAACGAGAAAGCCCTTAATTGAACGGGTAAGCCCTTAGTTAGAGAAAATGATTGAGGAGATCAATTGCTTCAACCAGGTGGAGAAGGTTGAGGAGTATGCTCCAGTGATGGAGAAAGATGTGAAGGTTGGGTTGTGTCTTAGGACCAAAAGCAAGACTAAAAAGAGAGTTGTTGTTCCTGTGGATGAGATTAAAGAGGTTATGGAAATGTAGGAGGTCATCATGGAGAATATGGCCTTGGTTAAGGTATTGGATAATTTGTTGTAGTTGGCACTTTCCTTTTTGTTGGATCAACAAGTTTGTTGATGTTTTTTTTGTTTGTTTTGTTGGCAGGTTCCTTTTGTTTTATCTTTTGTTTGCATTTTGGTGTTTTGGGATGCTAGTTGTTATTGATTAGGTTCTTTTGTAGCTTTTTCGTTTTTGTAAAGGGTTTCGAGGTCTCTTCAAAACCTCTTTTTCCTTATCAAAAAAATTGAAAATTAAAATGTTGGAATTGATATAGAAGATGTTGAAATTGGTATTGAAAATGAAAATGCTAATAACATTGAAAATTCTGAAATTAAAAATGAAAATGTTAATAATATTAAAAATGTTGAAATGGAAAATGGAAATGTTGGAATTGTTATTGAAAATGTTGATATCATTTAAAATATTGAAAATGAAAATGTTAATAACATTGAAAACATTGAAAATGAACCTTATGTATCACCTAATTACATGAGAACCCCTAAATGGTTATTTGAAATAGATGAGAACATAATAGATAATCTTGATGGAAAAAGGTCATCACTAACAGTCTGGTTGTGGGCTACCAATATTTTCAATCAATACTTTTCTGATAAGGCATTAACCAAACAATGTCAACTTTTTGTTCAATTTATAAAGTCTTAAAAAATGAAACCATTATTAAAGAAATTGATGATTCGTGTCACCAAAAATTTATATTGTAAAAAGCATTTTTAATGCTCTAAATTATATTGGAAAGACTAGTAAGGAAAAAGATAAAAGGGTTGCTTGTAGAGTGATCACAACCTCACTAGTAAGCCATCATTTAAGAAAGGCTCGTTTAATGAGGAAAACTTGTATTGATTTAAATTTAAATCGTAAAACATTGAATAGAGAAATCTTAAGAAGAGGAAGACTCAATAGTCCTCTTCAAAATGATATGTGGCGGGCTTTTAGTGGGAGGCTTCCATGTTTTGATAAGAAACTAACCGATAATGTAAAAAATGAAATTGAACAATTTTAACACTTTCAATCTAGAGTATCACCAAATGTAAAGGATGTTTTAA
This sequence comes from Sequoia sempervirens, assembly GCA_007258455.2. Classification (NCBI taxonomy): domain Eukaryota; kingdom Viridiplantae; phylum Streptophyta; class Pinopsida; order Cupressales; family Cupressaceae; genus Sequoia; species Sequoia sempervirens. The sequence continues at coordinate 21,637,409 of VDFB02072274.1, forward strand.
AGTTAATAATTGGTAATCAAGATTGCACAACACATCCTAAACATTTCTTGGAATATAGCCAAACAACATTATACAAACAATTTTGTGAAGCACATCCAAATTTACAAATCTCACAAAGGGATTTTGCATCTTGTAAGCCATTTTATTGTGTACCTATTAATATTCATAATACATGTTGTACATACCATGTTGATTTTTCAATGTATCATGAATTAATATGATATTTTCATTCTATTGTGTATACTAATGAAATGTTGTAGGAGTATCATGCAATGCAACTTTCCAAGTCATCCAAGGACTTGTTAGATTCACTTTTATGTTTTAGAGGTGATGGTTGTCTTTTTTATACAAATGATTATCTAAATGAAATGTGTTTACAATGTAGTGGTTTATCAAAGTTTCTAACATATTTTCATGATGTCAAAGAACATGATTTTGCTAACAATATTGTTAAGAAAAAAAGGTTTGAAATAGTCAAATGCAATTAGAAGAGTGGAGGTGAAGGTTCTAGATGCGAGTTGGCTACAAGAGAGGTAAGTATTGCTAATTTTATTTTTGATTTAAAAAAAATAAAATTCTACAAGTATGCAAGGCATATCCACAAGTCACAGTGGTTGGATCAACAATTTAGGATGTGTAATGAGTCTTTCCTGATTGGAACTATTATATCCGTGGTTGATTTTTTAAAACATTACACATTGCAACCATAGAATGAGGTACAATCACAATATTATAATTCTACTCAAATTGCTATTTTTTTCCATATAACATATAAACATTTCCCTTATAGTATAGAAGAGGATAGGAAAATAATCAGGTAGTACCATTTTTACATGAGTGATGATATATCTCATTCATCTGAGTTTGCGCAACATTTGATTTTTTTTTTGAGTTCTTTCAGGAAAAAGGTATTTCAATGGGTCGGCATCTGATTTGGTTATATAACTGCACGAGGTAATTCAAGGATGATTTTATGTTTTATTGGTTGAGCAAGATGTATGTACAAATGAGTCTACCACATATTTGGAGTTTTTTTGAAGTTGGGAATGGAAAAGGTGAGCATAGTGGCACTGTTGAATGTGTGAAGAGAGCTTTGGTTAAAGAAAAAATGAAGGTCAAAGGTGGTGCAACATTCATTGATGCATGTTCTGATGCAAGGGCATCCAGAAGCATTCAAAAAATTGAGGCAGTTGGTAGTGAAGTTGCAAGTTGTCAGTGATGCAATGGAGTTTTGTATGTTGGCTAGATCAATACGTTGATCATTAGAGGTTGTGGATTAAAGGGTTTGATGTTGAGTATGTCTAGTGTTTCCATGTTAAGTTTCAAGGATCTGCCTGAAGATTTGATTGAGTTATGAATATATGTGTTTTGATAGTTGTTCAGTTGTTCTAGTTGATGTTCTTGAAGGAAGATGATGTGATTCTGGTAACTTGAGTTGTTGGGGACATTTATGTGGTGACTCGTGATGCTTGTGGATGTTTCTAGATCATGTGTTATTGGTCCATATTGATCGTTGTGCTCACGATTGGTGATCTTCTTTCGTGAGTTCATGTTTTCATGTTTTTGGCCGACTGGGTGTTTGTGGCGTGTTGTGGATCTTTGAGGAATAAATTTTGAAGGCGTTTCATGTTTGAGGAAATTGTTTTGGATCCTTACTTTGTTGTGGCTGACATTGGTTGGCTCACATTGTAGATTGTTTATTGTTTGAGGCCAACCTATTTGAGTCTGCACATTATCTTACTAGCCATTGTAATTAGGCCGACATGTTAAGGGTTAGATGATTTGCGAATGATATAAATAGAGGAGAGAGGATTTGTTACAATAGGACAAGAAAGGAGATGGATCAATAAGGTGCTAGATAATGCCAAGTATAAAGCACAGTGATGAAGTATTATGATCCAAAAGAACCTTAGAGCAGAGGGAGTGTGGAGCAGAAGAAGAAGCCAATGAAAGATTGTATGAGTTATTTGTAATCCCTAGGTTGCACCCTAGAATATGTTAAGACCCAGAGGCATATGTAATGTGTTTTGAGATTATAATATAATGAGGAATGAGCTTTGAAGGTTGGGTTTCTCCCTATTAGGGTTTTCTTAGGATATATCTTGTGTCTGGTGTTTGTGAATATCTCTTATCTTTTTGTGGATTAGCTATTAATTTCTCTTGTGTATTTGTGTGATCATGGAGCTAGTAATTTAGGTTGCAAGGTTGGACAGTCCTTAATTAGATCCTCCTACCTTGACTACATTAAATGGTATCAGAGTTGGTTATGAATCTGTTAGTTGGTTGTGAATTTGTTGGGAAGGAAGATAGTGTTGAAAAGAAGTGTGAAACCCTAGAAGTAATAAGTGTCATCAAAGAAAAAAGATTGAGGTGAGAAAGATTCAGGTAAGCATTCAGATTTATTTTTTTATCTTGTTTGTTTCAATGGGGAAGATTGGGAAGAGGATGAAGAAGGAAAATGAAACCCTAATATGTGAAAGGGATACTTTGGAGGAAGAATTGTGTGAAATAAAGATGTGTAATTCAAAATTGAGGGAGAGAAATGAAGAACTAGAAGTAGAGCTGGATATGTTTGAGGATTTTGAAAAGAAATTTGCAAGGTTGGAAAAGAGGAACAAAGATCTGGAGGAAATAAAGAGAATAGTTTGCAGAAGAAGGAAACATCTGACTTGAAGGAACATGTTGATCAGTTGGAGCAATCACTTATAGTATGTTGGAAAGAGAATGAGAATCCGAGATCTAAGCCTAAAATTTGTGATGTTTCTTGTGATACTAATGATTTGTGTGATGTCGCAGAAGTTTATTTAGAAGGTGAAGTTGAAGATAACAATTTAACGAAGCCTACAATTGTTGGTGATGGTATTCGTTTCAAAATTATGTAGAGAATGGGATATGGAGGAAAAGGATTGGGAAAGCATCAACAAGGAATTACAAAGCCTATTGAACCAATAATGAGATCCAAATAAAAGTGAAGGCCTTGGATAATAAAAAGGTAAGGATGTTATTGCAAGTTTGAATCAAAGAAGAAAAATTATGTATTGTTAGCATTGTAATAGGCATGGCCATGAAAAGGAATTGTTTTGGGATCTACATCCTTGTAATTTATGTGGATTAAGGAATCACTTTGAGAAGATGTGTTAGGATAAAATGAGGAGAAAACCTATGACAGATTGTAAGCAGATTAATTATGGATGGATTGATGGAGCAAAGTGGAAACACGTTACCTATATGCTTAGAAGATTGCATAGATGGAAGAAATCATATGTTGGAGAAAAAGAGGGATCAAAATGTAGAGAAAGAAGGCCTTATGCTGAGCATAAAGGAAGAGGTGACATAATTCATAATGCTTATCACAATGAAGGGTACCAGAGGAGTGGAAGAGGATTTGCTAGAGGAGGAACCTATTTTCAAGTTTGGAGGAAGAAAGAATCAAACATTGAATGTCATCAAGAACCTAATACCAGAGAAGTTAACGAAAGGGAAGCAGTAAAGGATGCAAACATAGTTTGTGAAGATGAAGAAGAGCTTGAATTAGTTTATGTAGAGGAAGGGGAACCTTTGGAACTTGTATCATATTTCATAGAACCAAAAGAAGGTGAAGCATTGATCTTAAGGAGAAATTTTATGTGCCAGAGCAAAGTAAATGTGAATGAAGGAATAGAAAAGGACAATGATCTTGAGGCAACTTGCGGATAAGGCTTGCTCACATTTCCAACCAATGAGGAAGTGCAAGGCTTGCAAGTAGACCACCGAACCTTGATCTTGACAGGATGAAGAACTTGAGGCAACTTGCAAGGTGGGCTTGCTCAAATTGTCAATGACCAGTGAGGTAGTGCAAGGCTTGCAAGTAGAACGCCAAACCCATTTAAAGAGAAGAACTTGAGGTAGTTTGCATGGTGCACTTGAACAGAATGTCGACCTTGAGGCAGTTGCAAGTGCCTGTAAATATATTGTCGAACCCATTGAAGAGACAACATTGGAATAGAAGAACTTGAGGCAGTTTTGCAGGGTGGACTTGAACAAAACATCGACCTTGAGGCAATTGCAAGTACTTGTGGATAGATCACCGAACCAATTCAAGAGACAATATTGGATTTGACATAGTATAGAGAAAAGTGAAGAGGATCACTTTTCAAATAACCCCGAGAGTCTGATGCAGGGGCATCTGGAAGCATTTAGAAAATTGAGGTAGTTGCCAATGAAGTTGTAGGTTTTCAGTGATGCAATGGAGTTCCATCTGTTGGCTAGATCAGTACGTTGATCATTAGAGGTTTTGGATTAAATGGTTTGATTTTGAGTATGTATAGTCTTTCCATGTTAAGTTTTAGGGATCCACATGAAGATTTAGTCGAGTTATGAATATATGTGTTTTTACAGTTGTCCAATTGTTCTAGTTGATGTTATTGAAGGAAGATGATGTGGTTCTGGTAACCTAAGTTGTTGCGGATGTTTTTGTGGTGATTCGTGATGCTTGTGGATGTTTCTAGATCATGTGTTGTTGGTCCACATTGATCGATGTGCTTGCAATTGGTGATTTTCTTTTGTGAGTTCATGTTTTCATGTTTTTGGCCGACTGGGTGTTTATGGCGTGTTGTCGATCTTCAAGGAATAAAATTTTAAGGTGTTTTGTATTCGAGGGAATTTTTTTGGGTCCTTACTTTGTTGTGTCTAACATTGGTTGGTTCACATTGTATATTTTTTATTGTTTGAGGCTGACCTATTTGAGTCTGCACGTTATCTTACTAGTCGTTGTAATTGGGCCGACACATTAAGGGTTAGATGATTTACGAATGATATAAATAGAAGAGGGAGGATTTGTTATAGTAGGAAAAGAAAGGAGATGGGACAATAAGGTGCTTGATAATGCAAAGTATGAAGCATAGTGACGAATTATTCTAATCCAAAAGAACCTCAGAGTAGAGGGAGTGTGGAGCAGAAGAAGGAGCTGATGAAAGATTGTATGAGTTATTTGTAATCCCTGGGTTGTGGCCTAGAATCTGTTAAGCTTGAGAGGCATATGTAATTTTTTTTGAGATTATAATATAATGAGGAATGAGCTTTGAAAGTTGTTTTTTTCCCTATTTGGGTTTTCCCAATATCTTGTGTCTGGTGTTCATGAATATCTCTTATCTTTCTGTGGATTAGCTATTAATTTACATTGTGTATCTGTGTGATCATGGAGCTAGTAATTTAGGCTGGAAGGTTGGAAAATCCTTAATTGGATCCTCCTACCTTGAATGCATTATTTATTATTATTGATTGGTGTACTTATGCATTATCACAAGGAGGGACACTTGATTCACAAATGTGCAGGTTGTTTTGGTTGGTTGATGAAGGCATAGTGGGAGACAAATTGAAATGTCAAACAATTAGAGAATCTTCAAAGATGCATTCATTTCAAGGCTCAAATGTAGGTACATGGACCATATGGACACGAGAGTTGGATTTCTTTTGTCCAAATTGTATTCAAAGTGATTGGGATCAATGCGAGTCAAGTGAGTGTGTAGATACATGGATTCCACAATAACTAATCCCTTTATTTGCAACACAATCCTCTTTAGAAGATGAAATGGAAAGTCCACTTGACTATGACCATCTTGTAGATCTTCTACAACAAGGACATATCTATGTAGTTGTAGCACCATAGGGGAATGAAGTGGGATCAAACTATTGATTGGAACGATGTGTAAAGTGAAAGAAGAAGCTAACACAATCAATGATGGATGATGATGGGTTCATGTATCCTATAGGTTCAAGTGTTGTTCCCAAAACTTGGTTGTGAATGTATATGATTAAAAATAATGGCATACCTAAATTTGAAGACTATGAGAAAAATAAAACCATTCTCATGTATTCATACCTTGTTATAGCAACAGATGTTAAGTTATCAAGACATCATGCCAAACCAAGAACAAATGAACTATGGACATTTAATAGTGCTAGTCATGATGAATACTCGATACTCTGAAGGTGAGAGATGACCCCTCAAGAACACTTGAGTAGTAGAATGCTTGTTGTATAGGACATGTATGATATTGTTCATCTTATTTTGAGTCATGTTCATAATAATGAAATTGCTTGATTTGATCACTATCCTTTGATATTAAGCATATTATCCATTTTACATTATCATGATGAAAAGGGAGACTATCCCTTTCAAATCTAATTACAAAACCTCACAAAACATAACATATAAAGGCTACATATACATAACAAGAACAAAAATAGGAAGAGAAAATCTAAAAATTTTATTATCTTCAAATATGCAAAAGATTACAAAATATTGAAGCTCATGGACTCCTCTTCAATCCTACATGCAACACCTGCAATAAACTTGTCCTCAACAATCTGGTGCAATTCTGATAGCATCTGGGTATGCAAAACTTCACTTCTCCAAGCTCCCTTCTCCAAATGAAAAGACATCAGTAAATAGAGAATGAGCAATTAGAAAACAAACCATGGTTTCACAAAATAAGCTCTTGAAACCACCTTGAGAAAGGTACGCCCCACCTTGGGAGTTACAAAATTTTCTATATGGCATGAGTTCCAATTCATGTTATCCTTCTCTTGGGCACCTAGACACTTGTCCAATCAAATTTTAGATGTTATGACAACTTACACCTCTTACAAATTCCTTACAACTTGTCATAACAATTGTTGCATGCAAAGACATACAAGCAACATGTAATATTCTTTTGGAAGTCCACTTTATGACAACATATGACACTTGTACATGCAAAAATCTCCAAAATCACTAGAATAAAATTGTTTGTCCTCACCTAAAGGTGGATGCCCAAAAGGAATATTCCTCCAAAAGATACTTTTACCAAATTACCAGGATCATTTTCCTATCAAAATTTACATTGTCGTTTCACCCAAAGGAAATTTTCATTGTTGCAAGTGAAAATATTATTCTACTAAGCATTAATCCCTTATCGAAATTGTAGACACGTGAAATTAGCATTATGCATATGCATCCGCTCATTCATAAATCAAATTCACATTAATCCATTCAGTAGGAAAATCAGGTTCATCATCCATTTAAATTAAATAAATTAACTTTATTTGATTTAAGCCTACCATTACCTCATTTAAATATATAAAATCCTAACATTTCATTAATCCACCTTTATCTTGCATCATCCCTTTTGATTTAAATAAATCAAATATTTGAGTCAAATTGGTCAAAACATCCTAATCATCATTAAGCTAACCTAATCCTAATTAACTAACCTAATCACCCATCACATCCTCTAGATAATCCCACTTGCACAAATAAATCAATTTATTGATTTATTAAAATCAACATTTTCACTCAACATGGTATCCATGACGAATATTCCATCAGGTTTGAATTCAAAAGGCAAGTTGAAATGTACATCCAACAAGTCATTTATGAGCTCTTACATGGCTCTTACATGTCCCCTTCCAAAGGTCAAAATCAACATTCATTGCACAAATTTGAATTTGAAACTCCCTCTCTTGGGCACATTTCCCAAATCTTGCACATGCATCAACCACTCACAACTTGACAAGTGGTCTCTTCCTATTGGTCAAATTTTTAGTCCCACATCCTCCATGTTTGGCATTCTTAGCAATTGAAAATCTACAAATAGAGGCATCATTCTTCAAGCAAATCCTCCACAATTTCATCCACAATCTCTTGCAAAGTCACTCTCTTCAAGAGAATTGATTTTCCCCACCATCATTGGCATTATATAATTTAGCTTATCTATCAAGGATTGGGAAAGGGCTATTTTCTACAATAGCACCAATCCAATATGGGATAGGTTTGAGCATGCTTAGTCTTTTGGTATTTCATTACTCTACTTATTTAACATGATTCAATATCTCATATGGATGCTTGATTTGTTGTATTTAACTTGGCATTACTACTAATGTTCATTGAAGTTGAAATATTTGCAGGTTTAGCAACAACAGAAATCAAACAAAACAAAATTGAAATGTTTTTTGGTGACATAGGATTGCCATTACACCTTGGATGCTCCTGCATCAGGCACTAGGGTAGAAGAAAAGTGACCTTGTCACTTCTCGAGAGGGTAACTAGGACATTCAACTTCAGCTTCTGACAACCAAGATGAGTCCTCAATAGGCCTCCCAAACCACTTGACCAAGTACTGGAAGTATTATTTACTCCTACTCACCATGTTGTCCAAAATTGCCTCTATTTTCTCCTCTTCTAAAGTAGGTGCAGGTATATGAATTGTTTCACCTATTGTTCTTTCATCACTTTTAGCTTCATGAAACCTTATTAGATAAAAAAATATTAAATATAGGTGAAATATTAATTCCATTAGGCAACTCTACTTCATATGCATTACCTGAATCATGCCTACTCACAATTCTGCAAGGCCCAAATTTCTTCATTTTTAGCTTGTTATAGGTACCAACTAGATATATTTCTTTTCTCAAGTGTACCATTACCTCATGACCCACTTGAAACTCCTTATGTCTCCTCCTCAAATCAGCTTTGGACTTGTATTGAAAGTTCATTTTGTTGATGTGATTCCATACCTCATCATGCATGCTCTTTATATGTTCAACAAAGTCCTTTGCTTTTGCACTCTTCTTGTCAACATTATCAAATCTTTTTCAGATCTAAAACAACTCTTGGGCTACTTCCATAAATAATTTGGAATGTATACTTACCATTACTTCTATTCATTGAGTTGTATGCAATTTTTTTCTGGAGGTAGAATCAAATCCCACCCTTTTGGCTTATTTCCAACTAGGCATCTCAACAAATTTCCCAAGCTTTTGTTTACTACCTCTATTTGAACATCTGTTTGTGGATGGTTGGTTGAAAAAAAATTCAAATTAGTTTTCATATTCTTCCATAAGGTCCTCCAAAATTACCCCACAAACTTTGTAACTCTATCTAAAACAATGCTCTTCGGAAGACCAGGTAATCTCACTATTTCCCTAAAAAATAATTCTACAACATTCACATCATCATTAGTTTTCGTACATGGAATAAAATGAGCCATCTTGGAAAATATATCCACTACAAAAAATATTCAATCATGTGTCCCCTTTGGTTCCTTGGAAAACCCAAAACAAAATCTATACTAATCTCTTCCCATGGCCTCTCAAGTACTATTAGTGGCTGATATAAACCAGTGTTCTGACTAGTTCCTTTTGCTACTTGACAAATCCTACAACCTTGCACAAATTTTCTGATATCTTGCTGAAATTGAGGCCAATAATATTTCTCTCCAACAAGTTATATGGTTTTATCAAAACTAAAATGTCATGCAAGTCCTCCACTATGTTTTTTTCTTAATCAAATCTACTCTCATTGAACTTCTAGGAATACACAACTAGTTACCTTTGAGCAACATACCATCTTGAATTAAAGAATTCAGCCACTTGGTTCTATCACCAACAATAGGCTCTTTGCAATCCTTCCAAGCCTCTCCAAAATCTAGATCCTCTTCATACATCTCTTTCAACTCATTGAATCCAACAACCTCAACCTAAATGTTAATCAACAAACCCTATCTTCTACTCAAAGCATCTGCAACCCTGTTAGACTTCCCACTCTTATGTTTGAAAACAAAAGTAGAAATTTGTAATAAATCTACCCATTTCATGTGCCTTTTTTTTAACTTCCTTTAACTACTCAAATGTTGGAGTGCTTGATGATCAGTAAATAATACAAATTCCTTAGGCAAAATATAGTGTCTCCACTTTTTCAATGCTTGTATAATATCATAAAATTCATGATTATACACTGAATATTTTCTTTTTGCATCATTTAACTTCTCACTAAAATAAACAATGGGTTTAACTTCTTGACTTAGAATAGCTCCAATGGCATTATCACTTTTGTTACAATCAACTTGGAATACCTTTCTAAAATCTGGGAGTGCTAAAATAGGTTGCTCGGTCACTTTTTCCTTCAACAAATCAAAGCTTCTTGCTGCTCCTATATTCCATCTGAAATCTCTTTTATCTCCTCGCATGGTCTCAGTTAGTAGTGGATAAATACTACTAAAAAACCTAATAAACTTTCTATAAAAACTTTCCAAACCATGAAATGATCTCACCTTGGTAACACTTCTAGGTGTAGGCCATTCTAAAATAGCTTTCACCTTTTTTGGGTCCATCTTGAGAACTTCTCTTGAAACAATGAAACCCAGGTATACCAATTCTCTCTTCATAAAGCTACACTTTTTCAAGTTAAATGAACAACTTCTCTTCCCTCAAATTTTCAAAAATAAATCTAATATGTAACAAATTCTCCCCTAGTATCTTACGAAAGATCAATATACCATCTAGATAAACAATAACAACTGCCCAAAAAATCTTTCAATACCTCATTTATCATCCTCATAAATGTAGTAGGAGCATTGGTTAGTCCAAAAGGAATGACCAACCATTCATACAAACCTTCCTCGGTCTTGAAAGTTGTTTCCCACTCATCACCTTCTCGGATTCATACTTGATGGTAACCACTCTTCAAGTCAATCTTGGTGAAGTATTCTACTCTACTCAAATAGTCCATGATATCATCCATTCTGGATAATGAAAATTTCTATTTTATGGTGATCTTATTGATAGCCCTCAAGTCCATGAAAATCCTCCATTCTCCTCCATTCTTTGGTGCTAAAACAATAGGCACTGCACATGGGCTTAAGCTCTCTCAGATCAAGCCTTTCTGCATCAGTTCTTGAACTTGCTTGTTCAACTCTAGGTTGGATACATTCTATGGGATGATTTGTTAGGAAAAATTTCTCCCGATATTAGATCAATTCGATGACTTACCTTCCTCATGGGTGGCAGCCCCTCAGGTGCATTGTCTAAACAAAATTCTAGAAATTCTTGGAACAAATCTGCAACCTCCACAAGAACATCTTCCACATTTTCACTATTAGTTATAGGAATCAAAGAAAGATAAAATTTCTAATGCCTCATACCATCTAGAAATTTTCTTGCATCCACTAAACAAACTCTTGCATTACCACAAAATTGAACCAAATCTTCCTTCAAAGGTTTCAATTTATGTTTCACTCCATCCTTAACTATGGTATATATATATTGGCACAACCATCATGCATTGTATTTCTATCATATTGCCAAGGCCTTCTTAACAAGATATGAAATGCATCCATAGGGATTATATCACACAATATTTCATCAAAATAACCTCCTATTTTAAATTGTACCAAACATTATCCGCTTATCAAAAGCTTTTGACTATCTTGTACCCACAATATTCGGTATGGTTTCGGGTGCTTGCTCCTCTCTAGCTTTAACTTTCTCACCATTTCTTCGGATACCAAGTTATCTATGCTTCCACTATCTATGATGATATTACAACATTTTCCTTCACATTTGCATCTTGTCTTGAATAATCTCTTTCTTTGAACTGGTTCATCTTGTTCATTCAACAATACTCTTCTTGTCATCATGACTTCACCTCCTTTCGCTTCTTCGGAATGTGATGAGCATGCATCCTCCTCATTAATGTTTTCTACTCTATTCTAATTTTCATGTCTTCTATTGGTTCTTTATTTATTTTGAGTGCAGTCATAAGCTCTATGTCCCTCTTCACCGCATCGAAAACAAGTTCCTTGTAAGCCACCTCTTCCAAATCCTCTACGGGATCTTCCTCTACCTCTTGGATTTTGATCTCTAGGAGGATGATAATTTTCTGATTTTTTATTTTTTCCACTGACTTGGTATTCAAATTTCTCATTTTTCTGATTTCCATCAAAATTTCTTCCTTTGGTTCTTCCACCACGACCTCTTACTCTTTGTTTGCTCTCAAATTTTCTATTTAGTCTTTCTTCAACTTCAATGAAAATTGGTATGCATCCTCAATGGTGGTCATTCTCACCAATGCCAACTCCTCTTGTATGTTAGGTTTTAGACCATTAATGTAACAAGCTACCTTGTCCTTTTTTTCTTCAGAATGTCCTATTCGAATTAGGACCTTATGAAATTCTTCTGTGTATTTTTTTATAGTTCAAGTTCCTTGTCTCAAACTCTGCATATTTTTAGCAGCTCCAACTCATAATCTATTAGGATAAATTGTCTTTTCATTTTTGCAACCATTCTATCCCATTTGGAAATATTTTCCTTCCCTTGTCTTCCTCTTTCAAGTTGAACTTCTTTCCACCAAATTCTTGCATGGCCTTTTAGCTTTGTTTTTACAAACCTCACTCTATGAAGGTCTTCAATCTCTTGAAATTCAAAAAACTCCTCCATGTCATTAATCCAGTCTATCAACTCCTCAGGATTTAGGCTTTCATTGAAGGTTGAAACCTCTATTTTTGGATTCTTTCCAATGTTTGATATTGCTCTCAATAATATGATTTCTCTAGGATCAATTTGATCATGTTCTTCCTCTTCCTCTTCCTCTTCCTCTTCATCTTTAGTTTCATCTTCACTATCATATCTTTCTCTATGTACTTCTCTTCTACAGATCTCTTCCTGCAAGGTTTCTAGTTGCCTTCTAAGGGCTCTAATTTCATCTCTAGGAGGGTCTCTTCCTCCAACACCTCTACTTCTACCTCTACCATGATTGACAACTCTTGGAGGCATTTTAATCTTCACCCACAACTCACAGGTTTTGTTGCAAACTGCCTCTCTTCAGCGCTTTGTTTACAGACTCTAGAAAACCTTCTCTGATACCACTAATGAAAAGGGAGACTCTCCCTTTCAAATTTGATTACAAAGCCTCACAAAACATAACATATGAAGGTTTCATATACATAAAAAGAACATAAATAGGAAGAGAAAATATGTAACTTTTATTATCTTCAAACATGGAAAAGCTTACAAAATATTGAGGCTCATGGACTCCTCTTCAATCCTACATGCAACACCTAAAACAAAATTTCCTTCAACAATCTGGTGCAATTCCAACAACATCTGGGTATGCAAAACTTCACTTCTCCAAGCCCTCTTCTCCAAATGAAAATGCATCAATAAATAGAGAATGAAAAAAGAGAAAACAAACCATGGTTTCACAAAACAAGCTCCTGAAACCACCTTGAGAAAGGTATGCCCTACCTTGGGAGTTACAAAATCTGCCATATGCCCTGAGTTCCAATGCATGTTATCCTTCTCTTGGGCACCTATACACTTGGAAAATCAAATTTGAGATGTTATGACAACTTACACCTCTTACAAATTACTTACAACCTATCATAACATTTGTTGCATGCAAAGAAATGCAAGCAACATGCAATATTCTTTTGGCAGCCCAATTTATGACAACATATGACACTTATACATGTAAAACTCTCCAAAATTACTAGAAGAAAAAACTATTTATCCTCACCCAAAGGTGGATGCCCAAAAGGCATATTCCTCCAAAAGATGCTTTTACCAAATTACCGGGGTCATTTCCTATCAAAATTTACATTTCAATTTCACCCAAAAGAAATTTGCATTGTTGCTAGTGAAAATATTATTCTCCTAAACATTAATCCCTCATTGAAATCAAACAAAGCAAAATTAAAATATTTTTTGGTGACATATGATTGCCATTACACCTTGGATGCTCCTGCATCATATCATTTTATGATCATTTAAGTTGTTTAGAATAATATAGATTTATTATTCTAAGCATATTATGGATTTTGTGTTATCATTTAAGTTGTTTAGAATAATATAGATTTGTTATTCTCAGCATATTTTCTAGTTTGCATTACAATTTCATTATCATTTAGGTTGTTTAGAATAATATAGATTTGTTATTCTAAGTATATTTAGTTCATTATCCATTAAGCTACATTAGTTTGAATTAGGTTCATTTCATTTCATTACATATACATCCATTTTCATTTTATTATGCATTCATAATATGTCACATATAGTAATTGAAAACATAAATTTATTTGATAAATATCCATAATTGCTAGTAATCATCACCCATATTGTAGTGCCCCTCAATTTTTTTTTGTTTCTAACAATGACTTGGTTGTACTTGGATAATATGATACTTTGATGCATAGTTATGATATCTGATACTTGATGAAACTTTTATGACTGATGTTTATGTTTATACCATGCTTAGTAGATCAGTTTAATTGATTGTGTGAGTTATTATTACTATGAACATTATGTGATTATTGGATGTATGTTCTTATCATGTTATTAGTATTTGATTATTGTGCATCAATGTATTTTGGTGAAGGGGAATAGTGTTGCATCTCTCACTTTCCAGTGTTCTACAATGCTATGATTTTCCCTTCACGCTGTGTTTGATGATGATTGTCTATGTACATGCTCAACTATGTGGTTTGCTACAGGTTCCAGGTACTAGGCATCAACTCCACCTGAATTGCTAGGTTTGAGCGTGCCTTAATCCCAATGGAGATTGTCGATTTGGAGATAGCATCAGGTTCCCTATGTTGAACCATCATCATTGACGAGGATGAATATTCGATTGTATTCCATTATCAGTGTGGTCAGTTCTAGTTAGTTTGTCTGTGTCGTTGTGTTTTGCCTTCTGTTTTGCTTTGAGGTTAGGTATTGCTTGGTGTTTTGTTCATTTGAGTAATGTACTTGATTAGTGTTTTTGTTTGATTATAATATTAAAATAAATATCATTGAAATTAAAAGACATTGTGATAATTAAAAATAAAAGCTTTTATACAATCGAAGTATTGATTAAATTTTTTTATTAAAGTCTTTATTTGATTTTAATAAATTAAAATTTATGATTTTATAAGGAAATATTAAAATAAATATATTAGATTGTTGTATTGTGCAAACATTAAAGTATAGTTGATTAAATTAATAAAATAAATATTTTAATAATAGATTTACTTTGTGCAAACATTAAAGTATAGTTGAATTATAAAAATTAAAATTAGTGGCAGTTGTCAGTAGTGGGGAAAATTAAATAAAATAATTAAAATTAAAGAAGTGGATTCCGCAATAGATTGGGAGATAGTAAATAAATTAGTTATTTTATAAAAAGAAAAGGGGGCTTTTGGTTATTTTTCTGAAAACTAATCTTGCAACTTTGCCATGAATAATTTTTCCTGTTCTTGGAGTTTTTTTTGGTTTTTGAAAGTTTTCTTCTAGATTTTGGAGGCTTTGGAATTGGGGATTGAAGTGTTCATTGAGATCTTGGAAGTGTGGTGAAGCTGCAAATTGGGAGTGGTGAGCTCTACAATAAAACTTCCTTTTGCAAGCAGGAGGATCCAAGTTCCACCATTTTCCCAATCTATATTTTGTTTAGAAAATGAATGTGCCAATTTAATGAATGCATTGTTTGAGCATTGTCAAAACTCCCTATGAATGAATTTCTATGGCATAGTTCTCTATTCATTGTTTGCATTCGAGGTGATGCTAAATGTGCCCTAGTTCAAGATGTTGTTTCTTGTGATTCTTGTTTGAGTTGAATAATGTGATTATGTATTCCACTAGAAAATGTTACCAAAGTCATTCGACATGCTATTGTGAATATTTGGCCATGGAATTTTGAATACACTTATATCAACTGTTTGTGCTTCTTTTTATACTGGCTGAGGCAATTTTTCTTTAGGTTTTGTATTCTTGTGCCTTGTATTTTAGTAGAAATTGTATGTTGGTGTCATGTGCCCCTGTCTCTAGACTCTGTATTCTTTCTTTTTAATACTCTAGCTGTTGTAGTATGCAACTTATATTGCCACTTGTTTGGGAATAATTCGTTGTCAATGCAAATCCTGGTTTTCTCATAACTTTCAATTTGTGCATACCTTGTATTCGTTTTGTATGCCTTGTCACTCAGTCATGGGCCTCTTTGGGCTTGTATGTTTCCTCTTTGGGCTTGTATGTTTCATAATGTGTCTCTCAAATTCGATGTGTTCTAGGCTTTATTCTTATCAATATTTCATTCTCCTTAATCGGTGCCATGCAAATTTAGTATAGCATCGGTTGTATTGATAGCACTGTTGTTTTATTTTATTTTGATTGTCTGGGTCTTCTAGGCTTACATTGTCGGCTCTGATAGTATCTTCTTGTTAAGTTGAGTCCTATATAATAAACCTCCAATTGATTAATATGTATTATAAGCTGGTTTTTTTTCATACATCAAAGTTCGAATACAATTATTTGATGAATAGTAAACAATGGTCTTCAACTGATATTTCTTTATTGTGTTGGTTATGTATATATACATGCTCTTCTATTTTAATATGCAATGAGTTCATTCGTAGGTATATATATATATATATGTGCAGGTTTCTTTGTCATGCATACATACTTTTGCATGTGGTTATCTTACTATATTCTATATTGTTTGAGCAACAACTGTAAAAGTAAAAACAATATATATATAGGTGTGTGTGTGTGTATTTTTATATATCTATGTTAGACATAGACTATTATGTGGATTTAAATTACTTTCTTCCTTTGAAATCAAAATATTGCTTGATAATATAAGACATTTGTGAATTAATATATATTAATGGATATATATATATATATATGTTGAACACATGTGTATATATAAAATCTTGTTTATGGGCATGTGTGTATATATTTGATGAGATCAATAAGTGAACATTGTTGTCTTAATTATCAAACGATCATGTAAGAGAAGTAAATGAAATAGAGTAAAATTTGGATATAGAAGGATTAGTGCATTGTGTAAATGAAAGATTAGTTTATTTGAAATAAAATATTATTAATTGGGTTAAGATGAATATTTAGTAGCATGCTATGGATTCTTTGTAAACCCACTCTAGATTCCATATTTCTATTATCGCTTTGAATTGTTTATGTGAAGCAAAGTGAATGATTGTTGATTTGGGAATGAATTGTGGGTTTTGTACGAATGTTTAAGTTATCTTGTGAGGTGAATATTAGGAGTCTTCTAGAGACTAGGGGGAATTTTCTTCTTGATGAAATCCTTTGATAATCCTTGGAGATGGTTTTTTTTGTATTGAATGGGTATACAAAGGTCATTAGCCTTGTGCGGTATATTTTCCATTGTGGTTGGGACTTGTGTGTGGGATGAGTTATGCCTCGCCTTGTTGTGTATGTTTATGAGGTTTTGTGATTGTGCAAGTTGTTTTTTCCCTATTGATTTCATTGGGTCTCCTTGTTGCTAGTAGGGGAGTGGCTCTCAATGGGGGCTAGCACACAAAGTGGCGCTAGGGTAACCCATGTGGGAGTTTTGTAATTCAGTGATAACATAAAATGAATTAGGGGGTTGGGTAGTACTCACACTAATCAAGATAAGTAAATGCATCACTCTTGGCTCAAGTGCTTGTTTAGGCTTGAGATGAGATGAGAAGGCCTAGAATGGCAAGATCAACTGTCTTGTCCTCATGAGAGGTATGTTGATTCTGCATAGGTTTGTATGGGGGCTGAAGATCAGTAGAGGCTACTAGGGTAACCCAAGATGGGGGTTGGGACCTAGGAAGATTAGCTAAGGTAATCCATAGCAAACTATGTGATGACATTCCTCCCTATGACAACCTAGTATTCCCTTGCCTCTTGTCTCAGACCTTGATGTTTGTGTGCCTCTGGAAGTGGTGTTATTGTTGTGTGATGTTGTACTGTACTTGTACATTTGAGTCATGTTAGCCTTTGTGTCATTTTCTCTCTCTTGATTTTTTTGTGCTGTGTCCTTATTGCTATCTCCTAGCACAAAGATGGACCTTAGGGTTCCACATGGTCAAGTGGAATTTGCCTTGTATTCCATTGGGTTCCCTCACTTTGTTCATGTTTGTGGTGACTACTCCTAGATATGAAGACTTTTGCACTTGTTTCAGTTCATGTGGACTATCTTTTATGAACTTAAAATATACTATAAATCAGTTATAGCATGTAATGTAAATTCTGATGTACTCTCATCTCTCATTCGAGGAAATAATGATGTAATATTATAATTAATTGTAAACTTCTCTTGTAATGATAAATGTAATTGATGTTATTGTCAATTTAATGATCTTCAATGTTGTTATATTGCTAGCATGAAATGGATAATTCATATTAGTTTATTTGGTAAATTGATGATTAAATGAAATCCTTATTGGGTAAATGCAAAAAGATGAGTCCACGAAATGTTGAAGTTTTTTCCTTAGGCAAAAAATGAAATTGTCTTGCAGAAAATGGGATCCCATTCTGGAAAATTTTCAAAATGTGATCCCATTTTGAAAACTTTCCATTTTTGGAAAATTCCCATTTTTGGAAAGTTTTCAAAATGGGATCTCATTTTGAAAATTTTCAAAAATAGAAATTTTTCATTTTAGCAATTTTCAAAATGGGGTCCCGTTTCGTAGAACCATAAAAAAATAGTTTTTTATGAAAGGGGATTTCATTTTAAAACGGGCTCCCGTTTTTATATGAAACGGGATCCCTTTTTAAAAAGGGATCTCATTTTTTAAAATATGAATCTTTGGTCAAGTTTTTGGCTTGTTTTTTGGTTCAAGAAATAGCTTGGGGACCCGAACCTAAGCTTTGGACCTAGTTTGACCTGCAATTTGAAGGTCATGTTAATGTCACAAGAAAATAGTGACTTTGGACATATGTTTGAAGACCTATTTTGCCAAAAAAATTATGAAATTATAACTCATTATAGATGAGATAGTGTAGATTCCAAATATGTAATTTTTTTTACAATATGATTATTTTTTCTATTTTTCAATTAATTTATAATGAAACTGGTCCATAAACTTGAATTATCAGGGTTTTTTTAGTATTTTAATAACTTTTTATTATAATATTTTTTGTAAAATGAATTGCACCAAAACATACTTCAAACAATCATTTTCAATTTAAAAAAAATAAAAAAATGATAATTTTAGGTCATCTTATGCGTGTCATACATAATGATTTTTCAAAACGACAAATATGGCTAATAA
Organism: Sequoia sempervirens; assembly: GCA_007258455.2. Classification (NCBI taxonomy): domain Eukaryota; kingdom Viridiplantae; phylum Streptophyta; class Pinopsida; order Cupressales; family Cupressaceae; genus Sequoia; species Sequoia sempervirens. Next base: position 21,656,245 of record VDFB02072274.1, read on the forward strand.
AAATTTAACAAAAAAAAGTTTAACAAAAATTACAACAAAATATCGTAAACGTGCTTCAGTGAGTCACAAATATTTTCCCAAAAGGATTTAGAAAAATATGATAATTTAGGTCAAAATATGGATGTCGTACACGTGCATGGTATGGTAAAAAAAAGTAACTTTTAAACAGTGGTTTTTAGAAACGCCTATTGAAACTCAATTTGTACCATCTGGGTATTGAAATAAATTACATATTTGGAAACTAGACTCTAAGTACTACATTTTATGATTAGTGGTTTTTTTAAGATTCCATCTCTAAGTGCTTCAAATTTTAAGGTCAAATGTGACATTCTGAAAAATCAGGGAAAACACTACCACTTTTTGGCCAAAAGGTGGACTCAACTTCTTGCACACACCCTATTGTTAGATGAAATTTGATAAAGTAATGATTTACGGTTCTTGTTAGTTTAGTTAATGGGAATCTAGTAGCGTAGTCATGGACTTTAGAGGACTTGGGCTAGAATTTGAGTTATTCTTTCTTTTGCAATCTTGTGTATATTGCACTTTTTAAGAATTTTGTTTTTGTTTTTAGGTGATATGTGTGTTTTCCTCTAGGGTTTCGTGGCGAGGTGTTACACATGGTATCAGAGCCCAAGTTCTAACACTGGGTACTCTAGGTATATACAAGATCCCATTATGTTGTCTTAGTTGTATAGATTCTGAAGTTTATTTTTTCCCTTGTTGACCTCGTCCAACACCTTGAACTTGTCCTGGGTGGTGTTTGTGTCTAATTATGCCTAGAGGTTAGGGTCGAGGTTGGGGACGTGGTGGAGGTTGTGGTGGTGGCCATGGGGATAATCACTAGGACTCCCCTCAGATTTCCCATGAGTCTGATCATGAGGAACAACATGTTGGCAGCTGGTCAGCACTCCCCTCGAGATTTGTGACATGGACTAACTACTTCTCATGGATTCATTAACTTTGGAAGTTGTATCGAGCATTAACAAGTTGAATTTTTGGTGCAATGAAAACCATGGGGCCAACAATTGGTATCAGAGCCAAAGGTGCCAAGTTTGAATCCCCTTGGGTAATGCCGAGGGGAATATTTTTGGTAGTTGCTCAACACTCCCCTCGAGATTCTTGGCATGGACTAACCACCTCCTGTGGATCCGTTAACTCTGGTGGTTGTATTGGGAATTAACAGGTTGACCTTTTGGTGGAATGACATCCATGGGGCCAACACAATAGGTTTCCAAAAATAATTAGGGAGGTGGAGATCGGAATTTGGGTCACTTGGGATTGGAGGGTGCACAGTTGCATCACTTACTTGAAGAGGTTCTTGCTTGTCTTGGTCTGAGACAGGAGGGTGAAAAGTTGGTGGTTAGAGAGAGGGGTCTCCCAAGAGGAGAGATATTACATTGAGCAAGAGGCTATATTAGTTGGACATATGAGGGATCTTTTACGAGCACGTCCTAGTTTTGATGGGACTAGTAGTGGTTTGGAGGTAGAGACCTGGTTAATTTATTTGAATAGGTGTTTTGTTATACATCCATATGGTAGCAACACAAAGGCTAGGTGCACTATCATGCATCTTAGAGGTTTTTCTTCCACGTGGTGTTATTTGGAGGCGAAAAAGCTTCATTTGGATATAGATTTAGTCTCATGGGATATTTTTTTAGAGAGATTTAGAGCTCGGCTCTTATCCGATCATTGGCAGCAGCGTCGTGCGGATGAGTTCCATGAGCTGAGAAAGATGGCGATGTCAGTTGAGTAGTATGAGCAAAGATTTTATGAGCTTAACCAGTATGTTGGAATAGGTGATGATGAAGGTATGTTAGTACAACATTTTATCAGGGGCTTGAATGCTCGTATCAGTGGGGGTTTTTGTGTGTTTGAGCTGAAAACCATGGAGTTAGTTGTAGAGAAGGCTCAAATAGTAGAGGAGAATTTAACTATAGAACTAGGTGGTCAGATAGGTGTACAAATTGGTAGTGCATCTCTAGCAGGTTTCAGCTCTCGGGATGGCCAGACTCAAGCAGCAAGTTCCTCTAGGAACCACCATGCACTCATTAAGGGTGGTCAGTAGTAGTAGCAACATTCTTAGTCAAAACATAAGAAATATTAGTCTCGGTAGGGTGATAGGTTTCAGTCCGGGAGAGACCAGAATTGGAGGAAAAACAACCATTATCACTCTAATCATCCAACCCATAGTTCGTAGTTTGTAGTTAATAGGGGTAGTGTTCAACATTCTAGTGCACCTCCAGGTGGTAGAGATTATGATAGAGGTATAGGGTGCTTCTCTTGCAGTCAACAGGGTCACATTGCTAGATAGTGTCCTCAGAAGGGCACATCTGGATTTAGTCAGTGGCTGGAGGCTTTAGAGCTGATAGTAGGAGATGCAAGTAGATCACATAGAGTTTTTGGTGTGGTTGAAAACTGCCAAGCCAAGCATTAGGGTATAGTGGTTGAGACCATAGGTGTGTTATAGGGTAGTAGAGTCTCTATTCTCTTTGATTCAGGTGCTTTAGATTCTTTTATTTCTCCTTCTATAGTAGCGTGATGTGGACTAGTGGTAGCGAAGCAGGATGATAGGTGGCAGGTCAAATTGGCCTCTGGTGCTAAAGTAGTAGTTGAGTCTCTTGTTCATGGTTGTAGTTTGAGGATTGGGTCTGTTTGCACCATAGTGGACCTTCGTATTATTCCCCTTGGGTCATATGATATTGTATTGGACATGGATTGGTTAGATTGTCATCGAGAAGTGATAGATTGTCGGCATAAGTCAATGCAGTGCATAGATGATTTTGGCAGTGAGGTTGAGGTAGTTAGTGTTCAGAGGCCTATTTCCTTGCGCATGATCTCTACTATGTAATTGAAGAGGTGTATGCTGGAGGTTTTTCAATTGTTTGCAGTGACAGTTAATGATTTAGAGTTAGGAGAGATCTGAGAGGTGTCTCTTGATAGTCACCCTATCCTTGGATAGTATGCAAATGTATTTTCTAGTAAGATTCTAGGGATGCCACCTAAGCGTGACATTGATTTTAAGATAGATCTTGTACCTAGAGCTGAGCCTATTCCATGAGCTCCATATTGAATGACCACTAAGTAGCTTAAGGAGCTTTGGTTGAAGGTTGAGTTGTTAGCGAAGGGGTTTATTTGTCTTAGTGTTTCTCCTTAGGGAGCACCAATTATTTTTGTCAAGATGAAGGATGGGTCCCTTCGATTGTGCATTGATTACTGGAAGTTGAATAAGGTGACGGTGAGGAACATGTATCCATTGTCGAGGATCGATGATCTATTTGATCATATTAAGGGTGCTAGGGTATTTTTGAAGTTTGATCTTAAGTCAAGATATCATCAGTTGTGCATCTTCGAGGTAGACATCCATAAGACTTCATTTCACACTCATTACACACTATGAGTTCATAGTTGTGTCGTTCAGGTTGATGAATGTGCCATTTGTGTTCATGAGTTTGATGAATGGAGTGTTTCACACCTATCTTGACTAATTTGTCCTGGTGTTTTTGGATGACATTTTGATCTATTCGAGGAGCATGGAGGAGCATGAGGAGCACTTGAGGTAGGTCTTATAGTGTTTGAGGGAGAACTAGTTGTATGCAAATTTGGAAAAATGTGAGTTCTTCCAATAGGAGGTGAATTATTTGGGTCATCTTATCTCTAGAGAGGGCATTGTCGTGGATCCTTCAAAGATCCAAGCTATCATTGATTGGCCTGCACCCACTAATGTTGCAGAGGTTCACAATTTCATGTGTTTGGTAGGTTACTATCGACGGTTTTTATAGGTATTTTCGATGATAGCCCACCCAATCACTTCTCTTCAGAGGAAAGGGAAGAAGTTTATTTGTTCAGAGTAGTGCTAGGTAGCTTTTTAGACGCTTAAGGAGAGGTTAATTATTGCACCTATCTTGGCAGTTCTTGATCCTATTGGGGATTTTGTGGTTTGTACAGATGCATCCTTGGAGGATTTAGGAGTAGTGTTGATACAGGATGGTTGTGTGATTGCCTATGAGTCTTGCAAACTCAAGGATCACGAGCTGAAATATCCTACACATGATTTGGAGTTAGCCACTGTGGTTCATGCTTTGACGAGATGGAGGAATTTCCTATTGGGGAATTGGTTTGAGCTGCGAAGTGATCACTGTAGTTTGCAATATATTTTCATGCAACCTAATTTGAATGTGAGGCAGAGAAGGTGGATGGAGTTCCTATGTGAGTATGATTTTGAGGTGAAATTCATTCATGGAAAGGAGAATGTGGTGTAAAATGCACTTAGTTGGCGGAGACACAAGCTTTTGACGATGACTCTTGGAGTGGACTTGAGCAGTTAGATCCTTTCAACACTTCCTTCAGATAGTTGGTATCAAGAGGTGAGGTATGAGGTGGAGTCAGATGGAGTTTTAGAGGGAAGATTTGCAAGATACTCCCTTGAGTCACATGGCTTGTTGTGACACTTGGGTTGCATTTATGTTCCTTAGGATATCTTCATACTTTGATCATGTCAGAGGCACATTGGGAACCCTATTCAACTCATCCACGTGTCAAAAAGATGCACGTGAACCTTCGACAACTGTACTTTTGGGCCAGAATGAAGAGGTATATTGCTAATTTTGTGTCTAGATGTTTGGAGTGTTAGAGAGTAAAGGTAGAACATTAGGATCCTGCAGGTCTTTTGCAACCTCATCTAGTCCCCAAGTGGAAGTGGGACATCATATCGTTGGATTTTATTGTTGGTTTTCTCATTTCTTCCTATCAACATGATGCCATCATGGTTACCATGGACAGGTTGACTAAGGTGACACACTTTTCTCCCATTCGATCCTCATACAATGCTTCATTAGTGACTAGAGTTTTCATTGAGGATATTGTTAGGTTGCATGGTATTCCTTGCAGGATTATCTCAGATAGAGATATAGTGTTTACTTTAGCTCTTTGAACGCCCTTACAACATGCATTGGCGACTCAATTGAACTTTAGCTCAGCTTATCATCCAGAGACTGATGGGAAGACCGAGAGGGTTAATCAGATCCTTGAGGATATGCTTCAGATGTATTTTATGGATCAATAATATCGTTCGGAGGACTACCTGTATTTGGTGGAGATTGCATACAATAATAATTACCATAGCTCTATTTTCATGCCTCCTTTTCAGGTGTTATATGGTCATCCTTATCAAACCCCATTGAGTTGGGATCATTTGGAGGATAGAGTACTTCTTGGTCTGAAGATGCTGCAGGAGATGGAGCAGTAGGTGTTTTGCATTATGGAGCATTTTTGTGGTAGCACAAGATAGGCAGAAAAAATATGCATATGCTCATAGGGTTGACCATCAGTTCTCAGTTGGAGACCGGGTATTCCTACAAGTGTGTCCGCGAAAGAGTCTAATCCATTATAGAAAAGCCTCTAAGCTCACACCAGGCTTTGTTGGTCCTTTCGAGGTGTTGGAGAGGATTGGTCCTGTTGCATACCATCTTGCTTTGCCTCCCAGTGTATCACACATTCATGATGTGTTTCACGTTTTAGTTCTCATGAGACTTTATTATCCAGACATATCTCATATACTTGATTAGAATGCCTTACAAGTAGAGGACATGTAGCTAGCTTTGGAGCCCATGGGCATCATATAGCATAGGAGACTTGAACGCTCAGGGGTCAAGACATTGAGCAGGTGAGGGTCCAGTGGGATCCTAATGACGAATCTTCTACTACATGGGAGGATGCATCCAGGATGTGAGATTTGTACCCAGATCTATTTGCAGGCTTCCAAGAGTAAGCTTGGTCCTAGGGGGGAGGATGTAGTGCCCCCAATTTGTTTTTGTTTCTGATAGTGACTTGGTTATACTTGGATATTATGATACTTTGATGCACAGTTATGATGATACTTGATGAAGCTTCTATCACTATTGTTTATACTTATACCTTGCTTCGTAGATCATTTTAATTGATTGTGTGGGTTATTATTGTTATGAGCATTCTGTGATTATTGGATGTATGTTCTTATCATGTTATTAGTATTTTATTATAATGTGTTGATGTATTTTGGTAAAGGGGAACAATGTCACATCTTTGGCTTGTGAGTTCCTTGCGACGCTACGATTTTTCCTTCACAGTGTGTTTGACTGTTTGTTTATGTACATGCTCGACTATGTAGTTTTCTATAGGTTGCAAGTACCAGGCATTGACTCCACCTAAATTTTCATGTTTGAGTGTACCTTAATCCCAATAGAGATTGTTGATTTGGAGATAGCATCAAGTCCCCTATGTTGAGCCATCATCCTTGACAAGGATGAATATTAAATCGTATTTCCTTGTTAGTGTGGTCAGTTCTAGTTGGTCTATCTTTGTCATTGTGTTTTGCCTTCCATTTTGCTTCGAGGTTAGCTACTGCTTGGTGTTTTGTTCATTTGAGTAATGTACTTGATTAGCGCTTTTGTATGATTATTATATTAAAATAAAGATCACTAAAATTAAAACACATTGTGATAATTAAAAGTAAAATATTTTATACAATCAAAGTATTGATTAAATAAAATATTATTAAAGTATTTATTTGATTTTAATAAATTAAAATTTATGATTTTATAAGGAAATATTAAAATAAATATATTAGATTGTTGTATTGTGCAAACATTAAAGTATAGCTGAATTATAAAAATCAAAATTATTGGCAGTTGTCAGTAGTGGGGAAAATTAAATAAAATAATTAAAATTAAAGAAGTGGATGCTACAACGGATTGGAAGATAGTAAATAAATTAGTTATTTTGCAAAAGAAAAGTGGGATTTTGGCTATTTTTCTAAAAACTAATCTTGCAACTTTGTCGTGAATAATTTTTCCTATTCTTGGAGTTTTTTTGGTTCTTGAAAGTTTGTCTCTGGATTTTTGAGGCTTTGGAATTGGGGATTGTAGTGTTCATTGAGATCTTGGAAGTGTGTTGAAGCTGCATGCTGGGAGTGGTGAACTCTGCAACAAAACTTCCTCTGGTAAGAGGGAGGATCCAAGTTCCACCATTTTCCTAGTTTATATTCTATTTATAAAACAAATTTCTAATGCTTGTGTTGTTGAAGTAAAATATTTACTTGATAATTTCTGAGTGTGCCAATTTAATGAATGTATTGTCTGAGCATTGTTAAAACTCCATTTGAAACAAATTCTCTGGCATAGTTCTCTATTCATTGTTTGCATTCAAGATGATGCTAAATGCACCCTAGTTTGAGATGTTGTTTCTTGTGATTCTTGTTTGAGTTGAATAATGCAATTATGTATTCCAATGGAAAATGTTACCAAAGTCATTCAACATGTTATGAATATTTGTACATCAAATTTTTAATACACTTATATCGGTTGTTTGTGCTTCTTTTTATACTGGCTAAGGTGATTGCTCTTCATGTTTTGCATTCTTGTGCTATGCATTTTAGTAGAAATTGTATCTTCGTAGCATGCACCCCTATCTCTAGACTCTGTATTATTTCTTTTTAATCCTTTGCTTGTTGTAGTATGTGACTTATATTGCCACTCGTTTGGGAATAATTCACCGTCAATGCAAATCTTGGTTTTCTCATAACCTTCAATTTGTGCATACCTTGCTTTCATTCTATATGCCCTGTCACTCAGTCGCGGGCCTCTTTGGGGTTGCATGTTTCATAATGTATCTCTCAAATTTGATGTGTTTTGGGCTTTATTCTTATCAATATTTCATTCTCCTTAATTGGTGCTATGTGGATTTAGTATAGCATCGGTTGTATTGATAGCACTGTTATTTTATTTTATTTCAATTGGTTGGGTCTTCTTGGCTTGCACCACCGCCTCTAATAATATCTTCTTGTTAAGTTGAATCCTATATAGTAAACCTCCAGTTGATTAATATGCATTATAAGCTTTTTTTTGGCATTCATCAAAGTTTGATAAAAAGTATTTGATGAATAGTAAACAACGGTCTTTGACTGATATTTCTTTAGTGTGTTGGTTATGCATATATGTGTATTGTTCTATTTTGATATGCAACGAGTTCATTTGTAGGTAGATATATATATGTACAGGTTTCTCTATGATGCGTATGCATACTTCTACATGTGGTTATCTTACTATATTTTGTATTTTTTGAGCAACAACTATAAAAGTAAAAATAAATATATATATATGTATATATATATGTGTGTATTTATATATATCTATGTTAGACATAGACTCTTATGTGGATTTAAATTACTTTATGCCTTTGAAATGAAAATCTTTCTTGATAATATGACATCTTTGAATTAATATATATTAATTGGTATATATGTATATATATATATATATATGATGAAAACATGTGTATATATATGTATATATATACTTATATATGTTTATATATATATAATCTTGCATATGGACATGTGTGTATATATTTGATGAGATCAATAAGTGAAAATTGTCGTCTTAATTATTAAACAATCATGTAAGAGAAGTAAACGAAATAGAGTAAAATTTGGATATGGAAGGATTAATGCATTGTGTAAATGAAAGATTAGTTTATTTGGAAAAAAAGATTATTAATTGGTTTAAGATGAGTATTCAGTAGCATGTTATGGATTCTTTGTAAACCCACTCTCGATTCCAAATTTCTATTATTGTTTTGAATTGTTTATGTGAAGCAAAGTGAATGATTGTTGATTTGGGAATGAATTGTGGGTTTTGTATGAATGTTTAAGTCATCTTGTGAGTTGAATATTAGGAGTCTTCCAGAGGCTAGGGGGAATTTTCTTCTTGATGGAATCCTTTGATAATCCTTGGAGATGGTTGTTTTTGTATTTAATGGGTATATGAGGGTCATTAGCCTTGCATGATATATTCTCCATTGTGGTTGGGACTTGTGTGCGGGATGAGTTATGCCTCACCTTTTTGTGTATGTTTCTGAGGTTTTGTGATTGTGCAAGTTGGCTTTTCCCTATTGATTTCATTGGGTCTCCTTGTTGCTAGTAGGGGAGTGGCTCTCAATGGGGTTCAACGCACAAAGTCACGCCAGGGTAACCCATGTGGGAGTTTTGTAATTCAATGATAACATAAAATTAATTAGGGAGTTGGCTAGTACTCACACTAATCAAGATAAGTAAATGCCTCACTCATGGCTCAAGTGCTCGTTGAGGCTTGAGATGAGATGAGAAGGCCTGGAATGGAAATATCAATTGTCTTGTTCTCATGAGAGGTATGTTGATTCTGCATAGGTTTGTATGGGGGCTGGAGATCGGTGAGGCTACCAGGGTAACCCAAGATGGGGGTCGGGGCCTAGGAAGATCAGTCGGGGTAACCCATAGAAAACTATGTTATGACACTCCTCCCTACATAAACCTAGTATTCCCTTGCCTCTTGTCTCCCTTGATGTTTATGTGTCTCTAGAAGTGGTGTTACTATCATGTGATGTCGTACTATACTTGTACATTGGAGTCGTGTTAGTCTTTGTGTCATTTTTTGTCTCTTGACTGTTTTGTGGTGGTACCTTTTTGCTATCTCCTAGCATGGTGGGTGGACCTTAGGGTCCCACATGGTTGGGTGGAATGTTCCTTGTACTCCATTGGGTTCTCTCAATTTGTTCATGTTCATGGTGACTACTCCTAGATATGAAGACTTCTGCACTTATTTCAGTCCATGTGGACTATCTTTTATGTACTATAAATCAGTTATAACATCTAATGTAAATTCTAATGTACTCTTCTCTCTCATTCAAGGAAATAATGATGTAATTATGTAATATTGTAAACTCTCTTGTAATGATAAATGTAATTGATATTATTATCAATTTAATGATCTTTGATGTTGTTATATTGCTAGTATGAAATGGATAATTCATATTAGTTGATCCAGTAATAAATGAAATCCTTATTATTAGATGGAATTTGATAAAGTAATAATTTACAGTTCTTGTTAGTTTAGTTAATGGGAATCTAGTAGCATAGTCATAGACCTTAGAGGACTTGGGTTAGAATTTGAGTTATTATTTCTTTTGTAATCTTGTGTATATTGCACTATTTAAGAATTTTTTTTATGTTTTTAGGTGTTATGTGTGTTGTCCTCTAGGGTTTCATGGTGAGGCATTACATATATCATATATAATATCATATATCAAAAATTATCTAATATGTAAAATGTAGGTTTTTTGGAGAACAAAGGTATATTTTCAAGCGACTCAGATCAAAGCATCCATGGTAGAATATGTAGATCAATATATTTTCAAGGTACATATTTGATTTGAGAGAATTTTTAGTTTATATTGCTTATGCTCAAAAATTTTTCTCTATTTATATGCAAGTTATTCTTTGACCCCATTTCTAATGAGTATTATCATATTCTCTTAATTGCTCATTTTTTTAAGGTATTATTATTTAGTTTGTAGTTGCTTGCTTCAAAAATATGAATCCTATCATAACCTCAAAAAATATAACTTTGAAGTATAGACTTCTAGCTATCATTTGATCCATGTCCTTTGCTAAGATCAAAGTGAAAGTTGAAAGTAATGCATTTTGCTCTTTCTTGAAGGAGCATGATAATCATTAACAATTGAAAACTACTAACACACCACAATTGACTACCCCTCAAATAGCATCCCAGAATGATTGGGTCACTTGGGAAATGAGGTTAGACCTATCCTAGTATTTACCTTCCTACCTTGACATGTCCATCCTGCCCATCCGTCAAAATAACCCAAAACTTGACAATTTTTCATTATTTACTCTTATGACACTTTCAAGACTACTCTAGATTAGTTCACTTCGGAATCAAAGGAGTGCTTGGGTGACAAAAAGATGCCTTTTGTAGTGTTGTACTACCCACATTGACATGTTGGTATGGTTGGTTTCACTCCATTATGCACAAAACACAAAATGATTCTTTCCATTTTTGCACTACTTTCCATTGACAACTTTTACAAAATGCATTTGACATTGGAACACAGAAACAGTGTTGAGTTGACCCAAACCGAGAGAGGTCGGTTTAAAGGGATTTGATATCCACCTATAGGTGCAAACAAAGCATTTCTATGTGCCACGAGCTCCTGGAATGACTTTGTCAAAGTTTGCTAATTTTTGGCTTTTAGGGCTTTTAAGAGACTATCCAGAAAAGACCACCGTAGAATGCTCGAGTGACTTTGGCAATGAAGTTAGAACTTCCCTAGTATTTACCTACCTACCTTGATTTGTCCACACTACCCATTCATCAAAATTACTAATTTTTTTATAATTTTTATATTTTTTTCTCTTAAGGCTCTTAAGACACTACCCCAGAAAGAGCACCCCAATGGTCGGGTGACTTGGGAAACAAGGTGAGACCTTCCCTTGTATTTACCTACCTATCTTGATGTTTTCATGTTAACCATTCATCAAAATTATTATAAATTTTACATTTTTTGCTCTTAAGGCTCTTAAGAGACTACTCCAGAAAGAGCACCCCAGAATGATTAGGTGACTTGGGAAATGGGGTCAGACCTTACCTATTATTTACCTACCTACCTCAACATGTTCATACTACCCATTCATCAAAATTATTATAAATTTTACAAATTTTGCATTTTTTTCTCTTAAAGCTCTTAAGACACTACCTTGGAAAGAGCACCACAGAATGATTGGGTGAGTTGGGAAATGGGATCAAACCTTACCTAGTATTAACCTACCTACCTTGGCATGTCCATGTTGCTCATTCATTAAAATTACTATAAATTTTACAAGTTTTGCATTTTTTCTCTTAAGGCTCTTAAGACTACCTCAGAAAAAGCACCCTACAATGATCGAGTGACTTGGGAAACGAGGTTAGATATTGCCTAGTATTACCTTCCTATTGGCATATGGATTCTAGTGTCATCATTGATGGCAACTGAAGTCATCCTCATGGTCCGCAGTTCATTATCTTGTCATATTGGTAGATAAAGTGATACATTGTGTATTAATAGCAGAATGTGTGAAGAACAGAGTATCCAGTCAGACAACTTCATCGGATCATCATTTTGTGTTGTGGATCCCTGGAATTGCTTGATAACCATGTGGATTATCTTATTATTGAGTTTTTTGGTATTGCATTAGTTATAGTACGAGTTTGGAGGTCCGGTAGGACACTTTCTTTCTATTTGTTTGTTGTATCCAACTCAGTGAATGTGGTGCACTGTGGATGTGTTAAGTGAATTTATTTAAGATGTTTTCATGTTCGAATGTTTAAATTTAGGTCCTAGCTATGGACTAGCTGACTTGTTTGGATACACATCAAAATTATTCATGATTTGGGCTGACAAATTGCAAATACTCTTAATTTTTATTGAGTCAACTTGTGGCCACTAAATCCTTAGTCGCGGATATATTTAGATGATTGATTACATCATTTTGAAGATTGTAGAAGGTGTATTGGTGTATATTGCAAACATCCAAAGAGTATTTGAGTGATATCATGCACAGTTGCACTTGTGCATAAAGATTTTGTGTGCGAACTTGAGTAGATCAAAGAAGAAGTTCAATAGTAGTTAGAAGTTTAGAAGTTCATCATTAGAGCTTAACTCGAACTGTAATCAAGCATTAGTAGATGCTACCCATTTAGTTCATTTTATTTTGGATTTATTCCAAACCATTGTAAGGGTAGTGAACCCATCCTTTTGAGTAGTGAGCTCTAGGCAGTGAGCCTGAATGCAAGTGCATTCTCATTTTGTAATATTTCTTTGGGGTATACTTAGAACTTATTGTGGATTGACCATCCACCATGGTTTTTCGCCTAATAGGCTTTCCACATGAAAATCCTTGTGTTATGGTTGTTTCGTTGCTTATTTTCTATTTCTACATATTACTTTTGACTAAATGTTCTAAATGGATTAAAGGTCAAAATAATAAAGCTAATTTTTGTAGAACACTGATTCACCCCCCTCTCAATGTTGCTTGTTTCCAAAAATTGGTATCAAATCTTGTTCCTTGAAAGAAGTCTAACAACATGGGGAGATCTTGGAAAGTGTTCTCAATGGATACAAGCAGTCTTCAACAACAACTTATGGTGGCCTTGGATGATCTTGACCAGTCAAAATCTAAGATTCAGGAACTGCAAGAAAATCTTGAGAATGCAGAATAATTCATCCAATCATTGAAAGACAAGATCAATGAATCAAGGGAGAAAAGAAAGGAATTATGTGGTCAGCTAAAATAGAAGAACAAAACTGTGGAAGATGAAAAACTCACAGGTTTTGAGAGAGAAAACAAAAGAATGTGAAATTTTTTCCCAAGAGAATGTTTCCTTGAAGCGTGAGATGGAATCTAGTATGATGAGAATGACTAAGGAGATTGAGGACATGAAGAAGAATGAAAAAATCTTGCACAATATTTGAAAAAAAAGTCAGAACAATGCAACCGACTAGATAATGAATTGGAGCAATCCAAGAAAAATGAAGAGGAGCTTGAAAAGCAACTTGATGATCTTAGAAATGAACTTGCTACTGCAAATGAGTATAAGGAGAAATTCAAAGCAAGCTCAGCAAAACTTGGTGAACTAATCAAGGGACAAAGGACTAATGGTGACTGATGAGGTCTTGGATATGAAGAAGGAGAAAACTTCAAATCTAGACAAAGGAGCTATGGTCAAAGGAATTCTAGACAAAGAAAATTCAAACAAGGAAATCGGATGAATGGACCCATCAGAAATCATTTAAGACAACCTAATGCTTAAAGATTTAATGACTATTGTTATGTGTGCAACAAATTTGGTCATTTGGCTTCTCAGTGTAAAAGTAGGGTGAATACAAGTAGACCATCATTCTTAGTTCAGTGCTTTAATTGCTATAAGTATGGTCATAAGTCAAATGAATGCAGAATTGTGATGAACAACTTTCATAGAGATGTTAGATGCTATGCATGCAATAGATTCTGACATATTCCTAACCAATTTAGAACAAGACAAAGTCAGTAGAATAATTGGCCTAGATAGAGAAGTGTTGTATGGTACAGCTGCAACAAATTTTGTCACACTTCTAGATTCTATTGGAACAAAAGAGGTCCCGTAAAATAGAACATGCAACCGAATGTTAAAGGAAAAGGAAAAGTCACTACTGATGAGATCAAAAAGAAGATGTAGAAGAAATGGGTAAAGAAGAATCCCTTTGTAGAAGGAAATGGATCCACACTAGAACTCACTTCTGGTAACACCTTAGGAAATTAATTTTAGGCCTCTGCCATAGGGGGAGCTGTGAAGAAAAACTCCTAAACCCCCTGCAAATGATTGGTACTAGAATTCAGATGAGTTTAGTAGGAAATTTGGCACTTCTAAGACATTTTGAAATGAATCTAAGGCATTAGTGAAGAATATTGGAGATCCTCATAAGAATTATCTATCTCAGAACATGAAAGACAACAAACTGGTTGAGTTAGGGCAAGGCAATTTATTGCAAAAGTAAAGAGTTAGGTTCGTGGTCAATAAAAGAATGACTTCCACCCTCATTTTTCATATCGCTTTCAAAGAAAAGAGGTTTGGAGAGCTCTAAGGTGATCATTTCCAAAGTGAGAAAGATTCAAGCATAGAGGAGAATCTGTGACCAAATTTCATTCTGTCTTCGAAAGGTATTTATTGGAAAACCTGTAAATTTGTGTGCTCACAATTATATCTACTCCTCTGGTAGTCAAAGTTAAGGATAGGCCATGTCCAAAATTCAAATGGAATTCATATAAATCTGTAGATATAGAGCCAATAGGTGCATTTTCTTTGGTGTCATACGGTGTTCTGCATATAGAAGATATTAGGGCATATGTGCATACAAATATTGAAGATTTGGGTAGTTCACAGTTATTGGAATTGTATTCTCATCATATAGTTCAAGAAGATTTTACTATGAAACTAGAATTAAAAACCCTAGAAGATAAGAAATTTGCACAATTCACGAAATTCCCCATATTCAAAGAAGATGAGTGGGTTCGATATATATTGAGTCGTGTTCATGATGAATTCATGTGGTTAGATGTGCCATTCAAAATCTCCAAAGAAGCTATTTGTGCAGTTATAGACTTAAATTCCATCGGTAGACTTCCAGTTTTGAAGTTGGTGAAGAATGATGAGGTTACTAAAGCGACTGGCTCGCATTGGGACAGAAGGGAAATGCCAATAGATCATATTGCGAAAGTTGATGTAAATTTTGATCTATGGTTATAGGCTACAAGATTTACCACTCAAGCTGAGAGAATTTTGTATCTAGCACAGCCATCTGTACAACATATGAAATGATAAAAAAAATGAAGATTATGATCTATGTGAGTTGCTCAAAGGTCAATTATTGGAGAATCTGAGAAAAATCAAGACAAGAAGAATGTATTCAAATTCAGAAACCTATTAATCTATCTATATTCTACTTCTCAGGTGAGGTATCGGGAGCTAGTAAAGTGCAATGGCACAATGATATGTGGTAGCATTCATATGTGGGATATACTATGTGGACTTGGTGATCATTAGACCTGCAATACAATCCTGTGGGGTCATTTCAAAAATTTCCAAAATTTGATGCACGCTAGAGAGAGAATTCCTACTGCAATAGTGGAGCAGTACAAAGACACTATATGCTTCATGATAGACATTAACCAGTGTCACATGGAAGTTGTTGATCCTAGAATAGTTTTGATCATGCCTATGGATTATGAAGTAGATGGAAACATTCTGAAGATGTATGTTGAACATCTGTTAAATTCACCACTAGATCAAGGTGAAGAAAGGTTTGGTACATATGTAGAGAAAAGCTTACAAGTTCACTCAGAATTGAGAAATCCCATGTCAATCAGAAAGGTAAGAAAAGAGACATAAGCTTTTGTAGAGAGTATGGGTATTTGTGTGGAAAAGCTGAAAGAAATAAGAAGGAAAAGAGATGAAGTTGAAGCAGCTAAGAAGAAAGGAAAGGTTGAATTAGTTGGTTCGGGAACATCTAATGTTAACACAAGAACTACTAGGAGCTCCTCTATAGTACAATCAGATCAAGCCAAAGCCTTTGGAAGAAGGAAGAAGAATAAAACCTCAAGAACTTATAAAGCTATATCTACAAATGAAGAGGAAGAAACTAACTTTGAATAAGTAGTAAGAGAGTTAAAGGCTATTGGGACTCATGCTATCAAATTGAATAAGAGAAAACCTTTCAAAAAAGGTGAAGAAGCAAAGAAAAAGTCCAAAGTTGACAAGCCCATCATGTCTATTGGGGAAGTTGAGAATGCAATAGTAGAAGATGGAAATCTCATGCCACTTTGTAACCTATATGAAACTTTTAATGAATCCGGAAAGAAGATTCTTGAAGAGGCTACTGTTAAGCACTTGAAATTTTTCAATAATACTCTTGTTGAAATCATGTTTTGCTTGTCTACAAGCCTATATAATGCTTTGGAATCTAGGAGAGAGAGTGCCAGAATAGAGGAAGAAAATCTAAGAAAAAAAGTTCTTGTCAATTTGTGCCCAGAAATGTCAATTGAAGAAATGAATTTATTTCTTCAAAAATTTAAAAAGGAATTCAGAAGCAAGTCAAGATAAATATTGAGTAGATCAATACTGAACATACTCAAGGCAATGAGGAAGTAAATGTGAAGGTAAATGAATCAGAAGAAGGGAATGTGAATGAGGAAAACATGAATGTGTCTAATCCTTCAGAGTTTGAGGATATTCTAACTTCTCCTAATGTGAAAGATGCAGACACCTGGTGCAACTAAGGTCCCTATTGAAATGCTAGGCAAGGAAAAGGAGGTGAATACTGTACAAGCTGAAATGCCCAAAGTTAATCCTGAAGCAGAATCCAAGGTAGAAAAGAAAAAGGAACAAGAAATCAAAATAGAGGAAGTGAAGGAATCTTTATTGGAGCAGCAGGAAGAATTAGATCCTGAGTTGGATGAAAAAACAATTAACCTTTCCACTTAGTCCCCAATTCAGATGATGAAGGTTGCTTCAATTTCTCAAGCCAAAACCAGTGAGAAGATTTTGAAATCTCACATTGAGGACAGTGAATTGCTAAATCTTGCATCTGGAGTTCTACAAAAATTGATGCCTACTTATGTTATGGACCCATCAATATCCTCCTTTGGTGAGTTGAAAAAGTTAATAAACTCTGCAGATTCTCATTTTGAATCTTTTGAGAAATCAACTCTAGTTAAAGTGAAAAAGGAGTTCAATAAGAAGAGAATTGATAGCCTAAAGGAATTTATTCCCAAAGACAAAAAATTGTTAGGCTCCTGCATAAAGAATACTAAAGCAGTTATATCTGAAGGAGGAAAAGTGTACAAGTCTTGCTTAGTCCTATCAAAATTTACTGAAGCAAATGAGAAGTAATTGAAAGATATTGAGTAGTAGTTGGTTACTATTTCCAACACTTTTGACCCATTAATCGACAATGTTTGTCATCAAGAAAGTTAGGTAATGCATTTTCTCAACCAAATAAAGAATCTGAAGGTTGAAAATGAAAGAATTATTGGCAGAATATGTGAACTCAGGGGGCTAAAAAGTCCAAAGATTGAGATGATGGCGAGTGCTCTGAAAAAAGTTGAAAGTGTTGTGACCACTCCTAATTTGATAAATATCGAAGCTGTAAAAACCCTGTCATATATTCTTTTTGGTCACATTACTATTTTGGAGAGTCTGGAAGGCATGTGGTACTCAAACTTAAGTGGATTGAAGAATGTCTTTGCAGACATCTTCAAATTTTTGTAAGTCTCTGGAATGTTTGTACAATTTTGCAATTTTTGGTTCCCCAATTTTTTCATTGATGTCAATGGGGGAGAGAGAGTGAAGTGAAAAATGCTTTGATAATATTAGGGGGAATAGTATTCTAGACATTGGTAGTGTGTTTATGAGTTTTGAAACTTAGTCATTTTTCACTAACTGTTGCCATCAATTCCAAAGGGGGAGATTATTGGCATATGGCTTCTAGTGTTGTTATTGATGGAAACTAAAGTCATCCCCATGGTCCATAGTTCAGTATCCAGTCATATCGGTAGATAAAGTGATATGTTGTGTATTACTGATAGAATGCGTGAAGAATAGAGTATCCAGTTAGACAGCTTCACCGGATCATCGTTTTGTGTTGTGGATCCCTAGAATTCCTTGATAAGCACAATGATTATCTTATTATTGAGTTTTTTGGTATTGCATTAGTTATAGTATGAGTTTGGAGGTCTGGAAGGACACTTTCTTTCTATTTGTTTGTTGTAGCTAACTCAATGGATGTGGTGCATTGTGGATGTGTTAAGTGAATTTATTTAAGAATTTTTCATGTTTGAATGTTTAAATTTAGGTCCTAGCTATGGACTAGCCGACTTGTTTGGATACACATCAAAATTATTCATGATTTGGACTGACAAGCTGCAAATACTCTTAAATTTTATTGAGCCGAATTATGGCGATTAAATCCTTAGTCATAAATATATTTAGATGATTGATTACATCATTTTGAAGAATGTATAAGGTGTATTTGTGTATGTTGCAAAAATCCAAGGAGTATTTAAGCAATATCATGTGCAGTTGCACTTGCGCATAAATATTTTGTGTGCAAACTTGAGCAGAGTAGAGTAGAATTTCAATAGTAGTCAAAAGTTTAGAAGTTCATCATCAAAGCTTAATTGGAACTGTAATCAAGCATTAGTAGATGCTATCCATTTAGTTCATTTTCTTTTGGATCTATTCCAAACCATTGTAAGGATAGTGAACCCATCCTTTTGAGCAGTGAGCCTAAATGCAAGTGCATTCTCATTTTGTAACATTTCTTTTGGGTATACTCATAACTTATTTTGGATTGGCCATCCACTGTGGTTTTTCCCCTAACAAGGTTTCCATGTAAAAATCTTTGTGTTATGGTTGTGTGATTGCTTATTTTCTATTTTTGCATATTAATTTTGATTAAATTTTCTAAGTGGATTAAAGGTCAAAATAATAAAGCTAATTTTTGTAGAACACTGATTCACCCCCCATCTCAGTGTTGCTTGTTTCCAACACTTCCTACCTTGACATGTCCATTCTGCCCATTTGTTAAAATAACCAAAAAATTGACAATTTTGCATTATTTTCTCTTATGACACTTTTAAGATTACCCCGAATTAGTCCACTCCAGAATCATGAGGGGGCTTGGGAGACAAAAGTACTTTTGTAGTGTTGGACTACACACCTTGATGTGTTTGTATAGTTGGTTTTTCTCCATTATGCACAAAACAAAAAAAATTGCTTCTTTCCATTTTTGTACTACTTTCCACTAACAACATTTGCAAGAATGCATTTGACACTAGAACACACAAACAGTGTTGAGTTGATTCAAATTGAGAGAGGTTGGTTTGAAGGGATCTGATATCCACCTGTAGGTGTAGACAAAGAATTTCTATATGCCATGAGCTCATGAAACGACTTTGTCAAAGTTTGATAATTTTTAGCTTTTAGGGCTCTTAAGAGACTACCTTAGAAATAGCACCCTAGAACAATCAAGTGACTTGGGAAACAAGTTTAGAACTTCCCTACTATTTACCTACCTACCTTGATGTATTCACATTTCCCATTCATCAAAATTACTATCAATTTTATATTTTTTGCATTTTTTTCTCTTAAGGCTCTTAAGACACTACCCCATAAAGAGCACCCCAAAATTATTGGGTGATTTAGGCAATGAGATCAAACCTTACCTAGTATCTACCTTCCTACCTCGATGTGTCCACGCTTCCCATTCATTAAAATTACTATAAATTTTACATTTTTTTATTTTTTTCTCTTAAGGATCTTAAGACACTACCCCAAAAGAGCACCCCAAAATGATCAGTTGACTTGGGACATGAGGTCAGACCTTCCCTAGTATTTACCTACCTACCTTGATGTGTCTATGCTACCCATTTTTCAAAATAACCCAAAACTTAATAATTTTGTATTATTTTCTCTTACCACACTTTCAAGACTACCTCAGATTAGTGCACTCTGAAATCACGAGGGGGATTGGGCGAAAAAAGGATGCCTTTCATAGCATTGGATTTCCCACCTTGACATGTTGGTATAATTGGTTTCACTCCATTATGCACAAAATAAAAAATACTTTCCATTTTTGCACTGCTTTCCACTGACAACTTTTGCAAGAATGAATTTGACACTAGAACACACAGATGGTGTTGAGTTGACCCAAATCGAGAGAGGTAGTTTGAATGGATTCAATATCCACATGTAGGTATAGACAAAGCATTCCTATGTGCCATGAGCTCCTAGAACAACTTTGTCAAAGTTTGACAATTTTTAGCTTTTAGGGCTCTTAAGAGACTACCCTGAAAAGAGAACCCTAGAATGATTATGTGACATGAGAAACAAAGTTAGAAATTCCCTAGTATTTACCTACCTAGCTCAATGTTTTCACACTACCCATTCATCAAAATTACTACAATTTTTTTTTTTAAATCATTTTTTGCTCTTAAGGCTCTTAAGAAACTACCCCAAAAAGAGAACCCTGAAATGATTACGTGACTTGGGAAATGGGGTTATACCTTACCTAGTATTTATCTACCTATCTCGATGTGTCCACACTTCCCATTCATCAAAATTACTATAAATTTTATAAATTTTGTATTTTTTGCTCTTAAGGCTCTTAAGGCTCTTAAGACACTACCTTGAAAAGAGAACCCCAGAATGAACTAGTGACTTAGGAAATGAGGTTAGACCTTCCCTAGTATTTACCTACCTACCTTGACATGTCCATGCTTCCCATTTATCAAAATAACTTAAAACGTGACAATTTTGCATTATTTTCTCTTACAACATTTTCAAGACTACCCAAGATTAGTGCACTCCATAATCATGAGGGGGCTTGGGTGAAAAAAGGAGGCCTTCCTAGTATTGTAATACTCACCTTGACATTTTAGTATAGTTGGTTTCACTCCATCATGCACAAAACAAAAAAATGCTTCTTTCTATTTTTGTACTACTTTCCACTAAAAACTTTAGCAAGAATGTATTTGACATTGGAACACACACACAATGTTGATTTAACCCAAATTGAGAGAGGTTGGTTTTAAGGGATTCAATATCCACTTTTTTGGTGTAGACAAAGCATTCCTATGTGCCATGAGTTCCTGGAATGACTTTGTCAAAGTTTAACAATTTTTATCTTTTAGGGCTCTTAAGAGTACCTCGAAAAGAGCACCCCGAAATGATTGGGTGTTTTGGGAAAAAATTCAGACCTTCCCTAGTATTTACCTACCTATCTCAATGTTTTCACACTACCCATTGATCAAAATTACTATAAATTATACAAATTTTGTATTTTTTCTCTTAAGGCTATTAAGACACTACCCTGAAAGGAGCTCCCCATAATGATTGAGTGGCTTGGGAAACAAGGTCAAACCTTTCCTAGTATTTACCTTCTTACCTCAACGTTTCCACACTACCGATTCATCAAAATTACTATAAATTTTATAAATTTTGCATTTTTTGCTCTTAACGCTCTTAAGACACTACCCTAGAAAGAGCACCCTAGAACAATCAGGTGACTTAGGAAATGAGGTTAGATCTTCCCTAGTATTTACCTACCTACCTCGATGTTTCCACACTGCCCATTCATTAAAATAGCCAAAAACTTAACAATTTTGCATTATTTTCTCTTATGACACTTTCAAGTCTACCCTGAACTAGTGCATTTTGAAATTTTGCATTGTTGTTCATGTTGTTTATAATAAATAATTTCTTAATATTTATATGCAATAATTTCTCCACACAAGCTTTGAGTAGGACGTGAGGTTCAATGGAAATGAATCTAGCATTGGAGTTCATGTTGCTTTCATTGTTTAGTTACTTTTATTCAACAATTTTTCTATTTTTTAACAATTGGCTTGTAATATTGCAATGCAGGTGTCTTTAATAGTAGAAATTATTTGATGTGTATGTTATGGAGTGAGGGTATTAGCTTGGGCACATATTAGTTTTGTATCTAGGATAGTTGGTAGCAAGATGCATTGATGTATTTGTACATGAGGACATCGATAAAATTATATGGGCATTGTTAGTTGTATTGATGATTATGTGTATGAACCAGGGGTTGGGGCCCTAGCTTGGTTGGCTAAATCTTTCCTGTTGCAGGAGGTTGGTCATGAGGTCTAGTCTCCCCCACCCCCGTGGTACCAGAGGGCGTGTCGCACCAGCGCCACCAGTCACGTTAAAAAGTTTACCAGGCGCACTGTAGTTTATAGGGGGTCGTGCGACCTGATTCTTGCAGTCTAATAAAAAAAAATAAAAAACAATGATTATGTGTATGAACCTACTTATGCATGTTAACAAATTCCATCCATGTATATATTTTCACATCAAAATCACTCACACATTCTTGCATTGGTTCATGTTGGAAACTACTTAATAGCCGAGCAATGACAAATATTTTGGACTTGTCTATGAATGAACTCTTGATTGTAATGTATGTGAACCTTAATTTGACACACTACAAAATAACCTCCTAAAAAATCAAAATGAAAAGGTAAAAACAATAAGTGAATGGTTGGTAGAGATATGAAAAGGTAAAACCATGCCATAATTTTTATCATTCTTCCAATTGAATAATCTCACACTACCTTTATTTTTTATTTGGCTATGGTTCTAGTATGAGATTTATCTTCTCAACAAATATTATACAATGCTTCTCATACCATTTTGCATTAATTTAGCTTCTTTTGAAAAAAATTCAACTTCCCACTTCATTAAAGGAGTTCAAAAAACTAAATAATGTCAAATGTTAATTCATTCAAGAAAGCTTTAAATCACGTGTATTCTTTTGTAGAAGAGTTATTTGATCCCATTTGGTACAAAATTCTAAAGTATTAAGTTATCTTTTATTACTATTCTAATCTATTACTATACTTTTTAATGTTACTAATGTCAAATTGAGTGTTCAACATGCAACTAGAATGCCAAAATTGAACTAAAGCTTGCACATAAACACTATGAACTCAACATTCAAAAAATGGTGATAAAATTTGGTAATAAGATTAGATAACCTTGGCAATTTTGGTTTGATGTTTTTCTAATGGAGGGGATTCTAGTGTCATCTTTTCACAATCATCCAAGGAAGTCACATCACTATTATTTAAAAGAAATGTGTTCTCATTTTCTTCATGAAATGACCAAAAATGGATGAGGTGCTTTCGTAGGGTTTAGAACATAGAGCGCAACCCACTTTCCAATTATTTCATTGAAGGGAAACCCTAGAGAAATCAATGCAAAGGAGAAAGAGATCTTGCAATACGATTGTCCTATGGTTTTATTGTAAGCTAATAATGGGTTCACCACCAATCTAGGGCTTTGAAAGACAAATGCAATGCAAATCAAAATGCTAAAAGCTAGTATGATGCAATCTTTAACTATATGACCTAAAAATGTATGTAAAACATAACAAAAAGTTGCAAGATAAATGTTCACACTTGAAAATATGAAGTCTAGATTGATTGAAGCTTTGAAATGATGGAAACACTAATTGTAAGGCTTCTCGAGACTCATACACCATATTGGGTGATTTAGTCCCATATATGGGTTTTTGTGCAGAAACTAGAATCTAGCAAATGGGTGTCTAAAACTGCAAAAACCTAAAAAAGTGACCTAAATTGGGACTCATACATTAGGAAAAGTGTATCAGTCTAGTTAGAGTTTTTTGAAGTTTCAAATTCTAAATCTAGTCTTCAAGGTCTGCTTTTTGCTTCCCAATTGATTTCTGGGTCTGAATCCCTAATTTGCAACTTGTAGAAGTCTTCTAAGAATCTCCAATGAAAGGTGACAACTTTGACAACTTTCTCCAAACTTAATGTTCAATGTGTCTTCAACCTAAGCCTGCAAATCACACACTAAAGAGAGGGAAATTTTTTTTTTTTGTTAGTGGATGGGGGTTTCCCTTGGTCAAACCCCATTTGGTAATCAAACCTTGAGATGAAATGAAATAGGAATGGAGAATGATGAATCAACAAAATAAGATGTTGCAACTCACCAAACGCTAGCAGTAAAGTTTTGCAAACATGTATGAAGTGGCTCGAATGGATGTAGATCTTGACTCTTGCTTGAATAAGATAGATCTTGAATTGAACACTTGCTTGAATAATAAAACCTCGCATCACAATTCTTAGCTCAAAAACAAACATGATGCTTGATGCTTGAATAATTCTCTTAAATGCTTGATAATCTACCCTTGAATGCTCTTGAATGCTCTTGTGAACTCAAATTTTCTATAAGGATACTCATTCAATTTTCTAGGTGTAAAATGAGTGAAAGAAACTTGTATTTATACTTAATTATGTAAGAATTCTTGAAATTACAACACTACAAGCCAAAATAAAATAGAGTAGGAAAAAATTCCACCAATAATTTAAATTAATTTTAATTTTGGGCCACACGACACTCATACGACGAAGGTGGCGTATGAGTCCCATTAGGCATAATTTATGGGACCACATTCAAAAATGCTTAAAAAGGTGTGAAACCAGGATCAAGACCCAAAACCCCAGGTGGGACCCATACGCCCAAGGTGCTGTATGCATCCAAGACCACCAAATTTGGGCCACACAACCTGAAAAAACCTATATTATGATTGGATCTTGGTTTATGTCCGGATCATTCTCAAAAAGATGCATTAAATGAGGGTTGTGGATGCAAAATAAGACCAATTAAAGCATAAAGAAGCCCAATTATTTAATAAAATCCTAGAAAAGTGTGAGTGTGTTACAACACTTTACAATACTCCAAATAAAGCATCAATAAGCCCATTTAGTTCACAAGGGCCCAAGACCTAATGTGAATATGTTAGGAATATTACAACACTAAATCAAGGCCATGTTAGGGAGTACTTTTTCCTTGATTACATCTAGCCCCCACTTTAGTGAGAGGAGGAAATTTCTTCTAACTCACACTAAAGTAGACCAACACACACCAAGAGGGATCCAATTGTACCAATGCTAGTAAGATAGGACGAAAAATGATCAAGAGGGTTGTGCAAGCCCCCAAGACCAAGGTCCTATGGCAAACCAACATAGGCACAAAAGAACACACATGAAAATGAGATAAAGAGAAATAACAAGGCACAAGAATACATTGTCAAACACAAAAAGAAAAGAAATATGAGGCAGGACAAAATGGGGTGGATCAAGCTTTGACCATTTTTCCATCACAATGTTGACTAGATCTAGGTTGTTTGTCCGAAAAAAATGTATGCTCACTCTGAGGAAAAAAATTGTAGGATGTTCGTTGGGTGAGTAATACTAGAAGGTGATACACACTCACACAAACACGAGTGGCTAAGGGAAATGCATACCCTTGTTCAGCTTCACATCAAACCATACCAAAGTTATACCTCCTGATAACTTTGATAAGGTGTCATGCAACAATGAACATTGAGCTTCATGAGGAAAGCAAACCTTTGTGTGCTTGGGACTCATGAACAAACAAGATGGCTCCATAGGTATGTAAAGTGTCTTATGCAAAGTGGCCATATAACTAAAAATGCAAATTCAACAATAAGGAACGTTGAAAGGAGTCTTGGGGAACCTTGTGCCTAATGCATCCAAGAGAGGACCAATCAAAGAATAGAAGATTCAGAAATGAGGGGATGTAGTGTATCACATCAAGCCACTAAGAGGATTATAATATGCTAAGAGAGATCACACTTTTGAAGGACATCACACCCAATGTCACCACAAAGTGAAAAATGCATTGCATAAAGTAAGAAGACTACACCATGAAACATGAAAAAGAAAAATACAAAAGGATAATTTCAATGTATGCCCCCACTTTAAAAAAATTTCTAAACACCATGCTATGAGAAATTACCTTAAAGTAGCAAATGATAAATGCTAATAATAAAAAAGACATGAGAGCTAACTTGGAAATCCCTATGCCAAGTCAAATGTTTCCAAATAAATCTACATCATGCAAAAGAAAAGAAAAAGAGAGGGGTTTCCCCCAAAATGAAACTCCAAACACACATAAGGGATCTATGGATTTGGGGTTGGTATGTTCTTGCTACAATGTTTTTAGAGAGCTCATAATTGTCATCATTCCCTGAATACTCATAGAACTGGAAGAATGACACAAGGAGAGTGGAAAAAAATAAAAACCTTCTAGGTAAACATGGAAAAGACATGAAGATCTTGATTCCTTGTACCATCCCCAAAAGGAAAACATAAGACAAAGAAAAGAAATAAAGAAAATTAAAGGAAAACCTTTTGGGTCAACATGGAAGAGACATGAATGTCTCAATGCCTTGTGTCATCCCCAAAAGGAAAAAAATACCAATGAAAAAGATAAAGGAAAAAGGTAAAATATTTATGACATAGATAAAAATGAAGGTACAAATAGAGGAATGTCATAAAGAGAGAGAGGACATCAAACAAAATGTCACAGGGGATTACATCACGCGCATGCAATCACACAAAAAAAATGCAAAAGAAATAATGTAAAAGACTAGTAAGGCACATGTGATTCAACCTAAATAAGATCGTTTGCATCCCAATCATTTTCATTGTGTACTGAAGGTGGGAAACTAGCTAAAGGGACAATAGAAAGTTTCAAACTAGGGTCATTACTAAGTTCGCCACTCTTCCTAGGAGAATTGTCTTTTAAGCTCATAGAAGAAGAAAATAATGTATTAAATTCATTATGTACCTCCACATCAATTTTAATAATCTCTTCATCATCATCTAAATTAATCACAACAGGAGGTTGAATGACAATGTCCAAAGAAGGATTTAGCTCCTGTTGTGGCTGCACTATAGGGTCTTTTTGTTTTGGGAAAGGTGTTTCATGTATGAGAAAGTTTGGTGGTGTTGTCATTAATGTTGTCATTGATGTCAAAATAGTTTAGAATGTTGCAGATTGTGCATGTATAGTTGAGATATTGTGAGTACATAGAGTTATCCTTTTGATGTTGCAGATGTGCTGAAATGATGGGTTACCAAGTACTTTTGAGAAAATTAATAAAGAGAGAAGTTAGAGTTTAGAATGTGCTCCGGTATGTGCTCCATGTGTCTCCTGTGTTGATCCTATGCTTGTGTAAATATAAATGCTTCTTGTTGGTGATTTGTTGGTGATATCTCCTAATTTATAGCTATTGGTTTGATGGAAGTTGAAAGTTGTGTTCACTGGTGTGTGAACTGTTTTGGTAGAGTTGGTTATCTGTGGACTGGGAGAAGTGTTTCTGCTCCATAGTCCTCCGCTATTTTGTTTCAGGTCTTGCAGATTTGGAACATGTCTTGTAATTATGTTCTCTAGGTTTTGACAGAGATGTTTGAGGTTTGGTGCTTTGGAAGTTGGGATTTAGAATTGTTGTGTGGGTATGCATGGTCTGGATGGACTGTTGGAAGGTGTTCTATGTTTGAAGGTTGTTACACCTGTTTCAGATGTATATGGAATTATCTAAAATGTGTTCTTATGCATGATGAAGTGTGTTTCTCCATCTACATGTTATCTTCTTGTTGGAAAGCATGTACTTCAATGTTCATTTGTGTTTTCATTAGGTTTGGTTGACCTGGTGTTTACACTTCATATGAGGAATTAAAAATTAAATTAAGCATGTGGTTGATCTGAGACATTGTCTTTGGGTCTTGGTTAAGTTTTGGTGTGGTCCACTCTCATTCCTTTCCACCACAAGAATGTTGAGTTTCCAACCTAGTTTGAATTTATGAAATGAAGCGTATGTGGCCGACCTTGGAGAAAGTTTCTAAGATTGAAGATAGTATACATGCAAGTCAATGTGTGAAGGATTATATGATGCAATGTAACAAAGTAAGCCACAAGTGAAGATCAGAGTTGTGCAAAACTGAGTTGAGGGTGCAATACTTTATTGTGTTGGATTCCTAAAAGCAGTGAGTTGAAGGTTTCTGCAATCTTTTAATCAAGGCTACAGATGTGTGTAAATTTTTATGGTGGATTTTTTCGTTATCTTTTGTATCTGTAGGTAGTGAGCCTCCCTGTTCGACAGTGAGTCCCTTATGTAGGTAGTGAGCCTTTTTATTTGGTTTTGCTACTACTTTATATTGTGAGTTAATCCTCACCGTGGTTTTTCCCTCATTAGGTTTTCCATGTAAACTATGGTGTTCATTGTATTGATTTTTCTTTTTGTTATCTACATTCATGTTCATACTCAATAATAGAATAGTGCAGTTGTGAAGTTGACAAGTGTTTGAAGTTTTATGTTTGAATTTGATGACAACTAATTCACCCCCACCTCTCAGTTGTCCTACACTTTTTAACAATTGGTATCAAAGCTTTGGTTCCTTGGTGTAGAGCTTAACCGCTTAAGGAAGATCCGATGGCACATAATTTGGTGATCCCCATGTTTGATGGATTTGATTACAGTTTCTAGAGAGAACATATGAGAGGTTATATTATCTCTCTTAGTTACAAGACCTGGAAGGCTATTGAGATGAAGTATGTTGCTCCAGAGAGTGGTCCTTCTATTGCAGATGAGGTTTCTGCTTATGAGGAGAATGAAAAAGTGAGGTATGTTATTTTTAGTGCTTTAACTAAAACTGGGGGAACTAAGGTTACTTCTTTGCGCACTAGTTATGAAGTTTGGAAGAAGTTTGAAGACTTGTATGAAGGAAATGAAAGAGTAAAATTGACAAAGAAGTTGACAACAAAGCGTAGATACAAAAATTTGAAAATGGAAGAAGGTGAAGATTTTGTAAGCTATTTCCATAGGGTTGAACTTGCAGCAAATGAAGTTAAGAATCAAAGGGGCAATCTGAATAATGAAGATATAATAGAGAAGATCCTAATAACCCTACCTGAGTATTACAATGATAAGATTTTAGTTGTTGAAGAGATGTATTATCCGAAGAAGTATACTTAAGAACAATTGTTTGGCACCTTGACAACATTTGAGATGAGAAAGTTTAGAAAGAAAGAGGAGAAGACAAAAATAGCATTTAAAGAAACAAAGATTGAGGATGATCCAGATAGTGATAGTTCAAATGGGTTGGAAGCAAACTTTACTAGGAAGTTGAAGAAAGGTACCATAAGTATATAGGTATGTTTCCCTTTAAATGTTTCAATTGTGGTAATATTAGTCATTAGGCTTCAAGATGTCTGAATAGAGCTATACATAAGAAGACTGAGGATTATAAGGATAAATATAGAAAGGATAAGAAATACAAAAGGTTGTATTATGTTAAAGAAGAAGTTGGAATCTTTGATGGTGAATCTAATTATGAAGGTGATGATAGTGAGTGCTTGTTTTTAGCTTTGGAGAATAAATTTTTGTCTGCTAACCCTGGAAAATGCGCAAGAAAGAATGTTTTAGAGAACAAGAAGAATGAGACGGAAGGTAATTTGGTCACCTCCTTTCATGATAGAGAAGATGAAGACTACTGGGTAATTGACAGTGGATGTTCTAATCACATGACTAGAGATAAAAGTAAGTTTACTAAACTTGAAAAGTATGATGGTGGTCAGGTCATGTTTGGTGATGATTCAAGAGAAAATATTGTTGGGAAAGGTACAATTAGTTTTGATGGAATACACAACACTGATGATGTATATTATGTAAAGGGTCTAAGGCACAACCTTTTGAGTGTTAGAAAGATGTGTAGCAAAGG
Organism: Sequoia sempervirens; assembly: GCA_007258455.2. Taxonomy (NCBI): domain Eukaryota; kingdom Viridiplantae; phylum Streptophyta; class Pinopsida; order Cupressales; family Cupressaceae; genus Sequoia; species Sequoia sempervirens. The sequence goes on from VDFB02072274.1 coordinate 21,685,766, forward strand.
TTTTAAACTTGCATTTCAAGATAATAGCTGTGAGATCAAACAAAGATCCAGAGCTATGGTTGTTGCCGGAAGGAGAACTCATGGAAACATCTATCAGCTTAAGGGTGTTGATGGTCAGTGCCTTGTATCTTAGATTAATGAAAGTTGGTTGCGACACCAAAGAATGGGACATGTAAACTTTGATAATCTAGTTAGAATTAGTTCAATAGATGTTGTCTAAGGTCTACCTAGAATCATAAAGCCTGCTAATACTATTTGCAGAAGTTGTTAGTTAGGGAAACAAACAAGATGTAGTTTTAAGGGAAAAGAGAATCTACTATTGGAATGTTGGAATTAATTCATACAAGCCTTTGCGGTCCGGCTAGAACATGAAGCCTAAATGATGATAGGTATTTCATGATTCATACTGATGATTATTCTTGAATGACATGGGTTTCTTTTCTTAGAGAGAAAACTCAAGCTTTGGATAGGTTTAAAGTGTTCAAAGAAAAGGTAGAAAATGAGGTGGACCTAAGAATCAAATGCTTGAGATCTAATAGAGGTGGAGAATTCACTTCTAGTGAGTTTAATGCATTTTGTGAAGAGCATGGTATAAAAGATACTTTTCTTATCTAAAAACCCCTCAGTAGAATAGAGTTATTAAGAGAAATAACTAGACTATACAAGAAGTCACAAGAACCATGATGAAAGAATCAAATGTACCTAATGTGTACTGGAGAGAAGCAATACACACTGTTGTTTATGTTCTTAATAGAATTCAGATTAGAGGCAAAAACAAAAAGACTCCTTATGAGTTATGGATTGGTAAGGCTCCTATTGTGAGGAAATTTAAGGTATTTGGAAGTAGATGTTACATTAAAAGAGATGATGAGAATCTTGCGAAGTTTTATGCTAGATGTGATGAAGAAATTTTTCTTGGATACTCAACTACCAGCAAAGCATATAGATGCTTCAATAAAAGATTGAGGAAGATTGTTGAAAGTGTTAGTGTGAATGTTGATGAGGATATGCACATACCTATTGAGATAAGTGAAGTTGAACCAGATGATCCTATTTTCACACCAGTACCTAAAGAGAATAAGGAAGAGGAAGAAGAACAAACTAAAGAAGAAGAGAAAAATGAATTGGAACCTGTTTCTAAGACTCCTAAGTATGTATAGAAGAATCATCCAAAGGAATAGATAATTGGAGATAAGAGTGAAGGTGTGAAGATAAGAAGTAAAGTAGCAACCAAGGTAAATCTATGATTACTTTCTAAAATTGAACCTAAGTTTGTGTGTGAAGCATGTGAAGATGAGAGTTGGGTTAGAGCTATGAAAGAAGAGTTGCAACAAATAGAGAAGAATCAGACATGGGAATTGGTCCCTAGACCTATGAATAAGAATTTAATTAGTTCAAAATGGGTGTTCAAGAATAATTTAAATGAAAGTGGTGAAGTTATAAGAAACAAATAAAGACTTGAATGCAGAGGATAGTCACAAGTTGAAGGCATAGACTTTGAAGAGGCATTTTCCCTTGTGGCTAGAATGGAAGCTATTAGGTGTTTTTGGCATTTTTTGCCCACAAGAATTTCAAAATATATCAGATGGATGTCAAGTCTATATTCCTAAATGGTGAATTGGAAGAAGAAGTATACATGGAACAACCTGAAGGATTTCATTAATCAAACAAAATGGATATGGTCTGTAAGTTGAAGAAGGAATTGTATGGATTGAAACAAGCTCCTAGAGCATGGTATGAAAGATTGGATAGATGATTGACACAACAAGGATTCAACAAAGGCTCTGCTAACAACAATCTATACTTCAAAGTGAAAGGTAACAAAATGTTTCTAGTAGTAGTGTATGTTGATGATATCATCTTTGGAGGAAATGAAGGTATGTCTAAGAGATTTGTGGAAGAAATGCAAAAAGAATTTGAAATGTCCATGATTGGTGAGCTGAATTTCTTTCTTGGTCAGCAAGTAAGTCAAACTAATAAGGGGATATTCATTTCACAATCGAAATATGTGAAAGATATGTTGAAGAAGTTTGAGATGGATGACACCAAACAGGTTAGTACTCCTATGATGACCGGATGTAAGTTGAGTAAAGATGTTGAATCTAATAAAAATGATCAAAGCAAATATAGATCGATGATTGGTGGACTATTGTATCTTACTACTATTACATTGGATATCATGCATGTAGTATGTTTAGTTGTCAAATTTCAAGAAAAATCTAAAGAGGCACATGTTACCACTATAAAGAGGATATTCAGTTATCTTAAAGGCACATAGGATTATGGTATTCTAAGAATGTTGATTTCACTTTGAGTGCTTATACCAATGTAGATTGGGTTGGTTCTGTGGATGACCGAAAGAGTACTAGTGGTGGTGCTTTACTTCTTGGTGGAAGATTGGTTTCTTAGTTAAGTAAGAAACATGACTCAATTTCTTTATCCACTACAGAAGTAGAATATATTTGTTGGTGTAATTAATTATTTAATTACACTTTACATAACTCTACTTAGGCATTATTCAATTCCTAGGTTATAGGTTGTTATCCTTATCTTGTTGAGCTATCTTTTTGCTCAAGATAATATTAGGGTTATGCATACTTTGCTTTTATAAAGCAAATCATCTCATGTAATTATGAATTCTTGAATAATAACTTTTTCATATAGCGTCATTTTTTTGCAAACGAGATATCATCGGAAATTTGGTTCCGAGCTCTTCGCAATGGTGCAGGTGTGATTTTTTGGTTTTTCTTTTTTGATGCCTTTTTCAACCTCGAAAGTCACATGTTGCTGTTTTCACTCTAGGAGACACATATTTTGACTTGCTTATCCATTTTTCGCTATTCTTGTGGCATTGGAAAGATGGTTCAGTCCTCTACACATATTTGAGGTCTATTTTTATTTTATGTTTATGCATGTTTGCATTCTCTCCTTTTACAATCGTTGGGTTATTTTAATAAATGAACTGAGATAAAGTTCCATTAGGGGGGTTTCGTGCATAATAATTTGATTAGAGTGTAGTTGCACTTTGATCTTCATCTTGTTTTGATGGCAATTCACATGGGTTATATCTGGTTTCTTAGTTTCTTTTGGCCACATCTTGCTATAGCTTGACACATCATATTCATCAGTTCACACTTTAGATTAGGAGTTTATGTTTTTTGATCTGTATTGGTTCAGATCCTTCTTAGTTTGAGGGCCATGTTTTTATGGTTAATGTTCCAAAGTCTTTATGGTAATTTTTCTTGTGGAAGAGTTTTAGTCACAGTTTGGCATCGGCATTGAGATACATGGTTTCTAGATTGTCATCATTTCATCTACTGTTGCTTCACAGATTCCAAGGTTGTTCCAATTTGTGAGTTTTCCAGTGTTTCGTGGCATCGGGTCTGCTATCACATTATTATGATTCTTCCTGAGTCCTTCAATGACTCTCATTTGGTTTCTTGTAGACAAAATCATCTTTCCTTTCTTGTCAGATTGTGGTTCCAGTGTTACTCCACAGTGTTCTTCCAGTGCTTCTTTGCAGTAGTCATCTCATTGTAGGGGGTTTTGTCCCATTAGGTTTTCCGCCTCTACCTCATTATTGCATTTGTACATGGGTACCTGATCAGGCCTTTGTTGTCAGGACCCATCTCACATCATTTGCATAATAATCTGCTTCTCCCTAAGTTGCGCTTATGAGGGGTGTTGGTGTAATTAATTATTTAATTACACTTTACATAAGTTTACTTAGGCATTATTTAATTCTTAGGTTATAGGTTGTTATCCTTATCTTTTTGAGCTATCTTTTTGTTCAAGATAAGATTAGGGTTATGCATACTTTTCTTTTATAAATAAAATCATCTCATGTAATTATGAACTCCTGAATAATAATATTTTGCACATCTTTTGCAAAGCTCTTATTTTTTCTAATTTTCTCTTATGTGGAAGGCTTTTCTGGTTTGCATGTCTAATCTTGGTTTCTAACAATATTGTTGCAACATCCTACTGCACACAGGTTTTGTGGATGAAGAAAACTCTAAAAGATATTGGAGTGATATGTGATGAGCCTATTCCTATTTTTTGTGATAATACAAGTGCTATAAACATTTCAAAGAATCTGGTAATGCATTCAAGAACAAAATATATATTTATCAGATATCATTTCCTCAGAGAAGAGGTGTTGGAGAATAAAGTTAGGCTGGAGTATGTGTAAACAAAGGAACAAATTGTAGATATATTTACTAAGAATCTACTAAAGGATACTTTTGAGTATCTTAGGGAGAGGTTGGGGGTCATTGGCCCTTTGAACTAGGTGCACATGGAGGTGCATCAGTCTAATGGATCCACAAATTTGTCATTTATCTAGACTGATGAATGGGTCGACTCTGCAAAGGGAGTAGAAAGTTTTCATTGTTGCGGTATGAGTTAAATGGGTGCACTCCTAAGGAGTAGTGATCAGATTTGTTGATATTTGGGACATTGATGTCAAAGGGGGAGAGAGATTCATGTGAAAAACAATAGAAGAGGAAGAGAAGTTGTTCTCCTAAAATATTGTGTAGATTGTGGACTTTAATGATTTTTCACATAATGTGTTGCCATTAATGACAAAGGTGGAGATTGTTGCAAGTATGAGAAAGTTTGGTGGTGTTTTCATTAATCTTTTCATTAATGTCAACACAATTTAGAATGTTGCAGATTGTGCATGTATAGTTGAAATGTTATTGAGATGTTGTGAGTATATAGAGATATCCTTATGATGTTGCAGATGTGCTGAAATGATGGGTTACCAAATGCTGTTGAGAAAATTAATAAAGAGAGAAGTCAGAGTTCAGAATGTTCTCTCATATGTGCTCCACATTTCTCCTATATTGATCCTATGCTTGTGCATATCTAAATGTTTGTTGTTGGTGATCTGTTGGTGATATCTCCTGATTTGTAGTTGTTGGTTTGATGGAAGGTGAAAGTTGTGTTCACCGGTGTGTGAACTGTTTTGGAAAAGTTGGTTATCTATGGATTGGGAGATTTTTTTTTGCTCTACAGTCTTTCATTGTTTTGTTTTAGGTCTTCTAGATCTAGAATATGTCTTTTTATAATGTTCTCTAGGTTCTGATAGAGATTTTGA
>VDFB02072274.1:21690966-21741473 GCA_007258455.2 Sequoia sempervirens
AAGATGTGTAGCAAAGGTTTTAAACTTGCATTTCAAGATAATAGCTATGAGATCCAACAAGGATCCAGAGCTATGGTTGTTGCTAGAAGGAGAACTCATGGAAACATCTATTAGCTTAAGGGTGTTGATGGTCAGTGCCTTGTATCTTAGATTAATGAAAGTTGGTTGTGACACCAAAGAATGGAACATGTAAACTTTGATAATCTAGTTAGAATCAGTTCAATAGATGTTGTCTAAGGTCTACCTAGAATCATAAAGCCTGCTAATACTGTTTGTAGAAGTTGTTAGTTAGGGAAACAAACAAGATGTAGTTTTAAGGGAAAAGAGAAATCTACTATTGGAATGTTGGAATTAATTCATACAAGCCTCTGCAATCCGACTAGAACATGAAGCCTAAATGGTGATAGGTATTTCATGATTCATATTGATGAGTATTCTCGAATGACATGGGTTTCTTTTCTTAGAGAGAAAAATCAAGCTCTGGATAGGTTTAAAGTATTCAAAGAAAAGGTAGAAAATGAGGTGAGCCTAAGAATCAAATGCTTGAGATCTGATAGAGGTGGAGAATTCACTTCTAGTGAGTTTAATGCATTTTGTGAAGAGCATGGTATAAAAAGATACTTTTCTTATCTGAAAACCCCTCAGTAGAATGGATTTATTAAGAGAAATAACCTGACTATACAAGAAGTCACAAGAACCATGATGAAAGAGTCAAATGTACCTAATGTGTACTAGAGAGAAGCAATACACACTATTGTTTATGTTCTTAATAGAATTCAGATGAGAGGCAAAAACACAAAGACTCCTTATGAGTTATGGATTGGTAAGGATCCTATTGTGAGGTAATTTAAGGTATTTGGAAGTAGATGTTACATTAAAAGAGATGATGAGAATCTTGGGAAGTTTTATGCTAGATGTGATGAAGAAATTTTTCTTGGATACTCAACTACCAACAAAGCATATAGATGCTTCAATAAAAGATTGAGGAAGATTGTTGAAAGTGTTAGTGTGAAGGTTGATGAGGATATGCACATACCTATTGAGCTAAGTGAAGTTGAACCGGATGATCCTATTTTCACACCAGTACCTGAAGAGAATAAGGAAGAGGAAGAAGAACAAACTGAAGAAGAAGAGAAAAATGAACTGGAACCTATTTCTAGGACTCCTAAGTATGTACAGAAGAATCATCCAAAGGAATAGATAATTGGAGATAAGAGTGAAGGTGTGAAGATAAGAAGTAAAGTAGCAACCAAGGTAAATCTATGATTACTTTCTAAAATTGAACCTAAGTTTGTGTGTGAAGCATGTGAAGATGAGAGTTGGGTTAGAGCTATGAAAGAAGAGTTGCAACAAATAGAGAAGAATCAGACATGGGAATATGTCCCTAGACCTATGAATAAGAATTTAATTAGTTCAAAATGGGTGTTCAGGAATAATTTGAATGAAAGTGGTGAAGTTATAAGAAACAAATAAAGATTTGAATGCAGAGGATAGTCACAAGTTGAAGGCATAGACTTTGAAGAGACATTTTCCCTTGTGGCTAGAATGGAAGCTATTAGGTGTTTTTGGCATTTTCTACCCACAAGAATTTCAAAATATATCAGATGGATGTCAAGTCTATATTCCTAAATGGTGAATTGGAAGAAGTATAGACATGGAACAACTTGAAGGATTTCATTAATCAAACAAAACGGATATGGTTTGTAAGTTGAAGAAGGAATTGTATGGACTAAAACAAGCTCCTAGAGCATGGTATGAAAGATTGGATAGATGCTTGACACAACAAGGATTCAACAAAGGCTCTGCTAACAACAATCTATACTTCAAAGTGAAAGGTAACAAAATGTTGCTAGTAGTAGTGTCTGTTGATGATATCATCTTTGGAGGAAATGAAGGTATGTGTAAGAGATTTGTGGAAGAAATGCAAAAAGAATTTGAAATGTCCATGATTGGTGAGCTGAATTTCTTTCTTGGTCAGCAAGTAAGTCAAACTAATGAGGGGATATTCATTTCACAATCGAAATATGTGAAAGATATGTTGAAGAAGTTTGAGATGGATGACACCAAACAGGTTAGTACTCCTATGATGACCGGATGTAAGTTGAGTAAAGATGTTGAATCTGATAAAAATTATCAAAGAAAATATAGATTGATGATTGGTGGACTATTGTATCTTACTACTATTACACTGGATATCATGCATGTAATATGTTTAGTTGTCAGATTTCAAGAAAAACCTAAAGAGGCACATGTTACCGCTATAAAGAGGATATTCAGTTATCTTAAAGGCACATAGGATTATGGTATTCTAAGAATGTTGATTTCACTTTGAGTTCTTATACCAATGTAGATTGGGTTGGTTTTGTGGATGACCGAAAGAGTACTAGTGGTGGTGCTTTACTTCTTGGTGGAAGATTGGTTTCTTAGTTAAGTAAGAAACATGACTCAATTTCTTTTTCCACTACAAAAGTAGAATATATTTGTTGGTGTAATTAATTATTTAATTACACTTTACATAACTTTACTTAGGCATTATTCAATTCCTAGGTTATAGGTTGTTATCCTTATCTTGTTGAGCTATCTTTTTGCTCAAGATAATATTAGGGTTATGCATAATTTTCTTTTATAAAGAAAATCATCTCATGTAATTATGAATTCCTGAATAATAACTTTTTCATACAGCGTCATTTTTTTGCAAATGAGATATCATCGGAAATTTGGTTCCAAGCTCTTCGCAATGGTGTAGGTGTGATTTTTTGGTTTTGCTTTTTTGATGCCTTTTTCAGCCTTGGAAGTCACATGTTGTTTTCACTCTAGGAGACACATCTTTTGACTTGCTTATCCGTTTTTCGCTATTCTTGTGGTGTTGGAAAGATGGTTCTGTCCTCTACTCATATTTGAGGTCTATTTTTATTTTATGCTTATGCATGTTTGCATTCTCTCCGTTTACAACCATTGGGTTATTTTAATAAATAAACAAAGATAAAGTTCCATCAGGGGGGTTTCGTGCATAATAATCTGATTAGAGTGTAGTTGCACTTTGTTCTTCATCTTGTTTTGATGGCAACTCACATGGGTTATATCTGGTTTCTTAGTTTCTTTTGGCCACATCTTGCTATAGTTTGACACATATCATATTCATTGGTTCACACTTTAGATTAGGAGTTTATGTTTTTTGATCCGCATTGGTTCAGATCCTTCTTAGTTTGAGGGCCATGTTTTTATGGTTAATGTTCCAAAGTCTTTGTGGTAATTTTTCTTGTTGAAGAGTTTTAGTCAGAGTTTGGCATCGACATCGAGATACATGGTTTCTAGATTGTCATCATTTCATCTACTGTTGCTTCACAGATTCCAAGGTTGTTCTAGTTTGTGAGTTTTCTAGTGTTTCGTGGCATCGGGTCTGCTATCGCATTATTATGATTCCACCTGAGTCCTTCAGTGACTCTCATTTGGTTTCTTGTAGAAAAAATTATCTTTCCTTTCTTGTCGGATTGTGGTTCTAGTGTTACTCCACAGTGTTCTTCCAGTGCTTCTTTGCAGCAGTCATCTCATTGTAGGGGGGTTTTGTCCCATTAGGTTTTCTGCCTCTAGCTCATTATTGCATTTGTACATGGGTACCTCATCATGCCTTTGTTGTCAGGACCCATCTCACATCATTTGCATAATAATCTACTTCTCCCTAAGTTGCACTTATGGGGGGTGTTGGTTTAATTAATTATTTAATTACACTTTACATAAGTTTACTTAGGCATTATTTAATTCCTAGGTTATAGGTTGTTATCCTTATCTTGTTGAGCTATCTTTTTGCTCAAGATAAGATTAGGGTTATGCATACTTTTCTTTTATAAATAAAATCATCTCATGTAATTATGAACTCCTGAATAATAATATTTTGCACATCTTTTGCAAAGCTCTTATTTTTTGTAATTTTCTCTCATGTGGAAGGCTTTTCTGGTTTGCATGTCTGATCTTGGTTTCTAACAATATTGTTGCAACATCCTACTACACACAAGTTTTGTGGATGAAGAAAACTCTAAAAGATATTGGAGTGATATGTGATGAGCCTATTCCTATTTTTGTGATAATACAAGTGCTATAAACATTTCAAAGAATTTGGTAATGCATTCAAGAACAAAATATATATTTATTAGATATCATTTCCTTAGAGAAGAGGTGTTGGAGAATAAAGTCAGGCTGGAGTATGTGTAAACAAAGGAACAAATTGTAGATATATTTACTAAGACTCTACCGAAGGATACTTTTGAGTATCTTAGGGAGAGGTTGGGGGTCATTGGCCCTTTGAACTAGGTGCAGATGGAGGTGCATCAGTCTAGTGGATCCATAGATTCGTCATTTATCTAGACTGATGAATGGGTCTACTCTACAAAGGGAGTAGAAAGTTTTCATTGTTGCAATATGAGTTCAATGGGTGCACTCCTAAGGAGGAGTGATTGGATTTGTTGATATTTGGGCCATTGATGTCAAAGGGGGAGAGAGAGTCATGTGAAAAATAATAGAAGAGGAAGAGAAGTTGTTCTCCTAAAATATTGTGTAGATTGTGGTCTTTAATGATTTTTCACATAATGTGTTGCCATCAATGACAAAGGTGGAGATTGTTGCAAGTATGAGAAAGTTTAGTGGTGTTTTCATTAATCTTTTCATTGATGTCAACACAATTTAGAATGTTGCAGATTGTGCATGTATAGTTGAAATGTTATTGAGATGTTGTGAGTATATAGAGATATCCTTATGATGTTGCAGATGTGCTGAAATGATGGGTTACCAAATGCTATTGAGAAAATTAATAAAGAGAGAAGTCAGAGTTCAGAATGTTCTCTCATATGTGCTCCACATTTATCCTATATTGATCATATTCTTGTGCAGATCTGAATGTTTGTTGTTGGTGATCTGTTGGTGATATCTCATGATTTGTAGTTGTTGGTTTGATGGAAGGTGAAAGTTGTGTTCACCGGTGTGTGAACTGTTTTGGAAAAGTTGGTTATCCATGGACTAGGAGAATTTTTTTTCTCTATAGTCCTTCGTTGTTTTGTTTTAGGTCTTCTAGATCTGGAATATGTCTTTTTATAATGTTCTCTAGGTTCTGATAGAGATGTTCAAGGTTTGGTGCTTCGGAAGTTGGGCTTCAGAGTTGTTTTGGTTTTCATGGTCTAGATGTATTGTTGGAAGGTGTTTTGTGTTTGAAGGTTGTTACACCTATTGCAGATGTACTTGGAAGTATCTAAGATGTATTCTCGTGCATGATAAAGCATGTGCTCCATCAACGTGTTATCTTCTTGTTGGAAAGCATGTACTTTAATGTTCATTTATTTTTTCATTCGGTTTGGCCAACCTGGTGTTTACACTTCATATGAATAATTAAAAATTCAATTAAGGAAGCATGTGGTTGATCCAAGATGTTGTTTTTGGGTCTTGGTTAAGTGTTGGTGTGGTCCGCTCTTATTCCTTTCCACAGTGGGAATGTTGAATTGTCGACCTTTTTTGAATTTATGAATGAAGCGTATGTGGCTGACCTTGGAGAAATATTCTAAGGTTGAAGATGGTATAAATGTGATCCATAGATTTTTTGGGTCTATGTACTTCTCTTGCACTCTTAGGGTTTTTCACCTAAAAGGAGAGAGATAGGCAAAAAACCTAGGTGGTTCACTCAAACTAATGCAAGTATAATGGAAATATGAATGAAATTTGCTTAAAAAAGATCTAAATGTAGTTCAAACTAAAGAAAGATATTGATTATTGAATTAAAACTAAAGAAATACAAGTTGTTTGAAAACACATTATGATATGCAAAAACACCTAGAAATGAAAGCAAACTATAATAGTTCTAATGGATGAAATTGAAGAGGTGCACTTGAAATCTTGTTGGAGATTGGAAATGGAATTCAAAATGCTACTAATGTTGAAATTTTGGCCTACTAGGACTCATTCGTCATTTTGGGTGAATTAGTCCCAGATCTGGGAAACTGTTATGGAGCCCGTTTCAAAAAAATGTGTATCCAAAAATGCAAAAAACCTTATTTAGGCCTAAAAGTGGGACTCATTCACCACTATGGTGAATTAGTCCACTTTTGAATTTCTGAAAATCCAAAGGTGGAAACTAAAGCTTTCGGTCAGCTCTTCGATTCCTGACAGGTGTCTGCCTCTGAAACTCTTATTTTCAGGTATAAAAGTGACTTTGGGTGGATATTTTGACTTGGTCAACAACGAGATGTCTTCAAAAACTTTGTAACTTTATTTTTAATGATTTCCAAGCCTTCAAGATCTCTAAATATGCAAACACACAAGAATAGAAGGAGAAATGTTGGATGTTAGGGCATGGGGGTTTTCCTTGGTCAAACCCCTTTGTAGGTAATTAAGCGAAAATGAAGAAAGAATGTGATGAAACATGCAACAATGGAGTTAAAACCTTGCCATGATGTTTGATCTTGAATTTATGCAATAAAAGATGAAGATTCTACCCTTGAATGTCTGAAAAATGATCTTGAATGACTTGGAATGTTAAAACCCTAGCTTGCTTGACTTGAAGTGGAAGAAAAATGATGAATGAGTTGTGAACATGGGTTAAGAGATGTAAATTAGGGTTTAGAGACTTATATTTATAGGAAATCCACCTTATTTACCTGTTAATTGGATCCCTAAGGATGACATGAAAGAATAATAAACTTAAATTCCATAATTTCTTGTTCAAAACTCAAAAATGACCCAAATGAGACTAATTCGCCACCTTGGGTGAATCAGTCCCACTTGGAAAGGACTCAATCACCATAGATGGTGAATTAGTCCCAGAGGGACCCATTTTCCAGCTGGGTTGTTGGGGAATGAGAAATTCTAATTCGTATGTTGATTTCACTGGGTATTTGATCAAATTATACCTTAGGATGCATAATATGGGATCATAGGGGCCTATTAATGATGATGAAAATGTCAATTAGGGCTTGGGACACAAAATTCAATGTGAAAGTGTGATTAAATACACTTTATAACACTAAAATAAGGTTCACATAGCCTAGAAAAGCACAAGAACCCATATGAATGTGTAAAACACATTACAACACTAGGTTAACATCAAATTTAGTTCACAAGCCTTCTAGATTGATGTGAAAATGCAATTAAATACATTTTATAATTTTGAATTAAGGGGAAATGGGTTCATTAAGTCTAGAGAGGTGTGAAAGTCTTTTACAACACTTTACAATACTTTTACAAGACATTGTTAGATGCATTTTATTTAATTTGCAAGGATCCAAGACCTAATATGGACGTGAAAAGCACTTAAAAACATAAAATTAAGGCCCCCATTAAGTCCAATTTATCATCAATTATTCTCCAAATCAAGCAAGTTTCCTTTTTTCTATGGTACATTTAGCCCCCACTTTAGTGAGCGGATGAACTTGCATCAAACTCACACTAAAGTAGACATTCAAGAGGATTCCAATCATACCAATGTGGTTGAGAGAGAATGAAAAAGATCAAGGTAGTGGTCAAGCCCCCAGGATCCAAGATCCTAAGTCAAACCAACATAAGCACAAGAGGACATGCACAAGGTGAATGATATGCAGCAAAACAAGATACACAACCATGCAATGGTAAGAACTAGAAGGAAGAGAAAAGAAAAAATAAAAAGGGTGGATCAAGCTTTGACCATTTGTCCAACACGTTGTGGATTAGATCTAGGCTATTTTTCTAGGAAATGCATACTCACTCTGAGGTGACGAAAATCTTGGTTGTCCGTCGGGTGAGAAGTCCTAAGTATACTCACTCTAGGGCCACGAAACTTCTAGTTGTCCATGGGGTGAGGAATCCATAAGATGGCTATGGGGAAAAGTCATACCTCAGAATGGGCTTTCCTGGTCAACCATACCAAATTTATACTTCTTGATAACTTTAATAAGGTGCCTCAATGAAAACAAAATTTGAGCTCCATTAGGTAAACAAAACTTCATATGCTTGACACTCATAGACAAATAGGATAGCACCACAGGCATGCAAGCTATATTATGCAAGGAGGCCATATAAAAATTGTTGTAAATGCGATTCAAATAGTGTAAGGTGTGCTCAAAGGGTTTTTTCTTAGTTCATGCAAGGTCTCTTCTTAGGGAGCATCATGCTTAATGTTTCCAAGAGAGGATGTTTCAAAAGAAGTATCACACTCTTGGAGGGAACCAAGCCCAATGAATCCACCAAGAAAAGGACACATCAAAAGAAGAAAGAAATCACACAATGAAATGTGAGTGGTGATGTATGCCCCCACTTTAGATCAGTTGAGAACACCAATACTGTGAGAAATTTTTTTAAATTAGAAGAAGAAGAGATCAGAGCTTACTCGAAAATCCCTAGGCCAAGTCATATGTTCTTGATAAACTGTCATGAAAAAGGTAGTATGTCACGTGCGACCCAACCTAAGGCATGTTGTCCACATCCCAAGCTTTCTCTTATGTGTGTTCATGAAAGGTTAAAAACTAGCCAAAGGAGGAAACAACAAGTGGCATACGAGGACAAGGTTATGAAACCCCTTGCCCCCACTTAGTGCAGGACAAGGGTGAGCCGAAATGATTAATGAGATGCATGTTAGAGTGAAAATCAATATCAATTAAAGGAATTAGGTGCCCCCATAGAAGGAAGAATACCAAACTCCTGAAAATGTTGGATTTTACTACTCAAAGCCTTACATCCATTAGTGGAATGACCATGAACTCGATGATAGGCAAAAAATGAAGTCTTGTAATAGAATTTATTTCAAGTTCTAGGGGGAAGGGTGGTCAAGTGATCTTGGAGAAGTCTCGACAAGATAACCTCTTGATCTATGGTAGAAGGTGGTCTTGTAGTTTGTGACAAAGATACCCCTTGCTTAGTATTATTTGTCATATCTACGTAAGATTCTTGAGATTGTGAGATTTTGTTCTCTCCATTATAGGAGGGTGTAAAAGTTAACGAATTCAAATCATTAACATTTTACGAAATGAAATTGATATTAAGCAAGGATGCATTTTTTTGTTTGATGTTTTGGAAAGGAGAAGTTTCAAGACCACTAGTGTCGATGAGTTCAGGATGATTTATAGTTAAAGTGGACTTAGAAGCATGTTGTGTGAGAGTGTTGATGGTGAGGGAAGGCTTGGAGATATCTATCAAAGGAAAGTAACCAAGACCATGAGATGTTTGTTGTGTGATAGGATATATAGGGTTGTGGATACCTTGTTCATGAGAACCACATCCTTTCCTACTATAGCCAAGTTGTTTCATAAGCTCATACCCTTTTCCATAAATCCTTTCCATTGCGTTTGGATTGGGTGGTGGTTGGTGATAAGTGGTATCAAAGGTGGTCATGTAGTTTTTTTCATTTTCTAAAGTGGTTGAGGTGGATTCTTTCAAAGGTGATCTGAATTTTGTGTTGACATTATCGTTGCTTATTTTCCCTTATTTGAATCTTTGTTGATGATTTTGTATTCACCCATAAATTCATGTTTGAAATCTAAGGAACCCCATTCATCTTCTAATAGCTTGGTAACTTGTTCAATATTTTGTTGTTTGTATTTTTTTTGTGCGCATTCCATGTGTGTGGTTGATGTTGATGTGTTCATGGGAGTTTCTTTGTTTTTCTCAAGTTGTAAGACACTATAAGGCTTAGGATCAGCGTCAAGTGTGGATTGTGTTGTTGTAGATGTATTTCATTTTATGATGAAGAGTAGAAGGCACACCATTCATTGCATGAATCCATGGTCTGCCTAAAATGAGATTATATGAAAGATTGTTAGGCATAACATGGATTAGTGTTTCTAATCTGGCCTTCCCAACTGTAATAGGGAAAGTGATCACATTGAGCAGTTTCTTCTCAACAGTGTCAAATTCACTAATAGATAAAGAAGTAGGTTGAATTTTTGATTCATCCACATGAATACTATTCAAAAGGTTTACGCTACACACATTAAGGGTTGAGCCATTGTCAACAAGGGTGTGCTTTATGCCAATTTTTTTGTATTGAGATAATATTATGAAAGCTTCATTTTATTTTTGCACTTCCAAAGAGGGGAGTTCACTTTGGTGGAAAAAAATTTCAACATTCAACACTTGAATTATGAAAGCTATGTCATGTGGTTGTGCATTACAAGGGATAGGAACTTGTTGCAAGGCTAAAGGCAGGTTCACCAAAATGAACCATGGATTTTTGGAGTCTATGTACTATTGCACTCTTAGGGTTTTTCACCTAAAAGGAGAGAGATAGGCCAAAAACTTAGGTGGTTCACTCAAACTAATGCAAGTATAATGGAAATATGAATGAAATTTTCTTAAACGAGATGATCTAAATGTAGTTCAAACTAAAGAAAGATATTGATTATTGAATTAAAACTAAAGAAATGCTAGTTGTTTGAAAACACATTATGATATGCAAAAACACCTAGAAATGAAAGCAAACTATAACATAAATGGATGAAACTGAAGAGGTACACTTGAGATTTATTTAGATATTGGAAATGACATTTGAAATGCTACTGATGTTGAAATTTTGTCCTACTAGGACTCATTCGCCATTCTAGGTGAATTAGTCCCAGATCTAGGAAATTGTTCTAGAGCCCATTTCAGACAAATGGGTATCCAAAAATGTAGAAAACCCTTTTCAAGCCTAGCAGTGGGACTCATTTTCCACTTATGGAGAATTAATCCACTTTTGAATTTCTA
This sequence comes from Sequoia sempervirens, assembly GCA_007258455.2. NCBI lineage: Eukaryota > Viridiplantae > Streptophyta > Pinopsida > Cupressales > Cupressaceae > Sequoia > Sequoia sempervirens. The sequence goes on from VDFB02072274.1 coordinate 21,701,659, forward strand.
AAAATCCAAAGGTGGAAACTAAAGCTTTCAGTCTACTCTTCGGTTCCTAACAGGTGTTCACCTCTGAAACTCTAATTTTCTAGTCTGAAAGTGACTTTTGGTGGATATTTTGACTTGGTCAACAAATAGATGTATTCAACAACTTTTCAACTTCATTTTTAATGATTTTTGAGCCTTCAAGATCTCTAAATATGCAAACACACAAGAAGAGAAGGAGAAATGTTGGATGTTAGGGCATGGGGGTTTTCCTTGGTCAAACCCCTTTGTAGGTAATTAAGCGAAAATGAAGAAAGAATGTGATGAAACATGCAACAATGGAATTAATACCTTTCCATGATGTTTGATCTTGAATTTATGCAATAAAAGATGAAGATTCTACCCTTGAATGTCTGAAAAATGATCTTGAATGACTTGGAATGTTAAAACCCTAGCTTGCTTGACTTGAAGTGGAAGAAAAATGATGAATGAGTTATGAATGGGTTAAGAGATGTAAATTAGGGTTTAGAGACTTGTATTTATAGACAATCCACCTTATTTACCCGTTAATTTGATTGCTAAGGCCGACATGAAAGTATAATAAACTTAAATTCCAAAATTTCCCATTCGAAACTCAAAATGACCCAAATGGGACTAATTCACCACCTTGGGTGAATTAGTCCCACTTGGTAGGGAATCATTCACCACAAATGGTGAATTAGTCCCAAAGGGGCCCATTATCCAACTGGGTTGTTGGGGAATGAGGAATTCTAGTTCTTATGTTGATTTCATCAGGTATTTGATCAAATTAAGCCTTGGGATGCACAATATTGGGTCATAGGGGCCTATTAATGATGATGTAAAGGTCAATTAGGGCTTGGGACACATAATTCAATGTGAAAGTATGATTAAATACACTTTACAACACTAAAATGAGGTCCACATAGCCTAGAAAAGCACAAGAACCCATATGAATGTGTACAACACATTACAACACTAGGTTAAAGTCAAATTTAGTTCACAAGCCTTCTAGATTGATGTGAAAATGTAATTAAATATATTTTATAATGTTTAATTAAGGGAAAATGGGCTCATTAAGTCTAGAGAGGTGGCAAAGTCTTTTACAACACTTTAAAACACTTTTACAATACATTGTTAGATGCATTTTATTTAAATGGCAAGGGTCCAAGACCTAATTTGGACATGTAAAACACTTCACAACATCAAATCAAGGCCCCCATTAAGCCCAATTTATTATCAATTATTCCCCAAATAAAGCAAGTTTCCTTTTTTCTATGGTACAAAAAGTTAGTCGAGATGCAAAGGATTATATGATGCAATGTAAAGAAGTAAGCCACAAGTGAAGACCAGAGTTGTGTGAAAGTGAGTTGAGGCAACAACACTTTATTGTGTTGGATTCCTAAAATCAGCGAGCTGAAGGTTTCTACAATATTCTAATCAAGGCTATGGATGTGTGTAAATTGTTTTGGTGGATCTTTTTGTTATCTTTTGTATTTGTAGGTAGTGAGCCTCCCTATTGGATAGTGAGTCCTTTTGGTGGATAGTGAGTCCCTTATGTAGGTAGTGAGCCTTTGTATTCAATTTTTCTATTACTTTATATTGTGAGTTAATCATCACCATGGTTTTTCCCTCATTGGGTTTCCCATGTAAAATATGGTGTTCATTGTGTTGATTTTTCTTTCTGTTATTTGCATTTCATGTTCATACTCAATAATAGAATAGTTCAGTTGTAAAGTTGATAAGTGTTTGAAGTTTTATGTATGAATTTGGTGACAACCTATTCATCCCCCCCTCTCAGTTATCCTCCCCCTTTTAACACAATGGGTATACTCATCATGCATTGCTTCAGTCAAGTTTAGATCTTGATTTTATTTCTTTACTTTTTCATGTAACCTATGAGCAAGGGCATGACGTCTATGCATGCACTCTCTTGCACCTCTATTTCTTTTAGTTTTATTTTCAAGTTGCATTTATGTAAGAGTGGATTGATCAACCATAGGTTTCTTTTCTTCCCTAAGGGGAGGAACAGAAGGAACCATGAGAGGTTGTTCGACCACTTTCTCTTAACTTTGTAAACTTGTTTTATTCTAGGAGGCATGACAAGATTATTTCCATTATCTCTTGATCTTTTGTAGGAAATAGATGAAGGTTTTGTCTTAGGTTGGTCTTGGTCATTTGGAATTTATTTAGGTTCAATCATGGTTTCATCAATGATGGTAGGCTTAGTGGTAGGTGGAGGCATGTTTTGGAGGGATAATTTTGCTATTTTCTTTGCCTTGAACTTTTGATAGGATTTGAAAAAGAAGTCTTCTCATGGTTTTACAGGTTTTATAGGATCGGGCCAAAAGAAATGTAAGGAAAAGTTTCCATGGGAAAGACAAAGGTTTAAAGCCACTATGATGGAAAGTGAAAATTTCATTGTCAAAGGGAAACTTTAATAATTTATGTATAACTGTAGGGACCACTTTCATGGAGCGAAGCCATGCTATAGCCTAGCTTCACATGAAATTGGTCTAACTTTAGGATGATGGAGAGTGAGATATCTAATGTTTTCGGGCCTATTTGTAAAGGAAGCATGATCGATCCCATCATAGGGTAAGTAAAACCATTATGCATCTTCATCCATGCTTTTGGTTTATCATACATATCTTGATAGAGTTCATGCAGAAGTAAGAATTCTTCGGTGATCGCATTCTCTCCACAGACAGGATCTATTAATATCCCATTAGTAGGCTTATCATAGATTTGGTCACCTATGTAAAGAGGACCATTAGGTGCATGTTTAAGTATGTCTTGTGAGGAGAAAGCAATCTCAAGAGGATTTTTAGTTCAGCCCTTTCAAGGAATGACATCTATCACTCCTACCATATCATCCATAGGAACATTATCTATAAGGTCATGTTGAATAGTATCACTGTTATCATCATCCGTTTCAACAGTCATCACATCATTATTTTTAGTTTCGATAGCTTTGATGAATGAAATGTTATGATTAGGCATAGGGTTGGTAAATATTTGAAATTTTTGGTTAGGAGGGGCAACAAACTTATTTCCTTGATCACTAACACCTCCAACGGAAAGACGACCGGAATCGATGAGGTCTTGCATGAGATGTTTAAGATGCTTAGAATGTTCTGTGTCATGTCCATTTTTTTGGTGATAATGATAGTAAGAGTTTGGTCTATAGCTAGCAGGTAATGGTTTATTAGGATCGGGAGTTTTTATGGGAGGCAATGTAATCATCTTTTGTTCCAAGAGTTGTGTCATTGTTTTGTGAAGGGTATCAGGTAAGGGATCAAATTTCCTTTTCGGGTCTTCATAGCTAAAAGGTATCATGAATTTAAAAGTAGCCACTTGTTTATTGACATTCTAAGTTATTTGTTGAGGGGGATTGAATTGAAGGAAGCCTTTATTCCATTTTATAAGAAGTTGAGAATTTTTTTTGTTTGCAGACTCAGACTTCTTACTACGACTAGAAGTAGATTTTTTATGTCAACTACTAATCAAATTTTGATAATCACTAAGAGTAGTACACAAGTGCATGAAGGAGGGGAATTTCACCATGGTAAGCCTATCCTGTATCTTACTTTGCAAATTTTCTATGAACATCTTTTGAAGGTGAGGGTCAGGGACCTTGACATCAATTTGGAATTAAAGCGATTGATAGCACAAGATAAAGTAGGTAATCTTTTTCTCTACTTTTTTCTTGCATCTCATCAAATTAGGAAAGGTCATTTTAGGGGTCATATGCACTTGGAAATGGTTTATAAAGGCCTAAAAAATTTCATTGAATGAACGAATTGAGTTGTTTGGTAACAAAGAGAACCATTCTAATGCTGTATCTTTTAAGGACCTAGGGAAAAACATAGCCAAGAGTTTATCATGAAGGACAAAGTCACTACATAAGGAAGTATAAGCGGAAACATGGCTAGAAGGATCACTTGTTCCCCCATATTTCTTGAATCTACAAACCTCTACACCTTGTGGCATCGGTGTTCATAATATCTCCAAGGACAAGGGACTACTTTTGACATAATATGTAGGTGGACCATTTTGATATTGGTTAATGGTGGAAACCTTCTTTTGAAGGGATGAAACAGTTTGCAAAAGTTGATTTATGAGAGGGTCATTGCTTGTATTATGAGATGGAGGTGAAAAAGGTGAAGGTGTGTATGTGTTCGAAGGACAAGTGAATGGAATGCTTATAGGTGGTAAGGTGGTAGTAGATATGACATGTGATGTCACAAAGGTACTAGATATGCTAGGGGAAATAACCAAGGAAGGAATCACATTACTAGTCGGTTAATTGTTGTTGCAACTTGAGGGTTGGTATAGGTAGGAATAGAGGCAATTGTTGTGGGAGGAGGAATTTGAATGACTCCTTGGCTTGTGATAGTGTTTGTAGGACTACGAGTGGTTGAGGTGAGGTGTTTTCCAAGGATTTGAACTATGTTTCTCACAAGGTCAAGTCCATCTTCACTTTCAAGCATGTGGTGAATGTTATCTATAGTAGGGATGACAGTGGTTGAAATGTTGTCAGTTTGCACTTGATGTTGTAGGTTGGCTAAGTCTCAATGAATTTGAATTATGTTTTTGTGTGAAACACTATCAACCTTTGGTTTAGCATGCATCACACTACTTGAAGGCAAGAAATTATTAAGAGTATGATCCATACCTAGTGTACTAGTGTCAATTGTAGGAGTGAAAGAGCTAGACAACCCAAGATCCATGATGATTTTCCTTGTGCAAGATGACATAAGTCTTGAACTTTGTCTCACTATAGTATTAGCAATAGGACACCAAATAATCATGCAAGGGCTATGAAATGCAAGATAAATGTAAATGCAATATAAGCTAAGTACAATGAAATGACTATAACATAAACTCTATAAACTAAAATAGAAAGGTATCCACAGTAAACAAGAGCACAAAAATAGAGTTTTGAATTTTGGAAAATGCAGTGCAAAATTTACACTAGGACTAAATTTCCAAAAGGGGCGTATGAGTCCCGGTGAGGATTTTTTAAAAAATTTCAAAAAAATTTAAGTGATTTTTATGCTTTGTATGTTGTATGATGTATAACCTAAATGGAAATGTAGATTTCAGATGTTTTTCAATGATTTGAGATGCAAAAATGCAACCCATAATCACTTTCACTAATGCAATATTTAGAAACCCTAGAATTCCAATTAACTAATGAAAAATGCAATGCAATGTTAATGAAAGCTAACTCTAGGCTGATGATGCACTCCAAATAAAAATTATGATGTTTTCAATGTAGGTTCACCAAAATGAAATGACCAAAAATGGATGAGGTACTTTCGTATGGTTTAGAACATAGAGCACAACCCACTTTCCAATTATTTCATTGAAGGGAAACCCTAGAGATCTCAATGCAAAGGAGAAAGAGATCTTGAAATAGGGTTGTCCTAAGGTCTGATTGTAAACTAATAAGGGGTTCACCACAAAGGTATGGCTTGGAAAGACAAATGCAATGCAAATCAAAATGCTAAAACCTAGTATGATGCAATCTTTAACTAGATGACCTAAAAATGTATGTAAAACAAAACAGAAAGCAACAAGATGAAATGTGCACACCTAAAAATTTGAAGGTGATTGACTGAAGCTCTGAAATACTAGAAACATTGATTTTAAGGCATGTCGAGACTCATATGCTAGACTGGGAAATTTAGTCCCAAATTTTGGTTTCTGTGTAGAAATTGGAATATGGAAATTGGGTGTCTAAAATTGTAAAAACTTGAAAAGTGACCTAAACTGGGACTCATACGCTAGGAATGGTGTATCAATCCAATTAAGGTTTTATGAAGCTTTAAAGTCTGAATTTGGTCTTCAAGGTTAGCTCTATGCTTCCCAATTAATTTATGGGTCTAAAACCCTCATTTTTAACTTGTAGAAATCTTCTAAGAATCTCTAATGCAAGGTGTCAACTTTGACAACTTTGAACTCTTTAACAACTTTCTCCAAAATTTCTCTTCAATGTGTCTTCAACCTAAACCTACAAATCACACACTAAAGAGAGGTAAAAATGTTTTTTTTTTTAGTGGATGGGGGGTTTCCTTGGTCAAACCCCATTTGGTAATCAAACCTTGAAATGAAATGAAATATGAATGGAGAATGATGAATGAACAAAAGAAGATGTTGCAACTCACCAAACCCTAGCAATAAAGCACTACAAACATGTATGAAGTGGCTCCAATGGATGTAGATCTTGAATCTTGCTTGAATAAGATAGATCTTGAATTGAACACTTGCTTGAATCATAAAACCCTACACCACAATTGTTAGCTCAAAAACAAACATGATGTATGAAGACTTTGACATGATGCTTGATGCTTGAATAATGCTCTAAAATGCTTGATAATCTGCCCTTGAATGCTCTTGAATGCTCTTGTAAACACTTGAATGCTCTTATGAACTCAAATTTTCTATAAGGATGCTCATTTAACTTGTTAGGTGTAAAATGAATGAAAGAAACTTATATTTATACTTAATTATGCAAGAGTTCCAAAAATTACAACACTACAAGCTAAAATCAAATCTAGGAGGATAAAATCCCGCCAAGAATTTGAATTAATTTTAATTTGATGCCACATGGGAATAATATGCCCAAGGTGGTGTATGAGTCCAATTAGGAATAATTTATGGGACCAAATTAAAAAATTCTTAGAAAGTTGTGAAACCAAGATCGAGACCTAAAACCCCAGGTGGGACCCATATGGTCAAGGTGATGTATGAGTCCCAAACCACCAAAGTTGGGAAAAACAACTTGAAAACACCTATATTATGATTGGATCTTGGTTTATGTCATGATCATCCTCAAAAAGATGCATTAAATGAGGCTTTTGGATGCAAAATATGGACAATTAAAGCATAAAGAAGCCCAATTATTTAATAAAACCATAGAAATATGTGAAAGTGTGTTACAACACCTTACAACTTACAACACTAAATCAAGGCCATGTTCAGGAGTACTTTTTCTATTAGTACACTTTCACCATGATATTTGCCTTAGTAGGAGAGTTTTTAGGTTAACTACAAACTAGATGTTCATGACATTCAAAATTTGGTTCTTCTAAAATGACCTCATCACAAGGGAGTTATCGATGGCTGCATTTTCTTGATTATGAATGATGGAATTCTCTTGTTCAATAATGTTTTTCCTAGGGGAAGAGAGACAAATGGGACTCTCATAACTCTCATTTTTTTTTCTCTTCTATCATCAAAATATCTTTTTCACTTGACTAATATGATTGTCATGATTTCTGACAATTGCATCTTCTTTCACTAAGACATTCTCACAAGAGGGGAAGATATTAGGGGATGAATGTAGATTAGTTGAAGTGGTATTTAGGTAGGTTTCAATGGTCTCTTCTTGCTTTGTTATGTGATCATCATGATTACCTATGGTTGTGTCCTCTTTTTCATAATGTCTTTCCCAATAAGAGAGGTAGGAGAGGAGAAACAACTAGGGTTCTCAAAACTCTCATTGATTGGTTCTTCTAACACTGAAATATCTTCCTCACAACTAGGAGAGATATTAGGAGAAAAATGAATATGATTGTTATGATTACACAATGTTGTATTCTCTTTCACTAAACTAATCTCACTCATAGGAGGGATACTAGGAGAGGGATCAATGACAAACAAAAATAGAGGGGAGAGGACTTCATATTCATATGCACATAACAAAAATTTCTTATAGTTACACTCAAAAAGATCTTAAAATAGAACATGAAGTATGATAACCATAGATTTTTGTAATGAAAACATGATGTAATGATTTTATTACAAATTTGAATGCAACAATGATAGATCAAACATGCAAAAGGAGAATGCAATTTTCATATTTAGAACATGATAATTTACTGATTATTCTATGTAGAATTCTGAAAATGAAATGTTGTAAATGCCATTTTGAATTTAAGAAATGCACTTAGTGAAGCAAATTAAGCTAGATCTAATGAAACGAAAAAAATAGAAGACCAACAAACTAAAACAAGTATCTAACAATAGCAAACATAAACACATAAACAAGGTTTTTAATGTTGTAAATGATGATTTTAGGTCTGATCTAGGACTAAATTTCCAAAAGGGCTGTATGAGTCCCAGTAAGAGTTTTTGAAAAGTTCAAATGCTGAAAAACACATGAAATTCCTAGAAATCTAGGAAAAACACCTTACAGGGACTAAATTGCCTAGCTGGGTGAATGAGTCCCAAATTAGAGTTTTTGCACCAAATTCAATAAATTTTGAGTTGATTCTAATGTTTCTAACTTGTATGTAAACCATATATTTTAGGCGTAGGAGTCTCTTACACTTCTAGGGTTTTTCACCTAAAAGGAGAGATGTACACCCAAAATGCTAAGTGGTTCACTCAAGAATATGAAAAGATGATTCAAAATATGCCTAAATGTAATATTCTAAATGCACTAAACTAAAAACTAAAATGATTTATTTGTACAAAACCCAAGAAACATAAAGTATTTGAAAACATGCTATGATATGCAAAGATGAACTAAATGACTTAGAAAATGCAAGTAAACAATAATAGAAATTAATGAAATTGAAGAGGTGCACCTAGAAACTGGAAAGTGATGAAGAGGAGCTTAGAAATCCTGTAGAAATCATGGTTGAAGCCCATTGGGACACATGTGCCAAGCTGGGTGACTTAGTCCTATTTCTAGGGAATTATGCCAAAACAAGTTTTAGATAGAAGGGTACTCAAAATTGCAGAAAACCCTTTTCAGGCCTGGTAGTGGGACTAATTCACGATTCATGGCAACTTAGTCCACTTCCAAGTTTTAGGAAATTTGAAGGTGCAATTTTTAGCTCTTGGTTTGTATTTCTGCTCCTGACAGGTTTATGGATCCAAAACTGCAGAATTTGACTTGTAGGTGTTCTCTAAGCTTCTTTTAGGGCTTTTACCACCTTGAAGATCTTTGAAAAATTGATGAAGACTTTTCCACCTTTTTTCTTCGCTAAATCTACACACAAGACATGTAAATCACATAAAGAGGTAAAAATTGTTGATTATTAAGGCATGGGGGTTTTCCTTGGTCAAACCCTATTTAGGTAATTAAAACAAAATGATGAAACAAAGTAATGAAACATGCAACAATGGAATAAAAACCTTTCCTTGATGATTGATCTTGAGTTACTGTAACAATGGATGTAGAGGGTACCCTTGAATGCCTTAGAAAGCTATCTTGATGCCCTAGCTTTCTTGAGAAGAATGATGAATGAGAAGAGAGTTTGGATGAATGAAGGAGTTGGTGAATGAATGTATGGGTCAAATGAGAGGGAAAACACATTATTTATACATAATTATTCCCTAATTCTCGAAAATACCTCATCACAGGCCAACCTTATGTCTTAAGGAATAAAAACCCAAAAGAAAATTGAATTAATTTTGATTTTTGAGCCAAATGGGACTAGTTCGCCACCAATGGCGACTTAGTCCACTTTGGAATTTTTTAGTGGATGTTATAAATTGTGATAATTTAAATAATTTTTATCGGGTTCTTCTTCAGTAAGACACTTTAGTATGACCTGTAAGTGCATAAAAGGGCCACTTAAAGCATAAGAAAGGTGTAAATATTGATGACAAGCCTAGAAAAGTGTGAATTTTTTTTATAAGACTTTACAGTTCACATTGAAATAGGTCTTGGTAAAGTTATTTAGTTGAATTATAACATTATGGCCCTAGAAAAGTGTGAAGATGTGTTACAACACCTTACAACACCTTTACAAGACATCAATAAATGCATTTTATTTGATTTGTAAGGGACCAAGACCTAATGTGGATGTGTAAAAAACCTCACAACACTAAATCAAGGCATCATTAAGTCCAATTTACCATCAATTATTCCCAAACCAAGCAAGGAAAAGGCAACTTTTTTGACAATACAATATGTTGTCTAGACTATTTGCAATTGTAGAATTTCAATGAAATTGGATGATCTTGTTATCAACTAGGATTGTACCCTAGCTAAGCCTAAAATCAGTTAATCCTATTGAAACATTGGAATATCTTCAGGTTGTGGGTATGCTATAGTGAAGATAGACCTCTAGATAAAGGATTGGTTCCCTGTGATACTTCCTGCAAACTACCTTCTTTGAAAGGAAAAGGGATAGAAAGTAACTTGGAATTGAAACCTATCTTAGGAGGTGATGCACCAAAATGTCTTCAGAACTTAGAATCTCTCATGAACTAGCTCAACACATGTTATGACCTGCAATAGTTCATACTAACTATATAAAGGAAAAGAAAATAGGAAAAAATCAAAGGGAAAACAGTTTCACCATAAGATTCCAACAACCATTTTAAATGTTTTCACAATAAAAACAACAAATGAGAAGGTAAAATAGCTTATTTTATTGATTAGAAAGGTGTTACAACTATTGTACATGCTTGAGAAAATGAACTAAAATACTTTTCTCCTTCTTTGCAATGAACATAAGAGTCGAAAGCAAGAACTAAGAAAAAACCTAAATCTAATTCTCTATATACAAAAAGAGAGTCAAAGTGCCAAGAGGTGGCACTTGTAGTTAACTGCATATGAAAATATCTCTCAAACACTCTCTCATGATCATATATGAAAATTCCTGAAAGGGGGGCCCACAACTAATGTAAATTGAGCTAAAATAGCTCTAAACTCTACCTCATGATCAATTTGACCCAAGCGGACCCTAAAATCACTCCATCAACTGAAAATCAGACTCAAAAAGCTCCTGTGGAACTGCACTCCTGATTTTTGCATGATTTTGACATGAATTTAATCAATTTGAAAAAATAATAAAGTAATCAATGATGAGTTACTGTACTAGGTGTTGTGGATTTTCTCAACCTTTGCATTTTCATGAAAAATAATAAAGTAATTTATAAACTATTACTTTATTACTTGCTTACATTATTTATTTCATTTCAATTCATGCAAAAGCTAGGGGAGTCGACCAATTTTGGCTTTGCATTCAACCTTGCAGAATTTTATAAAGGATAACCTAACATATTATTAGGTATTAGCTTCACAGAAAAAGATTTAAATTAAAGGAAAAAATTCCTTCTAAATGAAGTTGGAAAAATCAAGGTAAAAGAAACCTAGGTAATATCAAAAACCCACTGCCACTCAAAACTTCATTTCATTTGTAACATATCTTTCTCTTCAAGACTGCTTCTGTTGCCTCCATGGTATGGTTTTTAGTGGATCTTTTTTGGAGTTTTCTACTAGATTTTTCATGCATTTTTCATGAAAAAATGACAAAACAAGCTTGGGTACAAGCTCTCTGTCACCTTAAGATCTACTTTTATTTTCAATATCTGTAGGAAAACGCTTGTTCCTGAGCTCTATTATGTAGAAAAGATGAACCTATTTTGGTTTCTTTATGCTTCTTTGAGTTACTTTACTAGGTGTTGTGGATTTTCTCAACCTTTGCATTTTCATGACAAATAATAAAGTAATTTATAAACTATTACTATATTACTTGCTTACATTATTTATTTCAATTCAATTCATGTAAAAGCTAGGGGAGTCGACCAATTTTGGATTTACATTCAACCTTGCAAAGGTTTATAAAGGAAAACCTAACATATTATTAGGTATTATCCTTGCACAAAAAGATTTAAATTAAAGTAAAAAATTCCTTCTAAATGAAGTTGGCCGACTTAGGGTAAGAGAAACCTTAATAGCAAAAACTCATGGCCGCTCAAAATTTCATTTCATTTGTAACCTATCTTTCTCTTCAAAACTACTTTTGTTGCCACCATGCTAGGGTTTTTAGTGGAGCTTTTCTAGAGTTTTCTACTAGAGTTTGCATGCATTTTTCATGAGAAAATGACAAAACGAGCTTGGGTAAGCTCTCTGTCACCATAATATTTGCTTTTATTTTCAATATCTATGAGAAAACATTTGTTCTTGAGCTCTATTTTTTTTTTTTATTCAAGGGGTAAATGCTTTTGACCAGAGCTATGAACCGGAATACAACCATTCAACAATACCACCCCAACGGGGTTTGAACCTTGGTGGCAAGAACAACAATGCCACCTATAAACCATCACACCATGCCAATACCGGCATTTGTTCTTGAGCTCTATTATGTAGAAAATATGAACGTATTTTGGTTTCTTTATGCTTCTCTAATGCTCGATGCTTCTCTATGAAAGAAACTATAAACAAATTTGCTCTCTATATTTTTTCATTGTTGTACTCCTTGAAATTTGTGGAGATGTCAATTATATATACCTTTATTTGTAGGTCGTAACTCTTTTATTGTGTTTTGTGAAAGAAATGAATAGAAAAATATTATATATACCTTTATTTGTAGGTCGTAACTCTTTTATTGTGTTTTGTGAAAGAAATGAATAGAAAAATTTCCCTTTATATTTTGTTAAAAAAAAAAATCGAGGGTTTATTTTAATGCAAGTCGTGGTTTTGTCTCTACATTTTCCCATTTTCCTACACTGTTTAAAATATTGTAACACAGGTTGTGGCTTTCTTTGAGGGCTTCTCTCTTGGGATCTAATTCTGAGGGTTTTACAAATCAAATATTTAATGAGCATACATAGGATATTGTGCTAATACATAGAGAATTGTGGCTTCTAACACATCTTTTTGGAACCCTTAATAGTCCCCCATAACCTGATATAGATCTTTTAAAGCTACATGAAATGTAAATCTCCATTATTTGTATATGTTGTTCATGCTTATAGGATAGTCCTATTTCTAGCATAGCTTAGTCTCTACCTTTTTGGATATATCTCAGTCACATACCCTTGCTCTCTACCATTCTTGAGCTTTTTCAAATAGTCACTACATGACTATTTCCTTAAGGTCTTGAGTGATATCTTGAACTTTCCTTCAAAATGACTGCTCCTTTCATGCTATGTATCAAATTTTTTCCAATGTTGTCACAGTCTATTTTACACCTAACACCGTGCATGCTTTGCATCTATTTACTACTCCCTTTTTCTAGGTAGGCCTGTTATAGATTTTGAAAGCCCTATTCACTATATTCCTTTACCTTGGTCTCTTGACAAAACCTCTCTTGTAATGCATGCAAGTCTTATATATATTTCTCCTTTGGTATCTTTTCCACCTATATGAGGATTTCTCCATTAATTTTGTTATTTACTTACATGGTAGTCATCTATATGATGAAACCTTGCTCACTTTTTATTAGCCCTCATGTGAATAAATTTGATTAAACCTCATGTGAAAACCCTAGGAATTTTGACCTAAATATCTTTGTTACATCTGCTATAGGGTTCTTATATGAGGTTTAGGGTTTTATTTTGTTACTTGGTGTTTTGTTTTTACTGATAGCTGTAAAGTGTCTATTGTTGGTTTGGGAGAGAGAGGAAATCCTCATATTTACATCATCATGTGACTATCACCCTATGACCAATTTTTCTCCTATGTAGGTCTGAATCATCCTTTTTATAGGCTAGGGGAATAATTTTTTGATCATTAAATCCTTTGTTCCACATGATTCCAAAGTTGTGAGTTTATTGTTCTTGTGTCACTCTAGAGACATCCCCCCTTTTTAGAACAACTTGTAAGCACGTGCATAAATTTTTCACTTAAGTCCTGATGACCCTTGTACCCTATTTCACTCGTCGCTAATTTATTCATAGGTTTACATTATTAAATAGTGATGAGTGATGAGTGGTATTTTCCTTTGATATCACTCATCACTAATGACATTTGATCCTTCAAATTTGTAATAGAGATGAGTGATGTTCTTAGTCTTATGCTCTTATCGCTCATCACAGATGGACATTAAAAAGAACATTTGTAATACCGATGAGTGATATGTTGTTACACTATATGATCATGGATGTATTGTAAAAGGTTGTTCTCACATTAGCGATGTGTGATGAACCCTATAAATAATGTAAATCATTCATCATTGATTTCTTACACAATGTATGAGGAGAATTAGCAATGAATGAAGGCCTTGTCACTCATCGTGGATTTATTTATGAACTTAGGTTCTAAATCAGCGACAAGCAATCAATTCCTTCTAAAAGAGTTTTTTCTTTTGCTAATTTTGATTGATCTCATGGGTGATATCTTTGGTGCCATTTGTTCTATGTAGGTGTACATGTCTAAGGTCTAGTTTTTTCATAGTATCTCTCATCGCTAATGTGATCCTCGGGATAAAGTGTGAATTGGTGAGAGCATGATGAAGGGACAGGTGTGACTGAAAATCAGGCCATTAAATCAAGGTATAAAATCCATCACATAAATATGTTCATTATTAGGTGATAACCATAAATGAAAGGAGAAATGTGGTGGAATCTAGGGATTTCACACAAAGCAAGTACGGGATCAGCAAAAGAATTGGATGACCGTTGATAAAAATTTAAAGCAGGATGATCCAACGAACAAAAAGCCATTATATGAGTAGGTTCATTGCTAATGAGTACCTCAGGATTAGGGAAGGATCAATGATGAGGCAAGGAGGAGTGCAAGAAAATTTTCTCTCCAAACTGACCTTATGTACTTCGCCGATATAAATGAAGAGCACGAATTAGGTTGGCGCTACATGCCAAATTGTCAGGACATATATGATTAAATCAGGGTTAAGGAATAATGTGTCAATATTTGGGATAGCATCATTATTTTCAAGAAGCAAATTGATAATAGTCAAAAAACGATTCTCATGGCCACCTTAGATGAAATCTTAATTGCTCTTAGATGAATGGTCTAGATTCAAAGCCAAGATTATATGCTACCAATTTTCTCACGCAAGGAGTTTGGCATCATTAATTCTGCACACTCAAAATCTCTCTTTAATGCAGGATGATCGATGATTATTCTCATTATCTTTTTAGTCTACAGTGTGTGTTAGGCTAAGTGTGAAGGGTTGTTGGTTTATCTATGGTAGAATTTTCTTGTCCTGGTTGGGTTGGTATGAAATTGAGTTCTCTGGTCTACTTAGGACTTTTATTGCTTGAAATGATTGTTATCACTAGGATTGGGGTGTTTTTCTTGTGGGTGTAAAATCCAAAGATCTCTTAAATTATCCCTCTATAAACTCTGACAAGATGGGAAAAACTAGTGAGGCAGATCCACCTGTTAGGAGGTCTAGTTGGTTAAGTATGTCAAGATTCCATGAGGAGGAAACTGAGCAGGAAACCATGGTTTCCTCTAAAATTGTAAAGGGAAAAAGGAGAGTTAGAGGCCATAAAAAGAAGAAAATTGTGCAAATTACTTATCATTTGGGAAATAGGACCCTTCCAGGGGAAGCGGTTGAGCCCAAAGGCAAGGAACTAGTGTTTCTAGTGAAGAAGGCCAGAAAGAAGGGAAAGAGCCACCAGACTGATTAGAAGAAGAAGAATTCTCTTATTGTGCTTTTCAACACTCCTTTAAATGTTGAAGTTGATACAGACTCAGAATATGGCCAATTTATCTGTTCCTTGGTACCATATGATAGCTCTGATGACGATGTGTTGGTAATACCTCCAATTGCAACATGGACTAGAAGTGGTAGGGCATTATTGGATTTCAAAGACTTTGAATAAGGGTTACCTTCTATTTTAGTTTTTGATGACACCATGGTCATTGCATAGGAGGTATTTTTTTTTATGCATTCATGGTTTATCTTTTCCTTTCCCTTGCTGATGTGGAGTATTTCCATATAAAATGAACCAAATCCTTTTTGTTCCCAATGAAAAATGTTGTGACAGTGACGGCTAACATTTTACACATGTTTTTGTCCTCCCCTGTTCTAAAATGATTACGTGTGAAACCACCTGGGGAGTCCTTTGAGGTGTCAGTTGGAATTAGGTTTTTTAAATGAAGTTGAAATTGCAATTCATCTGGGTGCTTGTTACTCCCCTATTATAAAAAGGGGATTTCATGGCTGAAAATGAGAGAGTTCAAATTTTTGAGTCCAAAATATGGTCATAGTAGATACTTAGCTCTAGTAGCAGAATAGAATGTTAATAGGTATTTTAGTAGATATATCAGAAGCAAGTCTAAGATGAAATATTAGAAATGGAGAAGAATTTTAGCTTTTCAGAATTTTACTCTCCTCTGTATTTTCTCCCAAGTTATGAATGGATATTGTTAATGACAACTTCATTTGTCTTTTTCCATTTGCACAGAATGTATGAATTTTTTGTATGCTTCAATTCAATGAATTGATTAAATGTTGAAATGAACTCATTGGTTTGTGAGAAAAGCATATAGGATTTAGGAAGGAAGTGATATTTTGAAAAGGTAGTGAGTTAGATGTTACAAAGTAACATTCTAATAGTCCACTAATTTTTGTATTTCAATTAAGATTGTATTGCTAGCTTATTACCAGTTATAATTATTTTTCTGCCTTAGATGAGGCAACAATTATCTAGTTAGTTTGTCCTATGATTAGTTGAGCCAGTATTGAATTGGGCCTAGGATTAAGATGAATAATGATTTTAACATACTTTAAATTGAAATGTCCCAACCCTAAGTATGGATGAGCACTTCTTGAAAATAAATAATGCTTCTATTTGAGGTTTTCCAAGCTTTTGATAGAGTGATTTTCAAGAAATTGTGCATTTGTGTAAGGAAATACTCTTATCCAAGTGTGAAAAATTATGAGTATATAAGGGATTACCCTCCCTAGGTCTCACAAAGCCCAAAGAGAAGAAGTAGGGTTGTGATTACTCTACTTAAGTGTTGGCCAATCCTCACCCTAGCTGATAATTAGGTCATGGCAAGCCCATAGGTTAGGATTGAGATTAAGTTTGGTTCTAAAAAAATAACCAACAGAAATGGTGACTCCATTGGGGACACTTTTGTATCCTTGATACAAATATGTCAAAGACCATTTTAAAGATTCAAGATAAAAATGAACATCTAGTTCAATTATTAAAGAAGTTTCAAATCTACAAGGTGATTTGTGTGGCCCTATGTGACTCTGCTAGAAGAACTTAGATAAAGGTATCCTTGCTTCAAAGTTTTTCCTCTTGTTGAAGAGGTGGCTACTCTACTCTACAAATTTTACACATGAAGGGTTGTTGTTTGTAACCTAAAAAGGCTCTATTCAAAGTTGCAGAAACTTGAGAAATGAAGGTACATAATTCTCTAAATACTAAATATGTCATATAGATTACATATGTTGTTTCACTCAAAGTTTTATTCACAGAGTAGCAAGTATGGATGGTTAGAATGAAGTAATATATCACAAAGATTGCTATCTATTTATAGTTATTCTTCAATTTATCATGGTTATGATTGTGCACCATTAGTTGAAACCAAGTTTGCATACATCCATGGATTACAAAAGAGAAATAACCATGCCATTAGAAACTTGGATGCATATTGTCAAGAAGCTTCAGAAGTTTGATAATGCTTAGATAGTTGATATCAAAAGAAGCATGAACCCTAATGTAAACAAGCCTAGGATTAGGCCAAAATGGAAGGCTGTATTCAAGAAGGGAGTTAGAGAGTTAAAAAAAGGCACCTGATTGCTATACAAGCCCAATTAAAAGATAATTATGCTAGATCTTCCTGTCAAATCACTGCACCTTTTATCAATTCTTTTGATTCATTATATGACCAATTCTAGACTTTTCATGGATTGATTATAGGGTTAAATGTATGACATCTCCAGTCTATAAGAAGATGCCTAGATTTAATGGATACAATATATGTGAAGGAGATACACATGTCCAAAGTTTCTATAATTTCATGGTAAAACATTCATTTGGAGATTAGGATATGTGGATGAGATTTTTTGTTAGATCTCTTGAAGATAAAGCTAGGGATTGGTACTTAAATTTTCCTGAGAAGTCCTTTCCTTGTTGGGATAAACTAGTGGATGCTTATAGAGAAGAGTTTGCAAAAGAACCTTTTGATCTTGTCACAAAGTTAAAACAGCTCAAGAAACAAGATGAAGAGTCAAGCATTGCTTTCAGTCATAGATTTGTTGTTGCTCTTTCACTAATCCCTGAAAGTTTTAAACCTTGTACATCGGATTGCATTCATTTATATTTTGAAGCTTTTGAGGAGGGATCTAGTGCATTGTTGAAGGATTTTAAAATTTTAAATATGCAAATGGCTTACACATGCTTAGACAATATGGAAAAGATGAGGAATGAATATGTGCAAAGTTTACTATCTTCATTTATGAGTAAACATGTTGATGTAACTAGCAATTATGTGGATACAAATGATCAAAGGTCTTCAGTTTTAAATACAAATAGGTATGTCCTTGAAAAGGAAGAGGTTAAGAGGATTACCATGTTAACCACTAGTGCTCCTGATAGTGAAAATGTTTCTCTTTTTTTTCAAAAGGATATAAATGGTCAAATCAGTGATGAAACTCAGTCTGTAAGGTTTCTAAGTTTTGATAGTAGTAATATCTTGATTTTTCCTAATTCGCAACTTGATAAAACATATTTTTCTACTAAAGGGAAAGAGGAAGAAATGGTTGAGACAATTGGGCAGGATTATGGTCTATTAAGTAGTGAATTTTTTTTAAATTTGCTAACCATTGAATATCATAAATATGCACATATGAGTAATCCTCAGTCATTGTGTAATACTCATATTGATTTTGACAGTGATAATGATTTTTGTTATAGAAGATATGAAAAATGGGTATCTAATATTCCTTCCAAATATGAAAAGACATGTCATCATGGTGATAATTTGGGTAATGAAAAGCAACTATTTGTTTTCAATAATGCATTAAATGATGAGCATGAATGTAAGCAGGGTGATACAAATGCAGAAACTGGTGTTGAAGAGCTGAGAACAACAGAAAACCATGGAGTTTATGTATCTGATGGGCTGAAATATGAAAGCCCCAATATAGATTTGAATGAGTATTTGTTTCCTAATTTAAATGAGCCTAGTTATGAGTTTTTTCATGTAGATATAAAGGATGAATTAAAAAAGGAACCAGATTATCTTTTGGGACCAAAATTACTCACTTTTGAATAGGTTTTAGATTCTGAAGATATTGATATATTATGTTTATAAAATATTAAAGTGAGCAAGAATAAGGATAGGGTAGGGATTATTGACAATTCTCTACACCAACGAGTTGAGGCACGGTTACAATATGTGCCAATAAATGAGTGTTTCCTTACACACACTTGAAGGTAGTTTGCATAATGAGTAAAGTTTTGTGATCAAGTCTCATGAATGTTTCACTTTTAGTGGGAAAACTACTAATCAGATTGAGCTTGATGATCCTAGCTATATGGAAAAATATGAGTGCCAGTTTTTGCAGCAGGATGAAGTTTCCCTACAATGTGGCAACATGCAAAGCATTGAAGAATGTTGTTTTCAGCTTGACAATGATTTACATAATAAACATCATAAGTTGTTGCCACATGAAAATCAGTATTTTAAGGGTATGCCTAATTTGCAGATGCAGGGTAATTATAAATTTGTTAATAATGTTGTATATAATGAGTTCTTGAGAGATACCAACATATTAAATCAGGTATATTATAGTAAGGTTTTTAGATTGGATTCAGTGAAATGCGATGAGAACTTTGTTTATGATAGAGGTAAGAGCAGGCCCACATTTTTCTTAGTGGCCTTGGGCCATCAAGTATGGTTTGACTTGTCAAACCAAAATAGTTGGGGGTAGATGAATTTTGACTTTTTTGCCGAATGAAGTAAGCACTTGGACTGCTTCTCCTAGAAGATCTGAATTCGTGCTTTGTTCACTAAGGAATAGACGTCCCAAAAAGAGCCACTAATGGCACTTTCAAATTTTTTGTAAATTTTCGTGTGCTCATGTGAAAACCCTAGGAATTTTGACCTAAATATCTTTGTTACATCTGCTATAGGGTTCTTAAATGTGGTTTAGGGTTTTATTTTGTTACTTTGTGTTATGTTTTTGTTGCTAGCTATAAAGTGTCTATTGTTAGTTTGGGAGAGAGAGGAAATCCTCATATTTACATCATCATGTGATTGTCACCCTATGATCGGTTTTTCTCCTAGGCAGGTTTGAATCATTCTTTTTATAGGATGGGGGAATAATTTTTTGATCATTACGTCCTTTGTTCTGCATGATTCCAAAGTTGTGAGCTTACCATTCTCGTGTCACTCTAGAGAAGTCCCCTCTTTTTAGAACAACTTGTAAGCATGTGCATAAATTTTTCACTTAAGTCTCGATGACCCTTGTACCTATATCGCTCGTCACCAATTTATTCATAAGTTTACATTATGAAATAGCGATGAGTGATGAGCAGTATTTTCCTTTGATATCGCTCATCGCTAATGACATCTGATCCTTCAAATTTTTAATAGCGATGAGCAATGTTCTTAGTCTTATACTCTTATCGCTCATCACAGATGGCCATTAAAAAAAACATTTGTAATAGTGATGAGCGATATGTTGTTACACCATATGATCGTGGATGTATTGTAAAAGGTTTTTCTCACATTAGCAATGTGCGTTGAACCCTATAACTAATGTAAATCATTCATTGTTGATTTCTTGCACAATGTATGAGGAGAATCAACAATGAACGAAGGCCTTGTTGCTCATTGCAGATTTATTTATGAACTTAGGTTCTAAACTAGCGACAAGCAATCAGTGCCTTCTAAAAGGGGTTTTTCTTTCACTAATTTTGATTGATCTCATGAGCGATATCTTTGGCGCCATTTTTTCTATGCAGGTCCACGTGTCAAAGGTCAAGTGTTTTCACAATATCTCTCATCGTTAATGTGATCCTCGGGATAAAGTGTGAATTGGCGAGAGCACGGTGAAGGGATAGGTGTGACCAAAAGTTAGGCCATTAAATCAAGGGATAAAAGCCATCACAAAAATATTTTCATTGTTAGGTGATAACCATAAAAGAAAGAAGCAATGTGGTAGCATCCAAGGGTCTCGCGCAAAGCAAGAAGGGGATCAATGTAAGAACTAGTCGATCATTGATGAAACTTTAAATTGAGATGATCCAACAAACAAAAAGTGATCAAATGAGTAAGTTCATCACTAATGAGCACCTCAGGATTAGGGAAGGATCAGCGATGAAGTGAGGAGTGCAAGAAAAGCTTCTCTCCAAATTGACCTTATGTACTTCGCCGATATAAATGAAGAGCACGAATTAGTTGGCGATACATGCCAAATTGTCAGGACACATATGATTAAATTAGGGTTAAGGAATAATGTGTCAATATTTGGGATACCACAGCTGTTTTCAAGAAGCAAGTTGATAATAGTCGAATTACAATGCTCATGGCCACCTTAGATGAAATCTTAATTGCTCTAAGATGAATGGTCCAGATTCAAAGCCAAGCTAATATGCTACCAGTTTGCTCATGCAAGGAGTTCTGCATCATTAATTTTGTATGCTCAAAATCTCTATTTAATACAGGATGATCAATGATTACTCTCATTATATTTTTAGTCTATAGTGTGTGTTAGGCTAAGTGTGAAGGGTTGTTGGTTTATCTATGGTAGAATTTTCTTTTCCTCATTGGGTTGGTATGAAATTGAGTTCTCTGGTCTACTTAGGACTTTTATTGCTTGAATTGATCATTATCATTGGGATTGGGGTGTTTTTCTTGTGGGTGTTAAATCAAAAGAACTTTTAAATTATCACTTTGTAAACTCTAAAAAGATGGGGAAAACTAGTGAGGAAGCTTTGCCTGTTAGGAGGTCTAGTCGGTTAAGTATGTCGAAATGACATGAGGAGGCAATTGAGTAGGAAACCATGGTTTCCCCTAAAATTGTAAAGGGAAAAAGGAGAGTTAGAGGCCATAAAAAAGAATACAATTGGGAAAAGTACTTATCGTTTGAGAAATAGGACCCTTCCAGGGGAAGCAGTTGAGCCCAAAGGAAAGGAACTGATGTTGCCAGTGAAGAAGGCCAGAAAGAAGGGAAAGAGCTACCAAATTGATTAGAAGAAGCAAAATTATCTTATTGTGATTTTTGACACTCCTTCAAATGTTGAAGCTAAGACAAACTCGGACTATGGCCAGTACATTCATTCCTTGGTACCATATGATAACTCTGATGACAACATGCTGGTAATACCTCCAATTGCAACATAGACTAGAAGTGGTTGGGAATTTTTGGATGCCGACGACTCTAAATAAGGGTCACCTTCTATTTTAGTTTTTGATGACACCATGGTTGTTGCATAGGAGGTTTTTTTTTTATGCATCCATGGTTTATCTTTTCCTTTCCCTTGTTGATGTGGAGAATTTCCATATAAAATGAAACAAATCCTTTGTGTTCCCAATGAAAAATGTTGTGACAGTGATGGCTAACATTTTACACATGTTTTTTGCCTCCCCTGTTCTGAAATGATTATGTGTGAAATCGCCTAGGGAGTCCTTCGAGGTGTTAGTTGGAATTAGGTTTTTGAAATGAACTCAAAATGAAATTGAAATTGTAATTCAGCTGGGTGCTTGTTGCGACCTTGTTGTATAAAGGGGATTTCATGGCTGAAAATGAGAGAGTTCAAATTTTTGAGTCTAGAATATGGTCACAGTAGATACTTAGCTCTAGTAGTAGAATAAAATGTTAATAGGTATTTTGGTAGATATATCAAAACAAGTCTAAGATGAAAATTATACTTTGTATAAATCTTGAATATGTTTTACAATGAAATATTAGAAATGAAGAAGAATTTTAGCATTTCATAATTTTACTCTCCTCTGTATTTTCTCCCAAGTTAAGAATGAATATTGTTAATGATAGCTTCATTTGTCTTTTATCATTTGCATAGAATGTATGATTTTTTTTTGTGCTTCAATTCAATGAATTGATTAAATGCTAAAATGAACTCATTGGTTTGTGAGAAAAGCATATAGGATTTAGTAAGGAAGTGATATTTTGAAAAGGTAGTGAGTTAGATGTTACAAAGTAACATTCTAATAGTCAACTAATTTATGTATTTCAATTAAGGTTGTATTACCGGTTTATTACCAGTTATAATTCTTTTTCTACCTTAGATGAGGCAACAATTATCTAGTCAGTTTGTCCTATGATTAGTTGAGCAGTATTGAATTAGGCCTAGGATTTAAGATGAAGAATTATTTTAACATAATTTAAATTGAAATGTCCCAACCCTAAGTATGAATGAGCACTTCTTGAAAATAAATAACTCTTCTATCTGAGTTTTTTCGAGCTTTTGATAGAGTGATTTTCAAGAAATTGTGCATCTGTGTAAGGAAATACTCTTAACCAAGTGTGAAACATTATGAGTATATAAGGGATTACCCTCCATGGGTCTCACAAAGCCTGAAGAGAAGAAGTAGGGTAGTGATTACTCTACTAAAGTTTTGGCCAATGCTCACCCTAGCTAATAATTAGGTCATGGAAAGCGCAAAGGTTAGGACTGAGATTAAGTTTGGTTCTAGAAAAATAACCAACAAAAATGGTGACTCTGCTGGGGAAACTTTTGTATCCTTGATACAAATATGTCAAATACCATTTTAAAGAGTCGAGATAAAAATGAACATCTGGTTCAAGTATTAAAGAAGTTTCAAATCTACAAGGTGATTTGTGTGGCCCTATTGTGACTCTGCTGGAAGAACAAAGAATGATAAATAGAAACACAACATTTTAACCTTTGTCATTTGATTACAAAGAATGGATATCACTTATTATTTCTTATCCCTCTCAAACATTAAGAGGGAAGCATGTTGGGCTCAACCCTTATGGGAGCCCATTTTTCTCCACATGTTGTGATATGAAACAAGATGAATCATGTAATGATAAATGAACATGTACGTACACAGTGATTAAGCAAGTTAGCCAAACAGTGGTGCTGAAAGCTTCCAATGATGTATTAATTCTTTTGCTCCTGAAGGCTCCTCAATGTTTGTGAAATTTTCGTATTTGATCAAATGTTTCATAGGAGTAGATTATATATCTGCTAATTTTTGCATATGAAGAGAAATTTTATTATGAGCTCTAACACAATCTATTTCTGCACATATCACTAGAGTAACCAACAAAGGAGATGGAGCTAGAGCTAGAGCTGAAGACACAACTGACAACCTTGTGATTCTCATTTAGACAATGATGAATCAAATTTCCTTTCATGTTCCTACTTCATCTATTGTATAGTTTACTCTTTATGTTTCATTTCATCAAGTATTTCAGTTACTCCCACAACTTGTGTGGGACATCATATTTTGTACAATGAATAAAACAAAAATTATTTTATGCAAATTGTGTAATCTTTTCTATTATTGTAAAACATTTGCATAATAAAACTAAAATTCATTTGAAATAATATTTTTTGTAATGACAGAACTTTAGCAAAAATTTGTATGTACCTTTTCCCTTTTAGCTGCAAATACTTGATCCAGCTCTACCTGATTGAGCTATAAGAGAAAATTAGGTAACATTTTGGTGACATCTTAGGGGTGTTTTCCTGATAAACAAATAGAATCAGTAGCCTTGCATATCCATTGGTTATATGAGTCATTCCTTTTCATCTTGACTTAGAAAACCATAGTAACTCATCTATCAAGAACTACATAGCAGCAAAATAAAAAAATTGAAAACAACTACCATGGCTCTATTTAGGACAAAACCAGCAAACATGTGCATTTTCACTTATTGGAAAACAAAACTAAGGCTGAAATGAAGCATCCTACCTACCTAAACTAATTAGAAAAACTAGGATATCTAAGCAAAGGTGTTAACTGGCTGGGAAAAATAACTACCTTTTCTCATGATTTTTCAACATTTTCCATGCTTGGTAGTAACAAGAAGATATAAGCTAGAAAGAAAAAAATATTTGCATGTTTGAAGGCTCCCCCTCTTATTCAAAAACAAAAACATACACTTCATCATGTACATCTAATATATAGTGGATAGGTGAAAGAGAATACCTTGGTTGGTTATCTTGAACCTAGGGCTCCATCCCATCAAAGAATCTAATAGGACAAGCTCTTGAAAAGGAGTAAAAAAATGCTTCCTTAACCTATTCTTCATGATTTACCTCTTCATCAACTAGTTGCTTAGGCTAATCTAATGCTTACTCTATCTCCTTTGGAAAAACTATTTCCTCCTTGCACTCAACCAACTCATGTTTTTCTTCATTTATAGGTGTTGATTTTACATCAAAACCTGCACAAAAGTCTTCCAAATCATCCCAAAAAAGAGTCATCTTCAAAATTTTCTCTATTTTTCTATATAGGAGTACTTACCTTATCTTTATGACAAATCTCTTGAATGCTTGTAGGAACACCAAGACCTTCAGTTTGAAGCATAGGTTCAATTTTGGTTACTTGCTCAACCTGGTAGTTAGCCTTATCTTTATGCAAAACAAGTTGGTTAGCCTCCAAAACATAAGAGGCTTTAGTCTCGTCCTTGCTAGCTTCTTCAATGTAGTACAAAGGGAGTTCTAAAAACAAATAAGATGTTCTACATCCATGGAGAACATGATCTTTTTTGCAAATATGGCTCTCTTCTTTTGACAG
This sequence comes from Sequoia sempervirens, assembly GCA_007258455.2. Taxonomy (NCBI): domain Eukaryota; kingdom Viridiplantae; phylum Streptophyta; class Pinopsida; order Cupressales; family Cupressaceae; genus Sequoia; species Sequoia sempervirens. Next base: position 21,727,076 of record VDFB02072274.1, read on the forward strand.
CCTTTCTAGATCTTCTTCATCATCGTACCAACTAGATACCTCAAAATGGTTATCAATATTCTATTGTTCAAAATGATCTTCATCCTCCTCTTTATAAAACTGCAACGCATCACATTCCATAATGTCTGCTTGCTACTCCAAATCAACTGGTAAGATGAGTATTTATGTTTTCTCTTCGTTACTGTCATCAAAATTAAGCAGTTGATCAAACAAAGAAACTAAATCTTTCTCTTCATGTGGTGCCTTATCCATTAAACTAACCTTCTTTGCACATGCATAATTCTCACATTCAACTGAGAATATGGTACAAACAACAACCTCTTGCTCTACATCCATTTTTTATGATTTGGTGGCACAAAAGGAACTACAAGAACCTTCAACTCCTGAAGTAGGATAAATATGGCCATTGCTAAGTTCATTATTAGGTATTATGGACTACTCCTAGCTATGAATTGGTTTTTGTAGTGGAGGAGCACTCCTAAAACTTGGAATTTTGATTGGTTTGGACTCAACAACCCCTTGCTCTTGTTCAATATTTTGCTTCTCTAATCGTTATTACTCTATAGCTAAATGTAGTGGATTTATATTTCTCATCTTCTCCATGATGAGTGAGCTATCCCGATTAATGGGCTACTTTGTAACTACACTAGGTTGTACCTGATTACTTTCCTCAACTTGCAAAGGATGAAGGCTTGTGAAACTTGGAATTTCAAGCTTAGGATGATGATAATTTGAAGAGTTAAGAACTTTATCTTGCCTGAAACTTGGAATTTCAATTGGCTTAGATTCTACAACCTTTTCATTTTCCTAGTTTTGGATTGGTATAAGAGGAAAGGCCTCAAAAATATTTGGCATTTTGAAACAAGGAACGCAAGGGGATGATTGGATTTCATACCTCTATACTTGTGCAATCAAGTGTTTTATTTGTTCTTCTTTGGCTGCAACCTCCCTTGAAAGATCTTCTTCATATTTTCTCCTCTACATCAACAAGTCTTGCTCATAGATATAGGCCTAATAATCCATCTCTTCCTATTCCTAATCATACTCTTGTTGCCTCTTGATCTCTTCTATCTACATTATAAAGTCTAAAAATGTTTCCTTCATATCATTCATGATATTCTTCATATCCCTAACCTCTGAATCTTGGAGTTGATCAGGAGGGTGTTTGAACTGATTTGACATCAAAGATGTTTCTTGAGGCTGATTGAAAGAATGGGTAGGCTGCCAATAGGATTGAGTAGGGGTGGGTGGGTGGCATACATCTTGAGCATGTTAGTTTTCTTGAATAGCTATGGAATTTGAACTAAAACCAACAACATGATTGGCTTGATATGGCTGATAAGGTGGTGGGTAGGTAGAATAGGATTTGACTTATTATGACATCCTCAAAGGCATGAAAGATTAATATGCTAAAAGATTCTCTAGAACCACTTTACTTTTACCAATACTATGCACTTTGCATGTCTTTTCACTATTTCTTGGAAGCTTCAATCATGCCCAAACTATTTTGATATCCTTTCTAGCATTCTGAAGATGAGTAATCTTGATGGATCCAATATTAGTGCAAGCTATATTTACTTCATTATGTATCACTATTTATTAGGATTCTCCATGAAATTTTAAGGCCTTTGCAATTCTCTTTATGATGGTGGACAATTCATTATTATAAGTTCAAATATTTGTTCATTTTTTTCACAATATGATAAATAGCAACATAATATTTTAACCTTTTTTATTTGATTACAGAGAATGGACATCACTTATTACTTCTTATCCCTCTCAAACATCGAGAGGGCAGCATGTTGGGATCAACCCTTATGGGAGCCCATTTTTCTCCACATGTGATATCAAACAAGATGAATCATGTGATGATAAATGACCCTATATCTACATAGTGAACAAACAAGTTAGCAAAACAATGAAGTTGAAAGCTTCCAATGATGCATTAATTCTTCTGATCTCGAATGCCCTTGAATGTTTGTGAAATCTACATATTTGATCAAATGTTTCATAGGAGTAGATTATATATTTGTTGATGTATGCATATGAAAATCAATTTCATTTCAATCTCTAACACAATCTATTTCTACAGGTATCTTCGGAGCAACTAACGAAGGACCTGGAGATGAAGACACAACTGACAACCTTGTGATTTTTCATTCAAGAAATGATGAATAAAATTTCCTATCATGTTCCTACTTCATCAGTTGTATTGTTTCCTCTTTATGTTTCATTTCATCATGTATTTCTCAGTTACTCCCATGTCTTGTTTGGGACATCATATTTTGTACAATGAATAAAACAACAATTATTTTATGCAAATTGTGTAATATTTTTTGTTGTTGTAAAACATTTGCATAATAACATTGAACTTCATTTGAAAGCATCTTTTTTGTAATAACAAAACTTTTGCAAAAATGTGTATGTACCTTTTCCCTTTTAGCTACAAATACTTGATCCAGCTCTACCTAATTGAGCTATAAGCAAAAATTGGGTAACATATCTAAGAAGCAAAAATCCACTTTTCACTAATGCAAGATTTAGAAGCCCTAAATGCAAATTAACTAATACAAGATCTAACATGAAAAGGTAGTGTAAGCTAAATCTAGTACTTTAATGCACTCCATATTATAAATAAATGGTTTGAAGGTCAAGTTCATGAAAATGAAACCTCAGAAATAGTGTTCTCTATTTGTGGGATATGGAACTAAAGGGGGATTAGGGTTCCTCCACCCATTTCCTTCAAGTTTCATTAAAGGAAACCCTAGAGATCTCAATCTAAGGATGGAATTAGGAAAATAGATCTATAATAGGGTGTCCTAGGGGTGTGATTAAAGACAAAATGGGGTTCATCTCTAAGAAAATGCTTAGAAATAAATGGAATGAAAGCAATGTCAAAATCTAGCTATGAAACCTAGAGAATTAAGAACCTAAAATCAGAGTAATAAAAGGGAATGTAATGGAAAGTGACCTAGAAAGATGTGATAAAAACAAGCTCCAAAACCCTAATTTTTTTAATTTCAATGCTCACAGGGATTCATATGTCAGACTGGGTGATTGAGTCCCAATATTAGGGTTTGGCTGAAACTCTGGTATCCTCTAGTGATCTATTATAGATTCTCTCATGCTAGATCTCTAAGTCTAAAAGCTTGAATTCTAGGTTTTAGGTGACTTTGTGTGAAGACCATCTGACATCTCCTTGACAACCTTGAAAAATTTCTTGAATCTTGCAACTTTGCTTCAAAGTATCTTCAAGCTCTAAATCACCTTGATCTGTAATCACACATGAAGAGAGAGAGAAAAAGTGTTGTTTTTTTAGAGAATGGAAGTTTTCCTTGGTCAAACCTTGTTTTGGAAATCAAACCTTAGTGAGAAATGAAACATTAATTAAATGAAACATGAAACATAAGATGAAACAATAGAACCTTTTTTGAAACCTTGTAGATCTACAAACAATCATGAAGTGGCCTCAATGGATGTAGATCTTGATCATGATTCTTTATGAAAGATATTTCCTTTGAATACTTGAATTGATCTTGAAAAATACATCACAACACTAGCTCAACACCACATGCATGATGCATCAATCCTTTGAAATGATAATGGATCTTGAATTGTTGCAATAATCTTCTACAAATCTCCCTTTCAATGCTCTTGAATGTTCCTGTATTCTCTTGTGAAAGTGCTCTTGATTGCTTATGAAGTTCTAGGATGAAACTATGTGAAATAACCTTGTATTTATACTTGTTTATGCCAAATTTCCCAAAATTATAACACTACAAGCCAACAATAGATCTAGGAGGATAAAATCCCACCAAAAATTGAATTCAAAATGGGTCCTAATTAGAGTGGGACTCATACACCCAAGGTGGCGTATGAGCCCTAGATCACCAGATTTGGAACACATGACCCAAAAAGTTGAATTATGATTGGTTATTTGATAAGTGTCGAGATTATCAATAGAAAGATGCAATTAATAATGCTTGTGGATGCAAAATAGGATCAATTAAGGCATAAAGAAGCCAAATTAATTAATAAAATCCTAGATTAGTGTGATGTGGAACATAAAACCTTGAACTTCTATTGGTACCTCACTATTTTCTTTGTTTTTAAATCTAGGGATTAATGTGAAACACATATGCTCATGTCTCATACCTTCTAGGAACTTTCTTCCATGAATAGCTATGAAAATTCTTGCATTACTGCATACCTTTTATTTTTCTCCCTTAAAGGGTTTTAGCTTATGACGAACACCATCCTTTATGATGAACACCATCCTTTGTTAATGAATAGGTGTTAGCATGTCCATCATGCATTGCTCATCAATCAAACTTCCATGGTCTACCTAACACCATGTGACAAATATCCATAGGTATGATATCACACAAAACATCATCCTTATAATCACCAATCTTAAACTTTATCAAGTATTGATCACTGACCAAATCCATTTGGTCCTTCTGCAACCATGCAATCCAATATGGATTTGGATGCCTTCTCCTTTCCAATTGTAACTTAGTGACCATTTCCTCTTTCACAAGATTTTTTTTACTACCTCCATCAATGATAACATTAAAAACTTTACCTTCACACTTATATTGAGTGAAAAATAGGTTCTCTCTTTGGTCTGGTTCCTTCTCCTTATTCAACAAGGCTCTTCTGACAATAGGGGACTTGCCCCTTTCTGCATCTTTCAAATGTGAATACTGAGCATCTTCATCTACATGGGAACTTGAGCATTACCTTCTAGTATTCTTTTTGTCCTTCCTTAATGTTGGGGGCACTCAAAGGCTCTATGTCCTTCTCCGCACTAAAAACAAGTTCCATGGAAGCCTCCTCTTCCTAGTCCCCATCTAGATCTTCCTTTGCCTCTTCGGTCTACACTATTGATCACGAGGCTAATATGAGTCATCTCTTTTATGATCTTGACTAGTACTGGATCCTTCTCCCTTCCTTTGATCCCCACTTCAGCCTCCATATGGTCATCTGCCAGTCCTTCCATTGCAACCTCCACCTCTTTGATTGCTTTCAAATCTTTTTTTCAGTCGTTCTTCAACTTTTAAGGAAAACTGATAAGTGTCCTCGATGGTGATCATTCTTACTAGTGCCAATTCTTCCCATATGATAGGATTCAACCCATTAATATAATGAGAAACTTTCTCCTTATTTTCCTCATAATTTATTGTTTGAATCAGGACCTTGTGAAATTCTTCCATGTATTATTTCACCATCCTCATTCCTTGTCTCAAGCTATACATCTTCTTGAGCAACTCCAACTTATAATCAACTGGAATAAATTGCTTCTTCAAATTTTCCACCATTTTGTCCCATCTAGAAATTTAATCCTTCCCTTGCCTCCCTCTTTCAAGCTGGATCTCTTTTCACCATATACTTTCATGAACCTTTAACTTTGTCTTTGCAAACCTCACTCTGTGAGGGTCTACAATCTCCTCAAACTCAAAAAATTTCTCCATGTTGCTGATCCAATCTATCAACTCTTCAAGATTCAAACTTTCACTAAAAGTTTTAACCTCCATTTTAGGTTTATTTCCAAGGTTAGATATTTCTCTCAGCAATATCATTTCTCTAGGATCTATTTGATCTTGTTCTTCCCCTTCCATTACCTCTTCCATTTCATCTTCACTATCATCACTTTCTCAATGCACTTCTCTCCTACGAACCTCTTCCTGCAAGGTTTGTAATTTCATTCTAAGGGCTCTAGTTTCATCTCTAGGTGGATCTCTCCCTCCACTACCTCAGCCTCTACCCCTACCGTGTTGGGTGGGTTTAGGAGGCATCTTGATCTGAACCCACAATCATAGGGCCTATTGCAAAACACCTCATGTTCGACGCTTTTTAAAAAAATTCAAGACAACCTACTATTATACCACTTGATGAAGGGTACTCCCCTTACCTTGATGAAGGGTACTCCCATTACCGACTCAACCTCATAGAAAACACATAGATAACACAATTGATATGTAGGAAGAAAATAAGAGATTTTATTATTCTGAGATGGAGAAAAAAATTACAACATTACATGGGCTTTCTGATTACAGAAGTGTCAGTCAATGTTGCAAATCAACCTTCAATATTTTCTCCATGGTCTCATCACCCACATGCTACTTCACCACCCTCTCCCATATCTCTCTGTCTCTATATATCTATCCCCTCCTTTAGGTCAACTTCACTTGACAAATTTTTTTCCTCCATGTTGTCTTAGTACTACCTCATCGTCCAATGAACATCAGTATATCACATGTAGTTACCTTATTAATAACATCAATTATATCTGTTCATGTTAGATAATTATCTTCCATCCATCGACTTCATGCTTGAACTTGTCTAGCCAATGATCGTATTGATTCACAACAACGATGTGAAATTAACAAATAATATTGTGCCATGTGTTGCCACCTTACTCGTTCATCTATCGCCATTGATCTACTCATGTTTTTGTCTACCTTTTTTCCATCACAATATCATGGAGACTTCAAATCCTCTCACCTTGATATGGCAAGGTCTCCTCGATGAATCCCCTATCATGATGTCGAAGGGATGCTTATCTCCATTCCACCGATACCCATATGTCTCCTCGATGAAGATCCTTCATGTAATCACCCACTCAATCTCTCATTTCCACTTGTCCCACTATTGTCATCCACCATCATTTGGTTCCACCTTATCGGCATGTCAAACGAACTCCTCATGGCCTCCCGTTGAAACATATTTGTCTCCATGATATTGGAATATCAAAGGGACTCACAATATTGTCACCCTGAAATCTCATCATCACCTTGATGCAGTTTTCTAGAATGTCTATAATTTTTTAGAATGCTGAAGATACTTTGAATATCATCTTGTCAATACTTGAACCTCCCTGTGAAATGACTTCTTCATGATTGTTAGTTATTGTAACTTTCATTATCAATATTTTGCAGGGACATAGAACAAGGTCCCATCGAAATCTCCATGTCACGCAGATGAGTATATTGACCGATTATGCCAAATGTCAAAAATGTTGAAATTCATTCCTTCTTCATTCCACTTGATGCTTAAGCCTAAACTCTTGCAAACCACCATACTTAGTAAATTCAAACCAATTCAACCCTTATTGGAAAAGAAGTAACTCATTTTTTTTCTTGATGCAAGTGTTCTCTTTGCCTTGGGTGCTCCTGCATAACTAGTTCATAGCTTTGGGTCAAAATCATTTATCTCGATCTCCAAAAGCTAAAAAATATAAAATGATGAAAATGATATAGCATAGAAGCTTGTAATCAATAAAAGGAATGGCTTTCAACTAGAAATTTGCAAAAAGACCTGTTCAACAAAACTTTTCCCTTCCAAATAAGGTAAGGGGCTTCACAGAGCTAGAATGAAAGAAAGTAGAAATATTGGAGTGAAAAAAACCCATAACCCTATAAGACAAAAAATAAAATTGACTTGGAGAAGACAAAAATTGGTCAACAATGAATCAATGGTGTTTGGATTCCAAAAGCTAGGAAATAATGACCAATGCAAATTAAATTCCCCTCTATCAGAGAAAATTGGTAAGTTACAAATCCATTTTCTTGAATTCTAGTGATCTTTTATCTTGTGTAGTCCACCTTAGGGATTGTGATTTTTTCATAAAAAGGGATGGGGAATAGCTTGCTAGGGTAAAACTAAAAAAATGGTGCACTAATTTTTGGGGATTGAATATTGAGATAAAATCCCTCCCTAGAGGTTACTTCCTAGTGGAATGCCCCATTAGAAAAATAAAGAAGGATATTCTTAGTCACAAACCTATAATGATTGATGGATGAGGCTTTTACACAACTAACTAGGTTCCAAATTAAAAACCTATAAATCATGAGATAGGTAAAACTTGGACAATGTCGGTAAAACTCTACAATCTTACCTCAAAATACTAGAATGAATCAACCCTTCAATTTTTTGGTGAAACATTAGGAACTTTTATCAAAGCGGATGAAAAAATATATGATGCAAATTTTGGAATGTATATCAATATTTTCCTTTTAGTTAGTATAAATTTTCCACCCTAAAATAATTAGAGCTTGAATATGAGTAGGGAATTTTGAGGTAGAAGGTGGAGGTGGAAATGATGCCAATAATTATGTAAATAATGTTTGACAAGAGGACACTTCATGGAAGACTATAAAATATCCATAAAAAATAATATATTTAAAGAAATCATTTAGGGGAAAGACAACTAAGCACCTTCCCCTCATTCAAGAGAGCTATAAATAATTGCAAAGGGATGCCCTAGCTCTATCAACAACCAACCAAAGAATGCTAATTATTACTTCCCCTTTGATCCATAGTTAATCTCGAATTTGGACATTGATATGAATGTTTACCCTTTTGATGTGGCTTGCAATCTTTTTGGAATCACCAACAAGAAAATATCCCTTAATGTGGTTGAGAAGGACATGGCTTGGGAATTCCCTATGATCCCTACCTAGGTTTTTATCATCAAGAAAATGAAGGATAAATAAAAACGTTATTTGGAGGATGGTGAGATTGTAATGAAGGAAGCAAAGCCAACTTTGGCTCCAAGTATCATTGTAGTAAAAGATGAAGAATCCAATGCTCTAAAGAAGTTAGGGTTCAAAAAAATAGAGACAATAAAGGATGCCCCTAACTGTGGCAATCTAAAGAAGAAAGGGCGTAAATCCAACAAAAAAATTATGTCAATATGGGGATGATGGTCAAATGAAAATTAGTAAAATTTTGAGATTTGGGAAGGAAAAACCCTTCCCAAAGAGTAATGATAATATCTTCACAGATAAATTTAATCCTAAAAATACTGATATATCTGCTACAAGAAAATAAGTTGAGAAATGGATAAATATATATCATGAAAGCTAAACTAAAATTACAGGATGTTGTCTCTGTTGAGGCAAATGGTGTCTCTTGAGGTATCACCACCTTTTGGAATCCTCTTACTATCTCATTGGTAAATAGTGTTGAAACTATATTTTGGCTAGCCTACACGATAAAGAGTCCAATCAAATATCTAATTCACCTTCATCAACATTTATGGTACATCCAATTATTTAAAAAAAGAAGCGGGTTTGGAAAGAACTTGAGCAATTGATTATTTCAATCCTCTCCTAATTATTTCTTCATTCTTAGTGGGGACTTGTAGACATGCAAAATTAGCATTATGCACTTAGTTCATATTCATCCACTCATTAAATTAATCAAGCTCATCAAATCCATTCACCAAGAAAATCAGGTCTATTTAATTCATTCCTAGGGTTATTCATTTAAATTAAACAAATCAAATTTGTTTAATTTAATTCTTACATCAACCTTTTAATTAAATAAACCAAACTTTATTTAATTGAAATCCAAATGCATATTCCATCCCTTTTTTATTTAAATAAATCCAAATATTTAAGTCAAATAAGTCAAAATACCCTAATCATCATTTAAGCTAATCTAGTCCTGATTAACCTAATCTAACCACCCATCACATCCTCTAGCTTTTCCCACTTGCACCAATAAATCATTTTAATTCATTTATAAATTCATCATTTTCTTTCAACTTGGCATAAAAATGGAATATTCCCTCAAGTTTGAATATTAAGACAAGTTGACTTGTCCCTTCCAATATTGCAATAACTTCTTTCTTTCATGTCCCCCTCTCAACATTTAATTCACATTTTCAAATTTGAATCTTCCCCTCTTTGGCACATTGGCCAAAATTTGCACATTCCTCAACCTATCATAATGTGACAAGTGGCTTCATCTCATTGGCCAAATCATTACCCACATTGCTCTATTTTGAGCTTTCTTCCAACTTGAAAATCTATAAATAAAAGGCCTCATTCTTCATCAACCCATCTACACTCTCATGCAAAGTTACTCTCTTAAACTGAGAACTAATTTTTCCCATCACCATTGCATTGCATCATTTGAGTTTTAGCAAGAATTGGGAAAGGGTCATTGACATAATTGACACCAATCCAATATGAAATAGGGACATATTATGCTTTCTTAATGTATTTTGATCCCTTTTGTTATTTGTTACATTTCTTGAGCATTAACATGTTATTACATAGAGGTATTCATAGATTTGCATATGTGTAAACTAACCCCACTAATGAGTGTTGGAGATTGTTCATTTGCAGATTTAGGGGTGCTTCATATTGGCGCTAGAAGGAGTGCTGGAAAAATAGGTCTAATATATTTCATTTTGATGATCTTACTTTGATTTCTAATGAATGTAAAGTTTTAAACATAACAGCTTTCAAACATGGAGTTTGAATGCTTTCAAAAATGGGTTTTTCGTTTTACTTTCACAATAGATGTCAAGCTTATAGAATCGTTGTTAAAAAATTTCTTTATAATGTTTTCTAAATTTGGGGGTATAATGAACTTTTCCTTTGTTAGTAAAAAATTTCAAAAGTTATCTTGATATGGTCTGTTATTTTTTTCTTCATGTATCTTGACATGGCCTATTACTTATGCTCACATGATGCTAGCTGCAGTATTTTCTAAAGGCATCTCCTTACCGGTCGATAATCCTTACTTCCGTTGTCAAAAATACTCTTAAAGCAAGTCACATGTTGTATTTCTTTTAATTTGAATTATCATTTGCACTCCATTGTTATCAATAGCCAGCATAACCTCTCAAAGTATTGCCATCGCTATATTTCATGACTCTTTTTTATAAAAAATCATGTCTCGTATTCGAAGGAATAGAATGCGCACCAATAGGGATTTAAATTTAGACTAAAATACCTCCAAGCAACCTTCCTGAGAGGTACATGAGAACATCTGATGTTGCATGGAAGATGGAAACTCCAGGAGTCTTCAAAGTTGTAGATTTACAAAACCACGTAGATATGAAATAAGCCAATTGATCCTCTCAAGTGTTGTCTTATTCTAGCTACACAAAGAAAAACTTATTTCATTAAAGTAACTTCTGATAGGTGACTGGATTTTTTCTTTTTAATCTAAATGCCTCCATGAATATCTAATTGCTCTTTGTAGAATCAATTAAGGCATTTCTAGTTGTCTACCTGTATTGAACATCGATTGGAGGTGAGTTTCCTTTTCTTTTTTTGGTTGGAATCAATTAATGCACTTGAAAATCAAATCTTCCTGTACTAAATTTCTAAAAATCCATCAATGCATTTAGTGTAAATGTATCTGTCAGCTAATTTCCTCAAATTGTTGAATACAATTATGTGAATCTGGTAATAAGCCGCATTAAACTATCCTAAGTCACAATAGAGAAAAATCTTCAACAATGTACCAAAAACTAATATCATGTGTATAGGAGTGGATAGCATGGCTTTTCACTTGCTAGTTGCATAAAGTTTTTTTTACCATGGTATATGCCTTTTCACCTACCAAATGCGTTAGCCTGAAAAACTTTTGGTCGCTGTCTTTTATGCCTAGTCGTTGCTTAAAAGCTTCTTACATGTGACATTTATTTTAGGAATTCTTTCAAGCAAGTTAATACGCCCCTCCATTATGGACAACAACAGGATTTTTGTGATACAAAGAAATTAATTATTTGGCAGAGGGAGACATGTGAAGTAAGCTCGCATTTATGGCTATAGGGGAGCCGCGTGAGGTTCACGTCTCTCACTCAATTGCTGGCTTGTTTCTCTTTGACCACATCAAGAACTACAAGAGCATTTAATACCTGTAGAAAGTTAATTTAGCATGTTGTCAGAGTAGAAAGCATTAGCATAGCTAATTTTAAGGCAATGAGAAAGTAGACTTATTTTTTTAGTGATAAGATCACTAGTAAAAGACCCACTTGATCAGAAGTTGATGTTATCGGATTCTTTGCTTGTCACCTCATCTTTTCATTACACCCCAAGTCCAGATATATATACCACAATTAAAGACCCACATGTGTCATCTTCTACATTTCCTAAAGCACCTCTACCAGCCATCTATGAACTCGCAGGACTCTGCCATGGTATATTCTTCATTGAAAACCATAAACCTTACATTCTCTTCACTGTCTTGGATACAAAATTTTGTTTGCTTGTGATCATATCGTTAGAAAGAGTTGGCACATGGGACACCGAACATAGTATGCAATGTTGTTTGCATGGGACAACTAACTATATGCAGTGTTGTGTGAATAAATGAATGATTGCAAGAGTAACTCAATAACAGTTTTTTTTCTTTTTCTTTTGTAAAAATATCTTTTAAGTCTATTTCTAAAAAAAAAAAAAAAAGGTTCTCCAATGCTATAAATGTTATCATTATAGCTTCCAATACATCAACAACTAGCAGAGGGTTTTCAATCTGAGGGTATTTAGCCTGCAAGTGATGACTTGTTTTCGACCTAAAAATATCATTCTAGTTTGCATTCGATACTCAACAACATGATCCTATTGTATTTAATGAAAGGCTTCTTATTCTTAGCTATTGAGATGCACAAATAGATATTTTTTGTTCTTTTGTAGTTTTTTATCCTTTCCTCATTTTTCAAATATGAGAATCTTTGTCGATACTTATAAGATAACTAATGGAAATTTAGTTAGAACATAAAGAATGTGATGATATGTTTAATCTTGATGTGGTATCATGGAGATTCCTAAAATCTTATTTTAGTGCTCTAACCATAAATGTGTATTGAAAACAAGCCCACCTTTCCTAGCTACGAAAGTGATTACTAGAGGGAGTAAATAAGTGATGGTTTAAAAGTCTCAGGCTTTCTCACAAATATGATTTGATTGTTTGCAAGTGATCTCTGACAGGGGATGCAAATGTCATTTCTTTTTAAAATACTCAAATCTCAAAAGTTGACTTATAATGCTATTTTTTACCTCAAATTTTGTTACACGCATTAAATAACCAATACAAGTGCTTTGGTGTTAAATTTGATCATAAATTACAACCTTAGTCTCTAATTAGATTTGATTACCAAATGCCAAATCTTATTTTGTTATTAAAATGAATCTTATTTGTGGTGTTTATAGGAAAGCAAAGAAGGAAAATGAGGTAAAGGTGAAAAACGAAGGAAAACAAAAGAAAGAGAAGCATAAGGAAGATGTTTTGCAAGATCAAAGTTTTTTTTAACACTTTAGTGTTGTTTAACACTTTTTTTATGAAATTGTTATCTCTTCTTTCTTAGGACACTAATTTTCATTTGGGTTTAAAAAGAATCTTTCCATTTTTTTGCAAAGGTTTAAAATGAACATTAGGGATACAACTTATTAGAGTTTGTTTTGGATAAAATATCTCTCACTTGTCTTTTGGTGCTTAAAAATAACTCACATTTTTCTTTGTGGATTTAAAAAGAACAAGTGAAACTTTGCTTTTGTGAAGGCTTACTTAAACTAAATTCATTGAAAAAGGATGTATGTGTTTCTCTCATGCTTTATAGCGATCTTGACAATCAAAAGGCCTTTTTCATGATTTTAGGTTGAGACAAAGTAGTCACCTCCACACTTCGATTTGGGTTTTAAAATTAAACAAAATCTTGTGTGAGTGTGAGTGGGGGCATTATTGTGTATATTCTCTCTCTTTCTTTCCAACAAGGATTGATCAAGTTATGAATATTGTTCTTTATTCACTTTTGTTTATCCTAGATGGCCTACCTTGGGGAAAAAGTACTCACCCAAGGGAATGACTCAATTGGTAACACTCTAAAGCCAAGAGTATTTCCAACTGGGATATAAATGTGGGTATTGGAGTAAACGCCAATATCACGCAGTTGATTCTGACAAGATGGATCTAAAAGGGGGGGTATGTGCAGGATCATGATGGGCCAAACAGGCCCTTAAGTGGCAATGAAAATTCAGAACAATTAGAGTTAGGCAACTTGATGTAGAAATTTGAATAAGTTATCTATATTATTTCATAAATATGTAAGAATAAATTTTGTGGGAAATTGAATGTAGTTTCTAAACTACTAGGTTTATTTTTAAAAAAACAAAATCTATTTGGTGAAAATTTGAAATTTCAATGCAGTATTACTTAAATTTTAGGAAAAAATTAAGAAGTAGGCGTCTGTCTGACCACCCTAACCATAATAAGATGATAATATTTTTTTATGAGATTTTAGATGTAAGTAGAGGACTCATGTCCGGATGTGACACATTTTTTTGTAATTTTTTCCAAGTAAATAATTAATTATGAATTTTTATTACAACTTTTTAAAAATATAAAACTCATATGTGGACCACCTTAACTTGGTCAAAATTTCATGAAATTCAATTTTTTTTTTTTTAATCCTATAGTATGCAAAGCATAGAATGTGACGCATGTTTTGGATTCAAAAAATATGATACCGTTTGAAAGTTATATATGTTTTACAATCAGCCTATCAATCAGGACTTTAGTCATAATTCTAATAGAAAATAAATAATAATAATCTATTAAATTCAAAATAAAGCATAATTTATATTGGCAAAAA
>VDFB02072274.1:21741573-21785299 GCA_007258455.2 Sequoia sempervirens
TTAAATATTAAATATTATATAATATATACTATATTTTAAATATTAAATATTATATAATATGTAGTATATATTATATAGTATTATATAATATATATTATATTTATTAAATACATTATATATAATATATGTTGTATATATTATATTGTATATAAATTATATTATATATTATATTGTATGCATAGGGGAAGCTTCAAATCTTATACAATAAATAACATATATCTATTTGCTTTACTTTTTTTAAATCAAATAATACATAAGATCAATATTATGTATTATTATTATATACTAAATATATTATATATTAATATATCATAATATATTATATATTATTATTATTTTTACTTTTATTTTTATTTTTTAAGTCAAATACATGATGTTAATCATGTAGAAGAAAATAATAAATAAGGTTATTCTAAATGGTGATGTTCCTAAAGGCATTTTCCATATTTTCCTTTTGGAAATCCATTATGGACTAACATGGATATCAATCAAATGGGCGACACCCTAAATATAAAATATTTCTTGTGGTTGGAAGAGCACAGTGGAGAAAAATATTCACCTATATATATAATATATTCAATACATAGTATATGATATATAATATATATTGAATACATAGTAAATATTATATAATATATATTTTATTCTATATAGTTTATAAATTATATATTATATATTATATATAGTATACTCTCTCTAACCTCTCTCTCCCTCTTAGGTCTATCTCTCTTTCTAAGGTGTCTCCCTCCCATCCTAACTAGATAAATCCCTCTCTCCCTCTGAGCTCTCTCTCTCTCTCTCTCTCTCTCTCTCTCTCTCTCTCTCTCTCTCAGGTCTCGCTCCCTCTATCCCTCCCATCCTACCTACCCAACTCTCTCACTCTAACCCCCTCTCTCCCACTCCTCTCTCCCTCCCACCCCATCTCTCATAGGTCTCTTACCCTTAGGCACCCTCTATCTCTCTAGTCTCTCCCTCCCACCTTAACTAGATAACTCTCTCCCTTTCAAGTCTCTCTCTCTCTCTCAAGTATCTCCCTCCAAATATCCTCCTCACCCCCTCTCCATCTCCCAAGTGGAATCTTTCGAAAAGTGGAATTGCATGCTTCCACAACCCAGACTTTTGGCCTGGTTAATATGAGATGGGGTCTGTTATGTGATACGAAAAATGAATCACTAAAGAGTTTGGAGTATTGGAGAAAGGTTTTGGGTGATTCGATTTTCTTCTCTACTGTTACTTTGTTAAATTTCATTCAACTTCTACTCAAACACCCGACTAATGGCCTTAGCTAATGTTACAAAAAATTTAGTAATGAATTGTGTGATGTGTCACGTGTCTATATTTTATTGTACAACATAATAGCTCTTGTAATATGTATTTTGTGACTAGTTTTTTGTCACCGTTAGTGGCTTTTTGGCTAGGTTGGCTATGTAGTATGTACTTCAGTTTTTAGCAATAACTACTTAAATTAAAATACTTTTTGTGGCTCCATTCTTGTAAATCCTTTTTGCTATGATCAATATAAAAATGTGGATTTTAAAACTAACAGTAATTATCAACATATAGTTTTGATCATAAGTGAGAAAAATTTATTGTGACTTATTAGTGGACATTGATAATGATTAAAATAAAACAAGCCATTTAATTCTCTCTTTTCAATGTGTTGAAGTATTCTACCTTTCATTTATTCAATTCTCAATATTTTTGAAGAGAGTTTGGTTGCGGTACTGTGAGCAGCGACAGATTAATGCCATATGAACATCTGAAGTGATTGATTGGATAGATTTATATTGAAAACCGCACAATGTACTAAAACAAGATTTGTAATGATTTCATATCGTTTGAGTGGCACTCGCTATTTTGAGAGCTTGTCAGCTTGAAGTACATACTACAGTTTGCATGTAGTAAGATGTCAATAAAATTAAACATTTTAATTGTAAATTTAAGGCTTAAGTTACACGAATTGATTAAGTTGGTTTTTTGGTTTGTATGAATCATGATTACCATTATACTGGTACCAAACCTCACACGTGACACAAGTCACAAGTAAACATGGATCAGGCTGGTAGTGGCACTAGTGGCCCATAAATAGGGATAGTGAGCACAGCAAAAATCATTCGTTGAAGGCTAAGGGATTTACTATTTAGTGCAATGTTCTAAATTGTCATAAGTTTTTTCATTTTGTAGGGTTAATAAGGATTTAGAAAGAAGATGATGTGTTATTATTGGGGATACTCTAAATTCTCCTGGCTCTAGTTATGTATTTACAGATTAAAAGACCAATTTCCTTCAAGTTCAGAATGGGTGAAATTGGAAAGAAGTTGATATGATTGACCTAACTTCTCAGAAAGGTTTTGAACCATGATGAGGAGCTCTATTGGAGATAAGTGTTATCCCAGTGCATGGAGGCTGGAGGTAAAAGATGGGAAACTTTTTACTACACCTTATTTTTTGCATGACTCTAGTTCTCAAAGGGGATAAGTACATTTTGTATCTTCATAGCTCCCATTTCCCCAGCATGGTTCGCCAGACAAGCTCCATGCATTTATTTTGAGAGTGCATGCTTTCCCAAGAAAGTCTCATGCATTTTTTTTAGTTCCACTACCCATGGTCGAAAGTACCATGCATTTATTTTTAGAGCCCATGGTTGACCTAACAAGTCCCATCACCATGCTTTTATTTTCAAAGTTACATTTGTATTACATTGTCACCAGTAGTCTAGCAGAAGCTTTACACTTACATTTGTATTTCTATTATGTAAAGTAACATATGTTATTTATACAAAACAAGAGCTTAGCATTTGCACGCTCTACTCATCTTTAAAAAGATATGTAATAATGTGGCATTGTAATTCAGTTGTAATAAAATAAATGGTTGTATTATTCTTCGTTATTCATTTGCATTAAAGAATTATTTTTAGGTTTGGTGTCTATGAATCTATTCAAATCAATTTTGTTTCCTTTAAGAAATTAAGTATTATAGATTATTTATGAAACAATCACATGCAGATTTAAAAGTAAAAAATAAAGCAATACAAATAAAAAATCATCCAATTGACAAAAAACATTATAAACACTAAAAGTTGTCACTCTTGTTAGGGTTTACCGAAATATTATTGATTTCTAATTTGTCATTGACCTTCTCCCCCAGTTCCTGGTATCATTATTCATTTTATTAAGTCCTTTGCAATGTTAAGTTACCAACCCCTTGGCCTTGATGTCAATCCTAGCACACTAAAGTTTAAAACAACTTTAAAACACATGTTTATTGTGTATATAATAAATTACTCAACCGTTTGATGAAAATTTGATGTATGGTTGTAGTTGCATTCCAAAATGAAATCCACAAAGTGCTAGGCTTTCAAACTTAAAACTCTGGAATCACCCTATAATCATTAGATTCACAAAGATCAACAGTTTAGAAGTTGTTGTCAATGCAGGACAACCATGTACTAATTGTGTAGTCTGAAAGTAACACAATGTTTCAATGTTTCCTTAACTTTAATTTTTCATTGATCTCCCCCAATTCTCGATATCATTATTCATTTTATTAATTCCTTTGCAACATTAAGTTACCTACCCCTTTAAAACACATGTTTACTATTTATATCATAAATTACTCAAGTTTTAACTGTTCAATGAACATTTGATGGTTGGCTATTTTTTCATTCTGGAATGAAATGCACATAGTGCTAGGCTTGTGAAATTAAACCTCTAAAATCACCCTATAACCATTAGATTTACAAAGATTGTTGTAATATGTGCCTCAATTCTTACTGACATGTAACTCCTACAAGGAAAAGTTGTTGTGACATTATTCATGTCTGGCCGACTAGCTGTTTGGAATCCTTTGAAATGTTCATGTCACTGAGACAGAGTTGATGTCTTGCCGAATGAAGTCTATCGCTATGACCTAGATGTATTCGATATGACCTTTTGACGAGTTGAGACCTCTGGCCGACAGTATGCTCTTATCGAGCGTCGGGGAAACACAAAGGGTCTTGGGGAGAAGTCCCAATGACTGATGAAAGTTTCACCAATGGCATATGGCTATCGGGGTAATCACAAGGGCTTCGGTAAGATGTCCCAGCAAATATGAAATGTCTCACTGACAAAGGTTGCAATCGGGTGTCAAAGCGGATGACATAGTAGCTCAAGGGTTTCGGGGAGAAGTCTCAGTGACTGGAGAATGTCTCACCAATAGCATATGGCTATCGCGGTAACACAAGGATCTCGGGGAGAAGTCTTAGCGATGAAGAAAGGTCTCGCCGACAGGAGTATTCACTTGTGGTCTTCGCAGTGACTCAAAGACTTCGGTATGAAGTCTTGGCAACCAATGGAGAGTCTCACCGATAGTAGTATGGCTTCGGAGTAACATAAGAGCGCTCGATGAAAGGTCTTGGCGAAGGTCAAATTTATTGCTGACTCGATAAGACTTGGTTGTGCTCAGAGTGAAGTCTCGGCGAAAGACGGATGTCTTGCCAACTATCAGGTGCTTCAGTGAAGGTTAAGGAGACTCGATGAGAACTCTTGGCGAACGGTAAAGTGTTGCTGATGGCAAAGTTGAAATCTATATGACTTGTGAGCATCAGTAAAATGTCTTGCCGATGGAGGAATCTCTTGCTGATAGAAACGCATTGAATGTTGATGGATTCAGTATGACTCATCGCATTCGTTATAATGACTTGCTGACTGTTGGGACCTATGATGATATCGATATGAAGACTTTGTGACATCAGGGAGACACTGTTAGTGTCTCACCAATATGCCAACAAAGTTGAATGCCCTTGACTAGATTGACCATCCTATGTGGAGCTTTGTGGACCAATCAGAGGAAGTGATTTTCAAATGAATGGTAGTTAGATTTCTGCAACAATTGCAACACTGGAGTTGAACTGCATGCAGGGAAAAATCAATGCTCAAGAGAAATCTTTCTATGATGAGGCAATGGCGGATAAGGATGAATAGAAGGTAAAAATTAGAAGTGATAAGATTTAAATGATCGATTCTGATTTGGAATTAGTGAGATTGAATTGGATTCTTGAGAGAATTTTCTGTAACTGGATGAACAGTGAATGAAACTACTGTGAACTAGAACCAGAGAGTTGTATCTTTGATTTGTATGTAATTTGTTGTTACTATAATACAAAGAGATTCAGCTTGGTGTGGTGAGTTTTTTCCTGAAAGGGTTTTCGCATGTAAATCTATTGTTCATTGTCTTTGAGTATCTTCTCTAATTTTGTAAATCTTTCATGTGTGTCTTAATTGGATTGTAATTAGAAAATTAAAAGTACTATTTGCATTCTTCCCTATGGATTTAACATTAGGAAAGTGTTTTCGTACCTCTGCTTTCCTTACAAGTGGTATCAGAGCCTACCCAGTTGTGTTGTCCTTGTGAGTAGGTTGGGTTTTTTGTGTCAATCCTTTTCTAGTGGGAGTTTGTTAGAGGTCTGATAATTTAATTATAGATTAAGATGGCAAGCACATCCGAAAAGATGGATATAGAGAAATTCAATGGTAGCAATTTTGAGTTGTGGAAACTCAAAATGGAAGATTTGTTAGTGGACTGAGATTTGTGGATTGTTGTGACTGAAATGAAACCTCAAGCCATGAAGCAAGAAGATTGGGACCTGGAAGATAGAAAATCAAAAGGGTTGATAAGGCTCTGTTTAGCAGACTCTATTGTTTTGAACGTTCAAGAAGAAAAGACTGCATCTTCCTTGTGGAAAAAACTGGCATCTATTTATCAGGGCAAGTCCTTGGTAAAAAAATTGTTCTTGAGGAAGAAGCTATACTCTTTGAGAATGCAGGAGGGAAGATCTGTTGCTGATAATTTGAACATGTTCAACATGCTGATTGCTTAATTAGCATCTGTTGGTGTGAAAATAGAAGATGACGATCACTGCATGTTGTTGTTATGTTCTTTTCCTGATTCTTGGGATCATCTAGTGATGGCTATTGGGAGTACAACATCCACATTCAAGATGGAAGATGTTGCTTCTTTGTTATCAGAAGCAATGAGAAGAAAATACTTTGAGATGGAAAAGGAGGCTCTGGCTGTCAGAGGTAGATTGAAGGAGAAAGGCAAGAAGAAGGACAAGAAGTCCAGATCAAAATCAGAAGGGAGATCAAAGTCTCCTGGCAAGAAGTCCAAGGTGAAGTGTTGGAATTGTGGGCAACTTGGTCATGTCCAAAAGGATTGCAAGGAGGAGAAAAAGAAGAAGAAGAACTATTCTAGCAATGATTCTTCTCATAGTGATGCAGACGCCTTCATTGCAGCTTTGGCTACACTGGCATCAGATGATGTCTGGCTGATTGATTCTGGAGCATCTTTCCACATGACATCTCATAGAGACTGGTTCATGAAGTATGAAGAATACAATGGTGGAAAGGTGTATTTGGAAAGTGATTCATCTTTGGAAATTGTTGTCCGTGTGATAGGGTAGGGTTGGGTGGAACACTCATTGTCCCATGCTCTAGGTCCTTGTTCTCAAGAACTCCTAGGTGACTCTCCCACCTTAACCTTTAGGTCCTATCTCAGGTATAGGTACCCGTGTTCCTACTGGCCAACCCCACTATCATCACTCTTCCATTCTACCAAGCCAATCTTGGTGCCTTGCCCCCATCTCACCCTTGACCCTTACTCTTCCCTAAAGGCCAATTACTCCCAACATTCAGTTAGGTTCTTGCAGGGGTGTAGAGATGTAGTAAAAAATTTCATAGCAACCTATTAAGGTTCTTGATCAATCACTAAACTCCAATTCTCCATCGCTTCCACCAAACCCTCTCCTAGGGTTAGAAAAGGCTACAAGCCCTAGAGCCCCAACTAAGCCTCCTAACCCAAGAAAATTGGAGAGTGTGCCCAAATTATCCAAATGATTCCAAATCTTTTCTTGGGATTCATGGTACCCTTGCCCACACCTTGAATATTTTTGGGGTTTGAAGCCTCCACTATCTGTACACTGCTCCAACCCTTAACTTAGCAAATTTAGGCTTGTTTTAAGCCAATTTCTGACCTCCTTGAGATTAGTCAATTTTTTTTCCACTTCCCGGTCTACGTTAAGCCTCCTTCTTGTTACCAAGCCTCTGCAAGGAAATCCACATCCTCTCCACACTGTGGTTCATCAGGAGATTGGCACCCCTACAACCTTAGTGCTCTGCACTCTTTAACTGTCCTAGCCGGGCACTACCAAGCTTGCCTAGGAACAGTCTTTTGCCATGGATTCCTAACTCCTAAGGACTCCTACCTCTACCTTATGTACAAACATGGAGTCTAGCCTCTGTTTCCAAGAACCCATACACCAGGTACAGGGGAAACATGGTCTAGATCTCCATCTCTGCCGGTCTGACAGTCAGAACAAAAATTGCAAGAAATGAACTAACCTAACAAAAAAAAAATATTGAACTGATGCAACAAGCTAACTACTGAACTAAGCAATTCCTGAAAAGGAATTACACTACCTACTCTACTCTCAACATCTGATCAAACCATCAATGCATAAATCCAAAACCATAAAACAGAAGATGTTCTTCAATATCACAGTCTTAATTGCACTCCATGAAATTATTACAAATCAAAAACCAACCAACCTTGCTCTCAGCTCGAGCAACTCCTTATAACTCCTCCCCAAGGTAGTTACCAATCCCTTGGGTTAGACATTTCCATAATCAAGTGGAAAAGGGTGCAAAATGTCCCATTTTGCCACTTTTTCCAATTATTGCTAACTCCTAAACAACTAAGAAACATGAGTTACAAACTCCCTCCTGATCACTCCTGATCAAGACAAGAAAACACTCTAACTCAAATTCCAATGGTCAACATGACCTTCTTAGAAAAGAATTTACACTAAATTTATCCTAGACTACTAATAGCCTAGTGTTTCCTAGGTGCTCCTGCACCATTCTCCCCCCTCTACACAAACTCTAAGGAATGTTAGGAGAGGGTAATGACACATCTATGCCCTGCCTCTTGAGCTGAGCTTCATCCATCCATGTAGCCTCAGATTCATGGTTATTCCTCCATTTGACAAGATGCTCCATGTATACCTTGTGTCTTGTAGCCTTCTTCACTCTTGACTCCAAGATCTTCTCTACCTAAGGCTTGTCTTGATTAGGTAAGGATATATTGCTGATGTCCTTGAAGATCTCATTACTGTTTTGATCTACATCATTGACTAAACCCTTGTACTTGATCAAGTTAGCTATATTGAAAATTGGTGAGATTCCTAAACCGGTAGGTAACTCTAACTTGTATGCATTTTTACCATACTTGGCTAATATCTTGCATGGTCCTACTCTTTTCATTTGCAACTTGGTTGACATTCCCTTCTACAACCTTGACTTGTTAAGGTGGACCATGACATAGTCTCCTACTGCAAATTGCACATCCTTCCTTGACAAATCTACCTTCTCCTTGAACTTTTTTGTAGCCTCGGTGACTGTCTTCTTCACCTGCTCCTGAATCTCTTTCATGGTTTGACTGAAGTCCTTTGCATGTCCACTTCTATGTTCCATAGCTCAAGATCTTTGAGCTCACATATGCCTCTTGGGTGCATCCCATACACAACTTCAAAAAGACTCTTCCCTGTGGTCCGGTTCACACTATCATTGTAAGCATACTCAGCTTGTGAGATAACCATATCCCATGTCTGTCCATACTCCTTAGTTAGGCACCTTAGAAGGTTACCTAGCACCCTATTAACCACCTCTGTTTGACCATTAGTCTGAGGATGGTAAGCTGATCCAAATGACAAGTTGGTACCGAATCTACTCCATAGAGTCTTCCAAAAGTGACTCATGAACTTCACATCCCTGTCTAAAACAATGCTCAAAGGCAATCCATGGATCCTTACAACTTCCTTGAAGAAGAGATGAGCTATGTAACTAGCATCATGAGTAGTTTTGCAAGGGATGAAATGACTCATTTTTCTAAATCTGTCAACTACTACATAGACACTGTCAAAACCAGTCTTGGTCTTAGGAAGGCCTACCACAAAATCGATGCTTACACACTCCCATGGTCTGTTAGGAATGGGTAAGGGTTGATATAGACCAGCATTACTAGCTCCTCTCTTAGCTTTCATACACACAACGCATTGTTCCACATACTTTCTAACATCTATTGCCAACTTAGGCCAGTAATAGAATCTTTGCACTAGTTCTAAAGTCTTGTTGATGCCAAAATGTCCACTAAGACTTCCATTATGCTTTTCCTGAATGAGATTTTCCCTCATTGACCCTCTTGGAACACATAACTGATTTCCTTTAAACAATAACCCACTTTGCAATGTATACTCTGAGTATTGGCTATGGAAATGGTTCTCAAAGTTAGAACATACCTTATAGACCTCTGAAAAGTCTTCATCTTCCCCATATAGATCTTTAAAACTATCAAACCCTATGCTCTTCACTTGTATCTCTTGCACTGTCAACAACCTCCTACTCAATGCATCTGCTACTTTGTTTAGTTGTCCCTTCTTGTGCTTGATGGTGAAGGTAAAAGCTTGGATGTATTCCATCCACTTCAAGTGTCTATTGCTCAACTTCTCTTGGGTATTCATATAGCTAAGTGCCTAATTGTTGGTAAAGACTACAAATTCCTTGGGTAGAAGGTAATGCTTCCAATTCCTAAGTGACTGAACCAAAGCATAAAGTTCTAAGTCATAAGTTGAATACCTCTTCTTTGCTTCATTGAGCTTCTCACTAAAGAAGGATATAGGCCTGCCCTCTTGACTTAGCACTCCTCCTACTACCACTCCACTTGCATCACATTCAACAGTGAACAATTTGTCAAAACTAGGTAATAAGAGAATAGGTTGAGTTGCCACCTCTTGTTTCAGTTTCTCAAACCCTTTCTCAGCTTCTTGAGTACACACAAACTTAGTTTTTAAACCACCCTTGATTGTATCTAGGACTGGTGCACATATACCACTAAAGTTCCTTATGAATTTTCTGTAGAACTGAGCCAATCCATGGAAACTTCTTACCTCAGTCCCTGTGGTTGGTGTAGGCCAGTTTAGGATAGCTTCCACCTTACTTGGATCCATCTTCAATGATCCTTTGGACACTACAAAACCCAAATATACAAGCTCTTGCTTAAATAACTCACACTTTTCTAGATTGATTGCCAACTTCTCCTCTTGCAACCTTCTAAGAACCAACTCAACATGTTTTAAATGCTCTTTTGTTGTCTTGCTGAATATGAGGATGTCATCAAGGTATACCACCACAAATACCCCTGTGAAGTCTTTGAGCACTTCGTTCATGAGCCTCATCAATGTACTAGGGGCATTGGAGAGACCAAATGGAATCACTCTCCATTCATATAACCCATCATTTGTCTTAAATGTTGTCTTCCACTCATCACCATCCTTAATTCTGATATGATGGTATCCACTCTTGAGATCCAACTTTGTGTAGTATTGATCTCCTCCAAGAAAATCCATTAAGTCTTCAATTCTAGGAATAGGGAACCTATACCTAATGGTGATCCTATTTATTGCTCTAGAATCAGTGCATAACCTCCATTTACCTCCCTTCTTGGTTGCCAAGACTACCGATACTACACATGGGTTGATGCTCTTTTGAATCAATCCTTGATCCAACAACTCTTGCACTTGTCTAGCTACCTCTAGATTCTGACCCGGTGTAAGCTTATAAGCTACTTTGTTAGGAAATTAGGCTCCAGGTATGAAGTCAATTTGATGACTTATGGCTCTCTTTGGTGGTAGAGTTGCAGGTGCACCATCACTTACAATGTCCTTGAACTGATCCAACAACTTTAGGACTGCTCCGGGTATGACTATCTTTTCAGCCTTGTCTTCTTCTTTAGGTTGTAATATAACCACATATCCTTCACCCCCTTGATGTAGGTTGTTAAGGAACTCCTTCCCACTACTCAACATGACACTTGGTGTCTTTGACTGTCCCTCTTCTTCTTTTGACAGTGACTACAACTTGAAAGTCTTCCCATCCTTCTCGAAGGAAATGCTATTCTCTTTCCCATCATACATGGAACTTCTGTCATACTTCCATGGTCTGCCCAATAGTAGATGGCATGCATCCATGGGTAAAACATCACAAACTAACTTATCCTTATACCCTCCAATGGAAAACTCCACTGTTACTTGCTCATTCACTAGAACACTCTGCCCTTTGTTGAGCCATGTTACCTTGTAGGGGTTAGTGTGGGGTACCTTTTTCATTTTCAATTTGATTACTGCTTCTTTTGAGATGATATTGTCTGTTGAACCTGACTCTACAATTACCTTGCATACTTTACCAAGTATCTTTCACTTCACTCTAAATAGAGCTCTTCTTTGTTTTGGTTCTTCCTTGACCGATTGTCTGATCAACACTCTTCTAAACATCATATTCTCTCCCATCTTAGATTCAATGTGACTGACCTTAGGTGACTTAGGACTCATGGTGTCCTCTCGTGCATAAGCCATTCTCTTCTCATTGCTTGATGAAGATGCTTTCTCTGGACACCTATAAGCTGGGTGTCCAACTTGACCACAATGGTAGCATTTCATTTTTGCAAAGTATGAATTGCTCCTGCCTGCTCCTCTTCCTCTATTTGATCCTCCTTGAGAACCTCTACCTTTGCCATATCCTCCTCTAGAAGATGTTTCACCTCCATTCTTTGTGGGTTTGGATTCACCTTGGTTCCTTTGCTCATTTCCTCTACCTTGGTAGCCACCTCTATGCCCTCTTTGATCTCTTTGATCTCTTTGATCTTTGCCTTTGCCTCTGCCTTTAGAAACCTGATCTTGTTTTCTCTTGCTTCATTCGTCAATCTTGATGGCCAATTGGTATCATTGGTGTACTGTCTTTAGACTTAGAAGAGTCATCTCTTCTTGGATGTTCCACTTCAAGCCATTAAGATATCTAGCCACTTTGAGACTTTCATCTTCTGAGACATTGGACCTCATACAAAGTTTTTGAAACTCCTCAGTGTAAGTGTTCACATCTTGGTCTCTCTTCCTCAAGCTTTGTCTCTTCTTGTGTAACTAAATTTCATAATCATCTGGTATGTATGCTTCTTTCACCTTTGCAACCATACCCTTCCAAGTTGAAATTGGTCTCTTACCTTCTTTTTCCCTCTTTGTTTGTATGAATTTCCACCATGTCAAGGCAGATCCTCTTAGTCTTGATTTGGCCACCTTCACTTTCTATGCTTCAATGACTCCATCACACTCAAAATGGTTCTCCATGCCTTCTATCCAATCTATGACCAGATTGGCTTCCAACTTCCCACTAAACAATGGTATGCCTTCAAGTACTTTCCCACTCAAAGCTTTCAATGCCTTCAAGAAAGGCTCCTCTTGTAGAACAGGGTCAGGTTCAGGGATCTTGTCTTCCTCTGCAACCTCTTCCTTCTTTGGTACCCTATTACCGTTCTCATCAGTCTTGTTTAGCACATTACTCAATGTCTCTTCAAGTTGTGCTAGTCTTTCCCTTAGTCTTCTGTTATCTTCTTCTTGGTCTTCAGCTTCTTTTCCAACTCAGCATTTGTCACCATGATTGTAGACCCACTGGATTCAAGGTTTGACATGCAAGATTCTATCCCAAATCTTTAACCCACTCTAATACCAATCTGATAGGGTAGGGTTGGGTGGAACACTCATTATCCCATTGTCTGGGTCCTTGTTCTCAAGAACTCCTAGGTGACTCTCCCAGCTTAACCTTTAGGTCCTATCTCAGGTATAGGTACCCCTGGTCCTACTGGCCAACCCCACTATCATCACTCTTCCATTCTACCAAGCCAATCTTGGCACCTTGCCCCCATCTCACCCTTCACCCTTACTCTTCCCTAAAGGCCAATTACTCCCAACATTCAGTTCGGTTCTTGCAGGGGTGTAAAGATGTAGTAAAAATCTTCATAGCAACCTATTAGGGTTCTTGATCAATCACTAAACTCCAATTCTCCATCGCTTCCACCAAACCCTCTCCTAGGGTTAGAAAAGGCTACAAGCCCTAGAGCCCCAACGAGGCCTCCTAACCCGAGAAAAATGGAGAGTGTGCCCAAATTCTCCAAATGAGTCCAAATATTTTCTTGGGATTCGTGGTACCCTTGCCCACACCTTGAATATTTTTTGGGTTTGGAGCCTCCACTGTCCGTACACTACTCCAACCCTTAGCAAATTTAGGCTTGTTTTAAGCCAATTTTTGACCTCCTTGAGATCAGTCAGTTTGTTTGCCACTTCCCGGTCTGCATTAAGCCTCCTTGTTACCAAGCCTCTACAAGGCAATCCAAATCCTCTCCACACCATGGTTCACCGGGAGATTGGCACCCCTGCAACCTTAGTGCTCTGCACTCTTTGACTGTCCTAGTCGGGCACTACCAAGCTCGCCTAGGAACAGTCTTTTGCCATGGATTCCTAAATCCTAAGGACTCCTACCTCTACCTTATGTACAAACATGGAGTCTAGCATCTGTTTCCAAGAACCCATACACCAAGTATAGGGGAAACACGGTCTAGATCTCCATCTCTGCCAATATGACAGTCAGAACAAAAATTGCAAGAAATGAACTAACCTAACAAAAAAAATGCTTTAACTGATGCGACAAGCTAACTATTGAACTAAGCAATGCCTGAAAAGGAATTACACTCCCTACTCTACTCTCAACATCTGATCAAACCATCAATGCATAAATCCAAAACCATAAACCAAAAGTTGTTCTTCAATATCATAGTCTTAATTGCACTCCATGAAATTATTACAAATCAAAAACCAACCAACCTTTCTCTCAGCTCAAGAAACTCCTTATAACTCCTCTCCAAGGTAGTTACCAATCCCTTGGGTCGGACATTTCCATAATCAAGTGGAAAAAGGTGCAAAATGTCCCATTTTTCCACCTTTTCCAATTATTGCTAACTCCTAAACAACTAAGAAACATGAGTTACAAACTCCCTCCTAATCACTCCTGATCAAGACAAGAAAACACTCTAGCTCAAATTCCAATGGTCAACATGACCTTTTTAGAAAAGCATTTACACTAAATTTCTCCTAGACTACCCATAGCCTAGTGTTTCCTAGGTGCTCCTGCACCACTGTGGAAGAGTCATAATTCAATTCCCTAATGGAAGAGTGAAGGGAATCAATGATGTGATGCATATACCAAGTCTAGCTTGAAATCTACTTTCTATAAGTAAGCTAAATGATATCGGAGTGCAGGTCACATTCTCTGGAAATGGCTGCAAGATGACTAGAGGCTCTATGGTGTTGGCTAGGGGTGCTCGAATTGGTACCCTGTACAAGTTGGATGCACTGGCTGTCCAATGCAACAGTGTCTCTGCAAAGTCACTTAAGGATGCTCATGTAGAAAAGAAGGAAAACATTCCTAATGGTGTAAACTCCATGGAGGTTAAACTTCCAGCATAGAATACTATGCTCTGGCATCATAGGCTAGGCCACATTGGTGAGAAAAGTTTAAAAACCTTGAAAAATAAAAACCTGGTAGAAGGGCTTGAAGATTGTAACCTTGAGTTTTAATTTTGTGAACATTGCATATATGGAAAGCAACACCGTGTTTCATTTTATTCTAGTTCTCACAAATCTTCTGGTTTGCTTGATTATATTCATTCTAATGTGTTTGGTCCAGTGAATGTTCCTTCTTTCTCTAAATCAAGATACTATGTGTCGTTTATTGATGATTATTCAAGAAGAGAATTTGTATATTTTCTGAAAAGTAAATCAGAAGTGTTCAGTCAATTTAAGGAATTTAAAAACCCTATTGAAAATCAGACTAGTAGAAAAATAAAATGTTTAAGGATTGACAATGGCGGTGAGTTTTGTTTAGATGAATTTGAAAGGTACTCTAAGCACCATGGGATTCAAATACATAAGACTACACCTTACACTCCACAGCAAATGGAGTTGCTGAAAGGTTCAAAAGGACAGTAATGGAAAGAGCACAAAGTATGCTGAGCAGTGCTAGCTTGGAGGAGAAGTTTTGGGCTGAAGCAGTCTCTACAGCATGTTACTTGGTAAATCGTTCTCCTAACTCTAATCTTGTTGAGAAGATGCCTTTGGAAGCATGGTATGGAAAGAAGCCCTCTCTGAGACATATTCGTGTCTTTGGCTATGAGGCATATGCATATGTGCCATTTAAAAAAAGATCCAAGTTGGAAAACAAAGTTGTAAAGTGTATTTTTATTGGCTATAGTTCTGGCATAAAAGGATACAAGCTTTGGAACCTTTAGACTGAGAAGGTTTTGTACAACAAAAGTGTTATCTTTCGTGAGCTGAAGCCTTCTACATTGGATCTGCAGTTAGAGAAGAAATCATAAAATGAAAAGGATGTATCAAAAATTCCTCCGACACTAGATAAAGAGGAATTGAAAAATCAAAATGTACCTGATACTGAGGAGAGCTCAAGTAGTTCTAAAAGTTCTGAAGAAGATGAAGAACCACCTCAGCCTCAACCTGTGAGGAGGTCAACTCGTGAAAGAAAGCAACCTAATAGGTATGGGTTTTCTTTGATTGAGTCTACTTGTGCCTATGCTTTAATTTCTAGCACTAATGAACCTAGGACTGTGAAAGAGGCATTTAAAATGTTTGATTCAAACTCTTGGTTGGAAGCCATGAATGAAGAAATGGCATCACTAGAAAATAATGATACTTAGAGTTTGGTGCCCTTTCCTAAAGGCAGAAAAGTTGTGGGTTGCAAATGGGTGTTTAAAAAGAAAATTGGTCTGGATGGCAGTGTAGAAAAATATAAAGTGAGGCTAGTTGCAAAAGGTTATTCTCAGGTAGAGGGAATTGATTACAGAGAAATCTTTTCTCTTGTAGCTAAGCTGACATCTATTAAATTTATTTTGTCACTTGTAGCAGCGTATGACTTAGAAATTGAACATATGGATGTGAAGACATCGTTTCTTCATGGTGATCTTGAAGAAGAAATTTATATGTCCCAGCCGGAGCACTTTGTGGAAAAAGGTAAAGAAAGACTGGTTTACAAGTTGAAGAAATCTATGTATGGGTTAAAATAGTCTCCTAGAATGTGGTACCAGAATTTTGACACTTTTGTTTTATCATTGGGATTTGTAAGATCAAAATGTGATCATTGTGTATATTACAAAGCTGAAAGTGATCTAGTCCTTATTATTGCTCTCTATGTTGATGATATGCTATTCATAGGCAATAGTAAGCTAATGATTTTTGATCTTAAGTCTCAGTTGTCTGCAAAGTTTGAAATGAAATATCTTGGTGCAACTAGGTACATTCTAGGAATGGAAATAACCAGGGACAAAAAAAATAGAAAAATTTGGCTCAGTCAAAGTATATCATGACTGTTCTAGAGAGATTTTGTATGACTGATTGCAAGCAGCTAGTTGTTCTAGTTATGTAGGGAATGAAGCTATCTGTTGAGGATTGTCCAAAATCTCCTACTAAGATGGAGGACATGACTAGTGTACCTTATTCTAGTTTGGTTGGCAGCCTTATGTATGCAATGGTGTGTACAAGGCCAGACATTGCCCAAGCAGTGGGAGTTCTTAGTCATTTTATGGCTAATCCTGGAAGGACACATTGGGATGCCGTGAAGAGAGTGTTTAGATATCTGAAGGGTACTTCAGACTATGCTTTGTGTTACTATGGGAACTTGGTTGAATCACAGAGGACTCTCAGTATTCGAGATTATGTGGACTCTGATTGGGCAAGGGACATTGACAGCAGAAGATCCACTAATGGATATGTTTTCATGATGAATGGTGGTGGAGTGAGTTGGATGAGCAAGTGACAGGATGTAGTTACTTTTTCCACTATAGAGGAAAAATACATGGCAGCAACACATGCCTGTAAAGAAGCAATTTGGTTAAAACGTTTGTGTTCTAACATTGGTTTTGATGCAAGAAAAATTACTATTTACTGTGACAGTCCGAGTGCTATATGTTTGGCAAAGAATCTTACTTTCCATGCCAGGATGAAACATATAGATGTACATTATCACTTTGTATGAGATATGGTGGAGGATGGGAAGGTCTCTTTGGAGAAAGTGGATACTCTGGAAAATGTTGTAGATGCATTGATGAAGCCTGTAAGCACGGACAAATACAGGTGGTGTGCCAGTTCGATGGGCCTCTTGGCCCATGAATTTTAGTAGTTTTATTATTCTCTGGAGGTGTCAGTAAGATCTTTATCAACTAGGGATTTGTTGGAATATGTGCCTCAATTCTTACTAACATGTAACTCCTACAGGGAAAAGTCGTTGTGACATTATTCATGTCTAGCCGACTAGCTGTTCTGAACCCTTTGAAATGTTCATGTCACTGAGATAGAGATGATGTCTTGCCGAATGAATTCTATTGCTATGACCTAGATGTATTCGCTACGAAATTTTGATGATTTGAGACCTCTGGCTGAAAGTATGCTCTCTGGCTGAAAGTATGCTCTTATTGGTCGTTGGGGAAACACAAAGGGTCTCGGGGAGAAGTCCCAGTGATTGATGAAAGTTTCACATATGGCATATGGCTATCGGGGTAATCACAAGGGCCTCGGTAAGATGTCCCAACGAGTATGAAATGTCTCACCAACAAAGGTTGCTATCAGGTGTCAAAGCGGATGATGGAGTAGCTCAAGGGTTTCAGGGAGAAGTCTCAATGACTGGAGAATGTCTCACCAATAGCATATGGCTATCAGGGTAACACAAGGATCTCGGGGAGAAGTCTCAGCGATGAAGAAAGGTCTCACCGACAGGAGTATTCACTTGTGGTCTTCATGGTGACTCAAAGACTTCGGTATGAAGTCTTGGCGACCAATGGAGAGTCTCGCAGATAGTAGTATGGCTTCGGAGTAACATAAGAGTTCTTGGTGAAAGGTCTTAGCGAAGGTCAAATGTCTTGCCGACTCAGTAAGACTTGGTTGTGCTCGGAGTGAAGTCTCGGCAAAAGAATAATGTCTTTCCGACTGTCATGTGCTTCGGTGAAGCTTAAGGAGACTCGATGAGAACTCTTGGTGAACGGTAAAGTCTTGCCGATGGCAAAGTTGAAATCTATATGACTTGTGAGCATTGGTAAAACATCTTGCTGATGGAGGAATCTCTTGCCAATAGAAATGCATTGGATGTCGATGGATTCAGTATGACTCATGGCGTTCATTATAACGAATTGCCGACTATTGGGACATATGATGATATCGATATGAAGACTTTGTGGCATCAGGGAGACACTATTAGTGTCTCACCAATATTCCAACAAAGTTGAATGCCCTTGACTAGATTGACCATCCTATGTGGAGCTTCGTGGACCAATCAGAGGAAGCAATTTTCAAATGAATGGAAGTTAGATTTCTGCAATAGTTGCGATGCTAGAGCTGAACTACATGCAGGGAAAAATCAATGCTCAAGAGGAAACTTTCTATGATGAGGCAATGGCAGATAAGGATGAACATAAGGTAAAAATTAGAAGTGATAAGATTTAAAGGATCGATTCTGATTTTTAATCAGTGAGATTGAATTGGATTCTTGAGAGCATTTTCTGTAACTAGATGAACAGTGAATGAAACTACTGTGAACTAGAACTAGAGAGTTGTATCTTTGATTTGTATGTAATTTTTTGTTACTGTAATACAAAGAGATTCAACTTGGTGTGGTGGGTTTTTTCCCGAAAGGGTTTTCCTACATAAATATGTTGTTCATTGTCTTTGAGTATATTCTCTATTTTTGTAAATCTTTCATGTGTGTCTTAATTGGATTGTAATTAGAAAATTAAAAGTATTGTCTGCATTCTTCCTTGTGGATTTGACGTTAGGAAAGTGTTTTTGTACCTCTGCTTTCCTTACAAAGATCAATAGTTTAGAATTTGTTATCAATGCAGGACTAAATGGCTTGTTTTAAATGTTGCCAGCCATGTACTAATTATGCATTTCTAAATGTTATCAACCATGTACTAATTGTGTAGTATAAAATAAATATGTTTACATTTCAATCACTTTCTACTACTAAGTGATTTTATTTTTAAGTGAGAGGGTCAA
Organism: Sequoia sempervirens; assembly: GCA_007258455.2. Taxonomy (NCBI): domain Eukaryota; kingdom Viridiplantae; phylum Streptophyta; class Pinopsida; order Cupressales; family Cupressaceae; genus Sequoia; species Sequoia sempervirens. The sequence goes on from VDFB02072274.1 coordinate 21,760,547, forward strand.
CACATAGGAATATTTTAGTCTTTAGATTGCTCATTGTAATGCACCACCCTGTTATGGGTTCCACAGTTATGTTGAACAGTCCAAATAACTGAGAGGGGGGGTGAGTCAGTTATCATAAAACAATTTTCTTGACTTTAGTTAATCCAGAGAAATTTTATATCAATCAGATAATAATCAAACAGATATTAACATGAAAGCACATAACAACACCATGCACAATGAACACCAAAATTATGTGGAAACCCAAGAAGGGAAAAAACACGGAGAATGTTAATTCTCAATTATAAAACACCAGTTAAGGTGACATTGATTAAGGTGATTTTTACAAGGGCTCACTGCCAAAATTATCACTACAGGTAAGGATCATTGTCGGTGGGCTCACTACCTGGCTATTATAGCCAAAGAAAAAAAGGCTCACTGCTAAAAGAGAAAGGCTCACTACCAAAATATAAAGGATCACTTCCAATAGAAAATGATTCACTGTTAATGGGCTCACTATCCGATTAATACAAAACAAAATAGTATCACTAAAAAATATGAACTGATGAAGTTGCATCTACATATATTAATGAAGTCAATTCCGGTTTAGAGAACAATATTTGTCTACATCATATCTGGTCAAGAATCTTCTGCACACCTTTATGTTCATACACTCCACCACTATCTGTATTTTCAGATTCACATCCACCACACACACACACACTTTTTCATTGAATAAAATCAACTTACAATTCCATGCCTTCTCCTAAGTCATCCAAACATAATGTCTTCATAATCTCCAAATCCGACGAAAGATAATTTGAATTAGGTCTCCACAAAATATGTCATCTTGAAGAACAATCTCAAAATATTCAATAAGGCACACTAGCACCAGACCAAAAAGATAGGTCACACATAAAGATATTGCCACGTTACCATGGGACCCATAAAATAGGTCATACATAAGATATCATAATTACCAAAAGATTGCAAACTTTGAATTAAATGAAATATATTCTAGAGCCGATGGGAATGCCACAACCAAGACCAACTCTTGATATCCATCAATTTTAGTACCAACTAGAGAAATACAATTAGACATACCAAAACTTGTAATATGCTACATGAATGTCTGGATAGAAAAGTTACTCGGAATAAGCTTTGAGCACAACAACCAACTTCAAAAGATTAGTCTTCATTATTTTGCATTAACTATCTTTCACAAGTGTCCCAAAAATAAGTACTACCATATCTAGATCAAGGATAACATCCACACTACGTAACAACATAAAAATTGATAGGATAGATCATTTATGTGTATCATCCGGAGCACAACCTTCTGAATCCCAATTTTTGACATCAATGACAAAAATTCTACATCATCTCAACAACTTCTCAACAACTTCTCAACAAGTTCCACTTCCAAACAATCCATTCTAGTTACCACAACTTTCAAAATAAATGTTTTCAAGAGTCAAAATCTGGGTAAGTGAAAGAATCCCTACATCTATGTTTCATCATTTGACGTTTCTTAAAATCTTATTTTTTCAAACTTTGAAGTTTAGGTTTAGGGTTGAGAGACTTAAGAATTAAGAAAAATTAAGGACTAATAGGGAATTCACAATTTCACATTGTATAAGCATGTCTACCACCAATACCACTAGAGGAATGTTAGATAAAAAATACATTATACAAAATTGCTTAAAACCCCATGTTTCACTGATGAATACCATGATATTTATGATCCTGAATTCTATGGTAGGCATACCTCAAAACTTAGAGTTTCATCTCAGAATAAGGCTGCAAAGCAAATGCAAGTTAATAGTATCATTGCACCGTGGGTAACTAGATTAGGGTGCATGATGTTACATGAAGTTTTCCCTTGCCCATAATTTGTCATGGTCTGTGCCCAAAATTATGATGATAACAAAAGAGAAATTGTTAATAAAGATAGAAAAGAAGAATTTTTATCCATTAACTCAGAAGAACTTGGAAAAGTGTTGGAGTTTACAACCGAAGAATTTGGAAATGTCTGCATTGACCTAGAAAAGCTTACTAGTAATTATGAAGTAATGGATGAAAGGGAGAAAAATGCTTTCATAAATAAAATAGTTTTGTATACCAAAGAATTTATAAAAAAATTGAAAGGTGATCATAAGCCTCCTTATGATTTTGATATATTTTAAAGCATGGGTTCATGATACTATTTCCATGCTAGCATTTTTCTTCGAACTGGATAGCAATTTGGAAGTGGGTGCAAGCCTCCTTGAAATGGTACATAATATCCATTATGTTGTTCATGTCAAAAATAAAAATATTGAGCACATTGTAGAATCCATGCATAAAAAAATTTAATGATTAAAGGAGGTCCAACCAAGAAATTTAGGTTCACAACCTACTTGTGCAATTTTTTTCTACTCAAATTTAGAGGAATGTTTCAAACCAACAAGCTTCAGATTCATCCCTATAGTATTGCTCAAGAAAATCAAATGGCTCTAGTATATGATTAGACCACTGAGATAAGGATGCATGATTCTCGAAGGAACTACATTCATTTTGTAGACTACTTTTTGGCTTCATTGCATCAAGCAATTACAAATACTCCAATGCCTAGATTGCCTATGTCATGTAGAAATTGCATTCAACTAGGAAAAGAAATACAATTGGGTGATTGGTACTTAATGGAAGAATATATTGTGCTAAGATTTTATCGATCAAGAGTAAAGCCATAAAAACTTCCAATACATGTGACATAAAGGGTTTTTGCATTGGAATATGTAAGGTAGATGAAGAGTAGTAGTGAACTACACTTTTTCATCAGGGGAAGAAGATCTTATTTCTTTCTTTACCTTTTTCATGTGGAGGGTTCACATTCGAGAGAAAAGCATTTAGTGTGGCACATGATCTTTTGAAAATTTTAATTTCAATGCTATCTGTCACTAGCAATATGATCCATGTGATACCATTAAAGAAATGATTCTGGACAATAAGAATGTTGCAAGTAGAATTCAACATCAAAGTAAACCCTTTCTTGAAAACTTGAGAAACAAGGATTCTTGGGATGAGGTCAAAATAGCAATGGAGAAAAGTGCTACTGAGAAAGGTATTTATTTTGAACAATTGTTAGTAGAAATTATGGCATTGCATTGAAAGAAAATTAGGAGGTACAACAACTTTTATGAAAAAGGTGATAAACCATCAGGTAGAGTAAAAATGCTAGATTCTCTAGATAAGGAAGTTACAGCTAAAAATTGTTCATGATAAAAAATTACTGCCTTTTGGTCTATGAGGAAGGAGCTAGGTGATCCAAGAGCTCTTGAAAAGTATGGAAATAATGAAGAAGATTGTGATTTTAGAAAATTGTGGAATATAGAGCATCCCAATGAACATGAAGATCAAAAAGCTAATGATGAATGTAATGATGATAGGGAAGAACGAAACCATGTCAATTTCAAACCTGGTTTAAGTGAGGCCACAAAAGAAGCATATACTTCAGGAGTAGCCATAATTGAAAAAATGGGTTATGAAGGTGGTCCTTTGGGGTCCCAAAGACAAGGCTCTTGGATAGTAACAAATGTAGAGCATAGAAAACTAGTTGATAAATCTGGCCTTGGGCTTGGAGGTGAGTCAATTTGTTAGAGCTTCAAATCCTCATCCTCATGGTCAGATACAATCACAACTAGGGCATGCCCATGGTGGAGAGCTTAGTGCAATTGGAACTACTACTGGTGACGATGGTATGGGTAGTAGTACTAGTAGTGGTCAACATGTGCTACACCAACAAATTACACACAAGAGGACAATAATACAAGATACCACACAAACACTAGGTGATCAAGGCATATAAAAGAGGCAAAGGATTTTAATAGGTCCAAGTCACACTACCGGTGGATCCACCACAAAGGAGTTACTTATAGGAACTCCCCCACTACCAGTTAGTGTGGCTACAACACCATTAGCAACTACAAGTACTCATATTCCTTTGCCATTTAAGCATTTCATTGTTCCTGCGTCACTAGGTTTTGATTACATTGAAGAGTTTTAAAAATAATCAGACTCGTATAAAAAAGAAAAGAAGAACTGATGGAGAGTGTGTCTATTGTAACTTCAGAGCTTGCAATAACCATGGTATTACCCACATTTGACACAAATAAAGAAATCATGGAGTACACAATTGTTATTCCCACAATTCAAAACAAGTCAACAAATCAGATGGATTGATTTGAATTCTAGGTGAGCAATTTTCAATTGGATATTTTGGACTCAAAAATACTAAAAAAATTAATGTATCAAAGAAGAACAATGAATTGGTGTACACATCATTGATAAAACAAGATAGAAAGAGAAAAGGTTGCAGACTCAAATAGAAAAGTTACAAGTAGACCTAGCAAATGAAAAAGAAAAGAGGAAAGCAACAGATAATAAGAGAAATGAATTAGGAAAAGGAATAAAAAAAATTTCCTCTACATCAACAAGCAAAGAGGATAAACAAAATGAGAGAGAAATGAATGAACTGAAGCAAAGGATAGATGAGAGAAACAAGGAATATGATGAGGAAAAATCCACTTCAAAAAAATTAAGACAAAGCATTACGAATGGAAATGCACAGTGGGAACAAAAACTGGAGAAAGAGAGAAAAAGAAATGAAAGATCGAAGTCAAAGTTGATGGAAGCAAAAAATGAAATTAACTCTTGTCAAAATAAGTTATCTACATTTTGTAGAGAAATAATGAGGCATATGAAACAAAAGATCTGGGATGAAATAATGCAGAGGACTGATCATTTGTGTGACATGTTTCAATTGATTGATGCTATTAGACTACATTATAAAAATCTCAACAAATATTTAGTGGACAATAAAAATGTGTTCAAGGCATTAGTGAAATTTGCAAATCAAGTTCAAAAAATAGTATACAAAGCCAATGATAATGATTTGAAATCAAAAGGGATTAATAATCAACTTGCTACCTCAATGAAGTTGTCATCTATCATTGAAAAGTGTTTGAGAATGTGTGAAACAAAGGAATATTTGCATTTGGTTGTAAACAAGATGAAGAAGGTGGATGAAAAGGTAAGGAACTTCACGAAGCTTGGTTTTCTAGAGGCTTTTGACACAAATGAGCGATTCATTGGAAAGGATGATTTTAGAAAGAAGATGGAGGGTGCAAGGAAGATTGATTTGGACTAGTTTCCTTAGAACCCAAATGTGGTAAAATATTTGTATTCCATCAAACCATTGATAACCTTGAATAAAAAATTGACTGAAGAATTCAAGATAGGTTCCAATTTCAATCATGAAATGTTAACAAATCTTCACGTCAAACAACATTAATTAGAAAAAATAAAAATTCCACCACCTAAACAGTGGAAGTTACTAGAAAAGGTGATACAATGATTTGATTTTTTATAATATGTGTTTCCACGCTCCAACTCAACTCTGTGTAGAGTTGTCTTTGAGCAAGATTTTGTGTTGCCAATGCCTCTATGTATTTCTTCATGTGAAAATCAATAAAAAATCTCAAATTCAGTAATGTGTTGATGTTCAATTATCTATATTATTTATTTTATCATTTGAAGAAAAAGTACACTAGTGGTTTCAACTACTAGATACACATTAAATGATTGTTGATGTTCATTGTTGTATATACAACTAGTACTATTGTTAATATGTTATTAAGCATTGAGTTGAATGATGAATCACTTTTGTACATGTTTAAGTTTTAACATAATTAAAATATGAAATTATTAATAATATGTTAATTTAACCATAGAAACCTATGATTCCATCAAAGCATTTTAATTAAACTTTAAAGTAGAGAAAAAATCATATATTCAACCAAAGTGATTGAAGACCAATAGAAGGTTCCTTGATCATTTTCTTAACAATTCATATGAAAAAATATAGGAGAGAATCTGTTCCAGAATATGCATTTTCTCATTCAAATTCCATCACTACTGTAAAACCATTATGTCTATGGCTATTACAAACTTTAATTCATACCTAAGACTCAAAACTAACTCTATTTCTTTTTGCTTGAATTACAAAAATGATCTTACATGAGTTTAAAAGCTCTTTCAACCAAAGACCCGTGCAATTGGCCTTGAATTCCCTTTTATAAGAACAAGGGAGCAAAAAAGTTTCAAGCCAAATTACACATTTATTTATATTTACATTTGACATGCATTTGAATTTCAATTTCAAAACGTCCCCAAAGGAAGTTACATTTGCATTTCCAAATACGAGGGAGAATTTCATATGAGACAAAAACCATTTCCATTTGTTGGTGAAGATTCTCCCACCTTCCAAAAGGATCCTTTAATCAGTGTAAAGTAATCTTTTCCATGAGAAAATATTGTATTCCACGTGCTTTAAAAACTTGTAGAAGAAAAGCATAAAGTGAAAGAGAGGATAAACCAAAGTAATTCCACATCTGAAATCCTTGTCACCACATTTGAAACTGAGAAAGTGCAATATTTGAATGTTGATATATCCAAGGCCTAATCTATACTCATTCCAAGCCATGTATTGCACTTCCCTACTGAACTTTGTTATTGCAAACCACCAAACAAAATTGATGTCAACCACTCCCACTTGCAGCAATTTATATGTCCAATATGTCAATATAGTTGGACTTCCATAATGCAAACTCATCCTTTGTAGCCCAATCAAATCCCATGATACTGTTTTCCTTTTTTCTATATGGTCTATACCTGACTGCCACCTGATTTTCTTCCTTATCAAAATATTCAAGGAAATTTTTTGTATGCATAAGCCTATCAATAGTGTTCCTCAACATAACCAAATCCATTTCATCACGTATTTTTTTTCCCTAGGAAGTTATTTCTTGATCTGCCTGGTCTTTTCACTCTTGCAGGGACTTAACTTCACCCTTCTCATTTAGAATGTTTGGAAGAAGACCAAAATTCCAATCATCAAACTTCTTAACCAATTCTCTAATCTTCACCTCTAAAGACTATATGATAATCAACCCTTGAGAACCAGTTGTATTTGTTAGAAATATTAGGGTTGCAAGTATCTTTGGAGGCTTATCTACATCATGAGAGGATGCAATAGCAATATCCCTTAGCATTTGAGCCCTTAGAATCCATTTATCCATTAAATGAATAGAAATTTCTTTATCTCTATCAAGGTTCTTAATGGAATCAAACATCAAAGCATAATTGGCATGAATATTGATTAATCTTTTCTCTACCCCCTTATTCAAGTGCTCAAGCATTGTTGTCACAATCTTCATATTATTCAAATGAACAAGATCATCCATCCTATCTTCATAAGTCTTGAGATTTTCCATCAACTCCTCCTTGGTAACATCCTCAAATTGAGGAGCATCTGATGATTTAGGAGCTGATTGTGCCATTTTTACATCTTTAGATTCAATGGGGGTAGTCTCCTCATTATTTTCAGGAGGTGGAAGAATTGGGGAAGGAGGAGGAAAGATTGCAGTATGTGAGGTACCAAGCTGCAATGCTTGGAATTATTGTTTCTATAGATCCATTTGAGTTTTCATTTGAGCAATCTTTTGTTGGCTTCAGTTGTACCAGCAACTACCTCATTATATTTGGTTCTAAATCTATCCCTTTCCTTCGTTAATGACTCAACTGTAGCTTTGGTGAATTGTGCCACATTAACATTTATGGTTGCTGCCTCCAAGGTAGTTGTATCTGAAACTCTTTTTTATGATTAAGCCTCCTCTTACACCTGGGACATGTTCTGCAATATCAATATTTTTAGAGGTTGGGGCTAAAGCCCAAATAGCAAGAGTGTCCCACTGCTAACTAAAATTTTACCCCTGTAAAGCTAATGTGACTTCTTCTTCACTATTACAAATGGGGGCATTTTGTCTTCTCATGGTGTCAAAATAAATTTTTGATGCCAGGTCCCATTCTTGGAGTAATAACACTCCACTCTTTCTCATCAATGCCATGCCCTCTTTTACATAAATGTTCAAATACTTGAACCTAATTTCATCTCAGGCCTTGGCTTTGACAACCTCTTGGGGATTCTCGGGGCTCTCACTTCTTATTTGCACCAATGTTGCATACTCATCCTTCATTTCTCTCCATACATATTCCTTGGAAGATTGTGTCTTGACAAATTAATCATCTTTCATAAAGCTTTCGCAGGCTTGTAATCTGACATCCTCAAAGTTATTTATTCCACTTAGGTCATCTTTGCTCAACCTAAGGCTCATAGTTTGTGATATTATTTCCCCTTGAGGAGATGCCATCCCCTGCATTATTTCCTCATCAGTTATAGCAATTTCATCATTTGACTCCTCTACAAGATAGTCAACTAGACCAGAAGCTTCAACCTTTTGCTTCTTTATTGATGGCCATGGCTCCCTTGGAGGGGATGATTATCTAATTGGAGAATCCAATTCAATTATTTTAGGGGAAGAAGAATGTTTTAGTGACAATGGAATTGGAGGTAGTTGTTGTTGTGGTGAATTCACTTTTGACTCCCCTGATTGTGTAGGAGCAACAACTATTTGTTGCTTCCTTATTGTGCTTTTCATCCTTGAATATATGTGCACCTTCTTGGAAGGTTGCACAACTAACTCTCCCTCCATCAGGGTTCTTCCCCTTATCTTGCACAAATTTTATCTCCTTTAATCTTGCCACTACTTTGTCAAAATTTGGTATCACAACTTCAATCTTTAAAATTGGGTCACTAATATATGACAAAGCTTTAAAATCAGGCTTCTTAACATTAAATTCTCTTTCCAATTTCAAAAAAACAACCCACTTCTTCATTTTGTCAATTTGGACATCAAGATCAAAAATATTTCTAATGAGGTCACCAGGCACAGTGTGGGTATGAACATACCGACCTCCCCTATTTTTCCTCATTAACCAAACTATGAATCCCTCAGGGTCATATGTACTGTATGCCCGGATCTTCATATTGTAATGACTAAGATAGTGCTCCACAATATTTCTCCATCCATATATAATCATGACAAAATCAACAAACACAGTGTATGTAGGGAAGAAAGATCCCTTTCGCTTCTCATCTAGAAAGAAATCATCTAAATTCCCTAGCTATCACATCACCTCCAAAAACCCAATCCTCAGAGACACTTCCATAGGGAGTATGTGGGGTGTCAATTATGTGCCAAATACCCTTAGAACAAACAATTTTTATAAGGTATTGCATCCCCCCAGTTGTGAGCAATATTCAAATCAGGCCTCCTTTTAGCTAGCCTAAGAAAATCATGTAATTCCTTGGGGATCCTAGGTACATCCACCATTAGAGCCCGTCTCGTTTTGGTGGAAAAAAGATTTGTAGCAATCACATAGTTGGTATTTTGTTCATTCCTATCCAATATAGGGGTCCATGAATATGCCAACATCTCAATACCATCCACAAACCTTTTAAGTTCCATCTCCCGACCAAAATAATCTACACCTTTGAAAAGAAACATATGCATAAAGAGTGAAAACTACCAAAATCTGACACTAATTTTCCCACCCTTCGAGGCCACCAAACCTTTGTGAATTTCCTTTGCTATATAGGTGGAAAAATCATATAAGGTATTTATGTTAAGATATTGGATACTCACAACCATGTAAATATGAGTCATTAGCATGCTAGAGCTAGGATGAAACCCTAGTATTTGGTAGAGGGAGTAAAGGGTCTTCTGAAAATATGGATGGAAATACTTAATAGGGAGGGGCTCAACATCAAAGGTTCCCAAAGTAATCTTTCTTTTGTTGATTCCCTTCCCTACTAATATCAAAAAATTGGTCAACACTGACACCCTGAAGTTGTGTTTTACCCTTTTGTATTCCTCCCTCAACATCTGCTCATCAATCTTAACCATGTCATTGCTCCAAGTGTTCAACTTGAACACATATGCAACTTCTTCCTTATTAACCCATACCATATTTTTCCCTTCATGAGCTCTAACAACCCTAACCAAAGGGTCATAGTTCGCAGCAATCACTTTGAGAAGATCAACATCTATGAACATGTTGGGTACAACCAACTTACCCATGTCCAACCTCTAGGGGTTGCAGAAAGGGATACCAACATTCCTATTTCCAAACCATCCCTGGAAAAGACTCCATCTAGAGATGGAGTTTGATAGGGCAGCATCTTTAATTGTACAATAATAATTAGTGATGCCAAATTTAGTTCCAGGGCCAAAGTACATACATTGTCCCTTTGATTTCTCACAGGTTGAAGATACTAATTGTACAACTAAGTCATGTGGCAAAGGTCTTTTAGTAGGCTTCAACTCAGAAGATTGGTCTTTTGACACAAATTCTTTGACTTTGGGTGCCATAGTAACAGAGTTTGTGAAAACTAGGGTTTACTACTCAGTAAATTCCAAGCTTACAACTAGGGTATAGGTTGATGCAAGGAAATGACAAGACTAAATAGGCTAATCATTCAAATTGAACATCAAACCTTTAAAGAAATGCAATGAAACCAAAAGCCCTAATGATATAATGATAGAAAGAGCACTTATAGTAAATTTTTAAACAACTGAGAAGCACTAAGCAGGATAGCAATTTTACTTACTAGTTTTTTAGACACTTGAAAACCCTAATTCTTGCCGTCAAATGAGCTTGAAAATTTCAGCGAGAACTCCTTAGACACGTTAAATGCTTTAACAATTTGCAATTATACTTTAAAGCAACTTTTATGGCTTTAAAACATACCAATTGGTAATTTGGTAGCTTTGTGTCATATCCACCATTATGGTTCATTCACGCAAACCAGAATGGTGGATACAACTCATTTTCCCTCAATCTTGAACTTTGAATTTCAACCATTGATATTGCAATGAGATGGCCCAATAGATGACTCAGATTCATTCAAATAAGTTTGAAAATATGGCTACAAATGGTTGCCACCATTAACCAACCAAAAAATCCCATGTGGATTTATCTTTGTTTCACTTTGTAGGCTCCACCATCTCCACAAGCGTTGAAATTGTCTGTGTCAACCTCCATGTTTCCCCTCTGGGTTTAAAGTGTGTGCATCTGACGATAGCAGGGTGGTAGGGAATGACTGAGATTCAATTGTTAGAAACCATAGTAATTGTTGATTTGAACACCTTTAGTCATCGGTGCCTTCAAGCAGTGGTAGGACCCACCAAAAGGGTGTCCAAGTGTCGCCTACCTCTATCTTGTCGACTCCTTAACTTGATTAATTTAATCCCACAAGATGGAGGGGAACCAACAGAAAGCAGTCAATGGGACCTTCCAAGCATAACAAAGGATTTTAATAAGCACATGCAATTATTACATGACTTAAAAGGGGCCACTTGGCTAGGCTTATAACATGAATGATATTGAGCGAATATTAAAACCAAAATTTAGGGAAAGAACAAGAATTGAAGAATTTTATGACCCGCATAAGACAAGGCAAGATTTATAAGGATTTTATGGGTAGCAACCAAGAACACTAGGCTCAAGGGGTTGATGAGTAAACGAATGCAAAGGCATAAGATATGATTTAAGAGAACAAGAACGAGTAAAACCCAATCAATTTTGAATTAGATTATTAGAATGTAGGTGAAAGGAAAAGACATTATAGTACCTTTAATTTTGAATATAATATCCACCTATCTTACTCTCCAGTATTGTATTAACTATCATCTGACTCAAAATAATCAACAATTAAATTTATAAGTTATGGATGTTGAACTATTAGCTTCTATTCAAGGAATGGATTAATATTCCTTTCAGTTATTTATCAAAGATTGTGTGAATGGCAATGCAATATGAATTTATAAATAGTGTGATAAGTGTTGTTCTTTAAAAATGATGCAAAATCACATATCAAATTTGATACCATGAATACAATATAAATTTTAAAATATCACAATATCATGGAATACAATATAAAATATCATCAACTATAGTTTGGAATATGACTCATGAAGTGCAATGATTCACAATTTCATAGAATACAATATTAAATATCATCAACTACAGTTTGGAACAATGGACACTGATTCATGAAGTGCAGTATAAATACCTAAAAGCTTCTAATTCACTTCCATTTCTCAAATGGAGCCAGGGTTTTGAAACTGACATTCATCTCGAGATAAAGTAAAAGAGTCGTCTTGATTCCAAGTTTCTCTTCATTTTCTTTGGTCTGTGTCTCAAATTCAACATTCATTGTATCACTGTGATTTGTCCCACTTCCACTACCAGTGCCACTAGTACTAGCATTTTGAGTTGGAGTGTTGCACAACCTAGTCCCTCTTCTTTCACATGTGGACCTCCAGATTGTGAGTGCCCTTTCAAAAGGAATTTTTTTGACATTATACATAGTTCCTTTCATCCTCAAGCAATTTTCCAAATTCTTGTCTAGTTTGTTTCTTAACTTTGATTTAAAAAATTCCAATGAACTGAAAACTCTCATCCTCCACCGACCCAATATCATTGTTTGACATAAATCAACAAGTTTGAAATATTTTAGTATTGTACCACACAATATTTTACTCTGGACTAAGTTTTTCCAAACCTTTTCTATTGATCCTAGTTCAAAGGCCTTCTCCATGCCCATGAAATCATACTGGTCCCTCATACCTACTGCAAAATTCTTACATTATTGTCTAAGCTTATGTTTATTTAAAATTCCTTCTATTGTCTGCTCATTATATGTTACACTTTTCAAAAATTGTTCGATCAAGATATTCAATTTCGGTTTACCCAAAATTGAGGATAGACAATACCCATGGATTCAAGTATTTCATGTCTAGGGAATCTTTCATGTATAGGGAATCTTTCATGTATCTTTGAGGAAAGATATTTTGTAATTTCCTTCAAATTATCACTTACAAATTTAACAATGTCGTTAAAATCTTCCTCTTTAACAGATACTTCTTTGTTAGAGCACCTACATGTCTTACAATGGTACATTGGTATCTCATATCCACGTACGTAGATACATAAGTTCCCACCTGCATTGTAAATAATTATCAGGATTATTCAAATTAGTAATTTTCTGCCATATGAAATAATTTGGGCTTTTTTGTGTTAGATATAGATATCGATGATTGAGGGCCAAGCATGTATTTTTACATAGTTTAGAATATTCATAAATGTACATAGTTATGTCTTTTGATTTCTTCACAAGATTGTTCATTTCATCCAGCATGGGGAGAAGACTATCTAAACTCAAGAGTGTATCTATATCGCTTAACCTATATAAGAGGTCAGGAGCTTTGTCTATTGTGTTATGATGCTCGTACATTACTCCAATTAAGGATTGATATTTTGAAAGAACTTGTTGCACTGATCCATGCAAGGAGATCCATCTCATATTGACATCCTTGAGAAGCTTGTTTCATGTTGTTATTCCCTTAGCAAAATTTTGAAATTCTATGAAACATTTGGGACTTCGATAGAAGTATGCATAAAGATTGCATACTAGATTTTCAACTTTTGATACTATAGGAAACTTGCTTACAATTTTGAATGCTAAATTCATTATGTGGGCCATGCAATGAATGCCAAGAATGTATGGTTCACAAGTAGTTTGTAACTTTGTGCAAACACCGCTCCTTTGAACTTGCATCACTACAACTCCATCAGCTCCTACACACACCAAATTTTTGGTAATTGTCAATGCATCCATACCAGCAATTTCATTCAAAGATTTCTTGACTAGTTCAAATAGATTTTGTGATGTTGAATTGTCCTTCATTTTATTAACACGGAGAAGATGAGCTTGGTGGACATGTTGTTTTACAGTATACAAATGCATACAGGCCCAAGAAGTATTGTCTACCACAGTAACTTCATCTAAAAATAAAGCAATGAAGTTTGACTCTTTTACTTTCTCAGGTTTAAATCTTGTTTTTCCACTACATCAAGACTTTTTTCCAATTCCCATCTAGTTTTTACTGACCAATGTGAGAAAGGAAAGTGAAGAAAACACAAAAAAGATAATAAATAATTACAATATTCTAGGTAGTCTGTCATAGGATGCCCTCTAGACAAAATATGAAAAACAACACTCCTCTGAACAATTTTTGATAGATTTTCTCCTTCCATTTCTTTTCCAAATTGAGCCTCAAGTGTACCTTGACATGCAACAAGCTTCAAAATTATTTGGTTATGCTCAAGTCATATTCCACAACATACTTAACATGAAGACATTCTTCCTTTGATTTCCATCATATGACTGATTGTTCCTTTTTGTCTATGATTTTTTTTTCATATACTTTACCTATATGCTTTTCTATAGTGTCAAGCTTTAGTTGCAATTTCTTGTCTCTTTTACATTTCCAACTACAAATTGTACACATGCATTCTGTTGCACTTTCGACATCGTTTGCTTTCCCCACTGGTATAATGAATGGGTACTTTGACAACCAAGCAAGTTGAAAATTCCTTGTCATTTCCCGCTCGCGCCCCATTTTTTATTTTCCTTTTCTTTTCTTTCTACCAACATCATCCTGATCCAAGTCAATTATCTCATTTTGGCTAACCAGGGTATCCCTTGGAACATCTTCTATGACCATATTGTCATCCTCATTTGATACACTTAACTCAATGAAAATCTCACCTTGACCTTCTAGTGGTGGTCAGGTATTGTGAATTTCTTCTTCATTAATATTTGGTAGAAGAGTTGATGATGTTGCTCCATCTTGATCCAATGGATCAGAAGCATTTCCAATTCCAAAGTAAGACTGTATGGTACCTCTATTTTTTGGGAATTTTGATGGCCTCCCAGTCCCTTCACCACCCTGAGAAGTCTTACCCTTGCTACTAGACATATTGATCTCACTCCGAATAAAAGCTGGAAAAAATGTCTTCTTGTTTAAGGACAGTGAATATAGATCCCATTCCCTACTCAATATCATCTTCAAGATTGAAGCAAGAATGGAAAAGAGATAAAGAAATATTATAACACTATGAAGAGATTATCACTCACCTTTAAGTTTACACTTTCAGCTTTTGTTGACTTCCAAATCGAGAATTGAACAAAATGTGTAAGAATAAATGACAACTTTGATTGTATTTATATCAATCCATATTTGGTGAATTTCGTAGGATTTTTAAATGGTATATTAAAAATTTGGTGAATCCCGCATACATATACAATGATACATTGTAATTTTCAAGGCGGTTATGGCCCTATGATTATCATGGAGGTGTCACGACAATTGGTGAAATGTGTCCTCAAATGTAATTATTTTTTAATGTTATTGGTGAAATAGGTCTTCATAAGCAACTATTTATAAATTTTAATTGACGAAATGGGTCTTCACAAGAAACTATTTGTAAATTTTAATTGGCAAAATGGGTCCTGATACAATGTTGTTTTAATAGTATTGGTGAATATGTAGGTGTTTTATTACATGCTTCCGGAATTCCAAAAAAAAATTTAATTGGTCAATTTGAAACACGTAGTTTGTTATGGCGAATTTGTTGCTTAAATATCTCTCTCTCTCTCTATATATATATATATAATGTAGTATATATAATATAATATAATATAATATATAAT
Source organism: Sequoia sempervirens (assembly GCA_007258455.2). Classification (NCBI taxonomy): domain Eukaryota; kingdom Viridiplantae; phylum Streptophyta; class Pinopsida; order Cupressales; family Cupressaceae; genus Sequoia; species Sequoia sempervirens. The sequence goes on from VDFB02072274.1 coordinate 21,776,025, forward strand.
AATATAATATATAATAATATAAAATATATTATAATATATAATGCATAATATATAATATATTAGTATATAGTATATATTAATATATTATATATATTACGTATTATTAATAATAATATAGAATATTATAAATAATGCACGTAACAGATATCCATTTTTTTTATAAAATTAGTAGATTCGAGATCTGCCTCGGGATTGCCTTGGGATTTGGCTTGGGGGTGTCATACCTAGAAATTCAACTAAAAAAGGTGCTTATAAAATTTCCTTAGTTTTCCAAAGTTTTCACTTATGGTTGACAACTTTATTTTATCTGAATTTGACGAAATGAAAAGGGTTTATTGAACAAATTGTTAGCTTTCCACCAATATAAGATATGCCTTATTTTGGATTTAATAGATAATTATTATCGATTTTCTACATACATTACATCCAAAGTCCTAATTGATAGGTTGATTAAAATTTTTTGTATAATTTTCAAACTATTTCACATTTTTCAAAGTTGAAAGATGTGTCACATTTTATGCTTCTCATACTATAGGATAAAAAAATGAATTTCATAAATTTTTGACCAAGTTATGGTGGTCAAACAAACACGTTTTAATATTTTTGAAATGTTCTAATAAAAAAACCATAACTAATTATTTACCTAAAAATAATTGCAAAAAAAGAATGCAACACATCTAGGCATGTGTCCTCTACTTATATTGAAAATTTTAGAAAAAATATTTTTTTTTCTTGTACTTAGGTTGATCAAACATACACCTGTTTTTTATCTTTTTCTTGAAAATTTAGTAATATTGCATTAAAGTTTCAAATTTTCACAAAATAGATTTACATTTTTCCAAAAAATGACTAACAGCCTAAAAACTACATTCAATTTGCTACAAAATTTGTTCTTACATATATTTTTTAAATTATGTTAATAACCTATTCAAATTTTTATGTCAAGTTGCCTAACTCTTTTTTTTTTGAATTCATTGCCACTTACGGGCCTACTTTGGACCCCTATGATCCTGCATTGACCCAATTGCCTATTAAATTCAAAATAAAGCATATCTTATATCAGTAGAATGTTGTCAATTTGTTGAACAAACCTTTTTTTGTTTCATCAAAAGAAAATGAAAAAAAATCATCAACACATAGGGTGAAGTTTAAAAAAATCTTGCAACCCATGTAAACACGTTGGCGATGTTGAATTTTCAGGTTGGTTTCCCCCGAGCCAAATATCAAATCAATACCAAAGAAAATCCATTTTTCAAAAGAAAAAATGAATACCCAATATGTATAAGATATTTGTTACTTAAAGGTGCATAATGGATATCTTGTATTTACACTTAAGAAACAAATATTTGTCTTTTAAAACAAGAAATATTAATGTATAAAAAATTGTAGTGCCTGTCCATGGTTCACCCTGTCAGTATTGCCTGTATGGTTGGTTGGTTCGTTAATGTTGTTGTGGTCTTGCATGTAGACCTCGCTTTATGGTCAGGTATTGATTGGTCGATAAATGTTTCTGTTTATTTGTCACATTAAAATAGTATTATTAAGTTAAAAGGTAATTTTGATAGTAAAAAATAAATGCTTTTATAATTAAAGGTTATGTCTTCTTCTTACTTTCCTTCTTCTTGCTTCCCTTTTTCGGGGGTCGGGTGTCGAGGATCCCTCAAACCCCTTACACCGCTTCACAAACTGCAACCACAAAGCTCAAAGTCCGATCTTCTTATTGCTTCCCTTTTTTGGGGAACAAGGGTTGGGGATCAAGGGTCCCTCATACCCTTTACTCCACTTCACAAGCCATAGCCACAAAGCTTGGAGTTTTAAACTCGATCAAACTTAGTGAACTGCAAAACCTTCTTACTACTTCCTTTTTTGAGGGTCAGGGGTTAGGGATCCCTCATTACCCATTACACTAATGTTACTTTGCAAGCCACAACCACAAATCTCAAAGTTTGAGACCCAATCAGACTTAGTGAAATTTGACTAACTCCTTCACTTTTGCGAATGCCAACAATCAAACCTCTAATCTTTGAAATTTTGATGCCCAATTTCAATCAACTTTCTAACTTCCTTTTCCTGTGACCTTTGCCACATTTTGACTAAAAACATATTAAAATTGCTAGATGGAAAACCAAATTGAGAAGCTTGACTTACCTTTAGTCTTGTTGGGGTTCGGGTTTCTCTTCTACCTTCTACCTTTGTTCTCATCTGTGAAAGCCAGAAAACTGATCTTCGATCTCTAAAAGTCCAATGCCCAACTTTATCAACTTTCTAAGGCATTTTCTAGGTATGATTTAAGCAATATCTCTAATGTCCAATAATTGAACTCATGTGGCCATCTTTGGAGAAGCTTGACTTTCTAATTTTTGCAATAATTCCATTAAGTTCACCATGTGAAATTTTAAATTACAAATCAAACAAATTTAGTTGGGCACCCATATTATTGCTCTGTTTCCCCTAATTTTTATTTCTATCCATTAGGCTCCCAAATTTAATTGTGTTGCAATTCTATCCTATTCAATTAGCTCATTTAAATGAGGATGTGCTCCTAAACTGCAAGTATTATTTACAATTGAGACCACCTGATTATCACACCCCATGTTTGCAAGGTAATCTACCACCTTATTACCCTCACGATATGTATGAGTAATGTGATATGATTTCAACTTATCTATCAAAAGCCATACCTTGTGTAGAATATAATTTAGATTCCAACTTTGACTCCTTCTTTCTTTGCATGAATTTATAATAATTAGAGAATCCCCTTCTATATGCAACTTTGGAAAGCCAAGTTTGATAGCAAGTTGTAGCCCCAACAACATTTCTTGAGCTTCTGACATATTCTTTGTACCCTGAGGGAGTTGAAGGGACTTAGCCACTACCACTGTACCAAATGAATCCTGAATACAAACTCCTGCTCTTGAGATTCTTTGATTCCCTCTTGAAGCCCCATCAAAATTCAACTTATGAAAACCTTGAAGAGGTGGTTTCGAGGTGGTTTCCATTTAATCAAGCTCCTATCCAACTTTGTATTTATGAAATTGTGTAAGCTACCCTTAAAAGGAAAGATTATATACTCTGAATTCTGCAAAGTTTTGCTATCCCAATTTGTGAACATTGAATTAACATTCTGGTATTCTTGAATATATGCAATAATAGATTTTGACACTATTTTCTCAATTTTAAAAATAATACAACTGACTGAAGAAAATTATTTCCTAAAGATGCGCTTATTCCTCCCCCACCAAATGGAGCAAACAATTATTAGAAGAATGACTCTCTAAATACTGAACAATAAATAATTCTTATATAAGATCGACCAACTTTGAAATAATTCCCAAATATTTCTAGCCTTCACTTGAAGTTCAAAGGATGAATTTAGAGATAATTTGGAAATATTTAAGTTGTCTCTAAAGGAATAGTAAAGGGATGAATAGTAACACAAAATTAGGAGGAATAGTGAAAAGTTCACCCCCTTGTGGCATGAAGCCTAGAGACATAACTTGAGGCTCTCAAAAACAACTTAAAATGATCAAAAAGAAGGCCTTAGTGAAAACCCACCCCTAGCTTGAAGGGGGAAAGTAATTTTATTAAAATTACTAAAAAGAACTCATGATGCTAAGTTAAAAGAAACCCTAAAAGGGGTGACCACTTTGGGGAATAGTGAAAAGTTTATAAAACGAGTTTGAGGCTGCCATTTGACACATCTCAAGTTTATAATTTTTAGAGCAGTTTGCAGGTTGGAGCTCAAGGAGGGTTTCTACATGCAGATTTGGCCTTCTAGTAATGAAAAATCTTGGGAGAAGGGAGTGTTGGATGTAGCCCCGACATTCTAGAAGTTAAAAACAACTTATAAAGGTTCTCTTATCAGTTTGTTAGCAAGTTTTGAGGAAGAAGATTGTAAATCAATCCATTTTGAGGGCAGAAATTTACATTAGATTACAAACAAGTCCTTTTAGAGGGCATTTCTACCATCCTACAGCAGTTGCACAATCAGTCGCATCTCCCTTGGGAATTTGGGCTTCAAACCCTAGGTGTCAAGTGGAAATTTTGAAGTTTTGGAGCTGAGAAATTCACCTACAACAGTGGCAACACTCCTCACACCTAGAAAAAAATTGGGTAGTCATTTTTAGAGTTGGGAGAGTTCAAAATTGTTGTCACAAAGTTATAACAGACATTAGATTTTATTTGCGGCCTTATAATAGTCCATTTCCAAGTCTTTGAATGAATGGGTATGTTGCATTTGGACCATATCTATGTAATTTCAGTATTTTCCTAATAGAATCATTGTATTCTTTGGTTATTTTCCATTATCAATGTTGTATATGTAATATTATTCGCATAAAATCCAAAAACATCAATTTAAAAAAAAAACAAAAAAAACAAACAAACAAAACCCTTCCTATATGCTGGTCAAAGACTTCACGAAAAGACAAAAATTAGGAAAATCATATCAGTTTATGGTAGGAATATTTCAATGAATTACCAACTTCCCACAAACTGACTCAACTCAATCATTCTACTATGGTGTGTGTATGCTCAGATAGTTTACTTTTACTAGTTACCCAACCTAGAACTTATCTTGAGTGATGCTTCCCCTCCGCATGGAGGAATGGAACACATACCTGCATCCACAAACACATGTGCATGACAATCAATTTTTCACAACATATGCAGTATATGTAAAACATCTCCAAAGTTAGAATAATAATTCAATAATCATCCATTCATATATATGCAGTACTTTTCCACAAGAAAACATCAAATGAGATAACATTCATATGATAACAAGGTACAAGCACAATTTATTCATCTCCAAAATTCACATTTACATTCATATTTATCCTATGTACTAATGGTAAATAGTAATTACACAATTGGGATGTAACAGGTTTCTACTAAATTAATTTTGAAAAGCACATCTTTCATATTTTGGCAAATTTTTTCTTTATTTTAGAGGGCTTTTCAAAGATACATTGTAGCTTCTATAGTCCAAATTTCAAAAAAATATTGGAGAAAAAGTAAGCAATTTATTGTAGAATTAGTGTTTCCACCAAATTAGCTACCACGGCTACAAATCAAATAATTTCTCAAAGACTTTTTCGGGAAAGTGAGATCCAAGACATACTAAGCTAAAGTAAAAGTTTCAAATTCATTGGATTTATTTTGTGTGATTTACTATGAAATTAGGGTTTACACTAAATTCACCTACAAGGCTACAAACCGATGAAGTTCTTGTATATCTTTTTGGGAGGTTAGTTCTTCAAAACAAAGAGAACAAGAAGTAAAAGAGCAATAGGATAAACAAGGAAAAGAAGTATAAGAGAAAGAACAAGAAAAAGAAGCAAAAGAACACAAACAAGAGAAAGAGAACTTAGAGAAAGAACAAGAGCAAGAGCAAGAGAAAGAGAAAGAACAAAAGCAACAATAAGAACAATAGCAAGAAGTAACAAAATAAGAAGAAGCAAAAGCAAAAAAGGAAATACAGAAGAAAAATTAATTTTTTTTTTTTAAAAGATGATGAAGATTTTATGTACAGATGCATCCATAATCAATTAGGATTGAAGACAATATTTTTTTTAAAAGCTGGGGAATGTTATGCCCCTAACCCTATAGTGTGTATTGGGTTATGAATAGTCAACTTGTGGCTACTTTAACTCTTAAATAAGTTACATAATCATTATTATAATCATATAAAGATATTTAGATCGTCCTAAGAGTCATACTTAAGCTTCTAAATCCCTAGGTGATATCCAAAGCATAAGTATGGTATTTATAGGTGGTATAAGTTAGTTTTTATCATGTGGAGTATTGTGTTCTTATTAAAGACTATTCAAGGTATCCCCCTTGAGGTGGGTTAGGAGATTGCCCCCTGAAAGTGGCATATTATAATCAAGAATTTTTAGCATATTCCTATTATATTCTTCTAATGTTTTGGTCATTTCAATACAGTCGGTTACTAATTTTATAACTAGGAGACCCTAATTTAGGTTCTTTTGCCTGATTTTATGAGTTACTATCATTAAAAATTGTTTTCCCTTTTTTTTTTTGCATGTTTTGGTGTGGCTATTGAAGTGTAAGAAGGAAAACGTCTCCTTTTATTGACAATAGATTCAAGACTGAGTACAACTATGGTGAAGAGATCCTAGTGTTATAATTAATATGCAAGTTCATTTTGAAAGTTTATGGATTGATCGTGTTGGTTGCAGAATGTAGAAAGTGGTTTGAGTCTGAATTTATTAGGGTTTGAATAAGCAATCATAGATCTATCATATATGTACATTTAGTTGATATGATGTTCAAAAACTCAATAGTATTTTCTTTAGTCATTTGTAGGATGCTTAGGTGCAATCCCAAAATTCTCACTTACAGTCAAAGATGGTTATTTCAGATAACTAAATCTATCATCATGATGAGAGAAGATATTATCTTAGAATTAAGACTTGGTTGTAATCCATCAAATCTTAGAAAGAGGATAAGGTTGCATGGTTGCTTTGCTAGGGTTAGAAGGTATTCTTGACACATGAGTGATCATCATCAACCCTAAGGGATCATCAAACTTTGATCATACTGTCATAGGATAGTTATATAAGTATATGGATATATCATATGGACTGTCAATCACTTGAGGCTAAGGAGCTGCCCTATCACATGTGTTTTCAACCAGCTTGCGGAAATGTTTTTGAGTGGTTCATCAGCTTTTCTTCTTCACCCTCAATTTCTGCAGAAATCAAATGGTTCACTACATTATGGTCCACATCACATGCACCAAGGACTGTTATTCTTGATGAGATTGTCATGCATGTCAAAACCCTGTCAAATCATCAAAACTACCCCCATTGAGTTTGGAAGAGTATTGTTAGGTTTGAAGACAGACATACTAGAGATATGTTAAATAGAAGACCATGCCAATCCATAAGGACTGCCAGAATAACCTCTATAACTTATAGTCATGACAACCCTTGAGGTGTTAGTAAGCACTCAATGCTTAAGGATAGTTGTGCCATCATAGCTCAAGACACTATCCCATAACAACAAAGATATTGTTATCCACCTAAAGGAAGATATTCATTAACTTGAAGAACATCTGCAAGATAAAAAAGTTAGTGATGGGACTGTTGCAATAGCATGTACACTATCATGATTAAAAATATTGTTATCTAGAACACAAACACTAGTGGATTCACTCATGCAAGTGGATACAAGAAGCCCTGTTGATACTGAAATAACAATCAAAAGAGTCATCAAAGAGAAAAAACTATCTCAAACAACTTGAGTAATGTCAATTGTCCTAAAAAGGTATAGTCGTGAGACCTTGTTACCATCTTATGAGATTTGGATCAAGTCATGCTATTGAAGCACAAGGGGTAATCATGCACAAGGGATTGTTTTCATCATCAAGAACAACATTAGGACAATGTTAAAACAATCATTTACTATCTTAAAATTTGTCATGAAGATCATACAACTGTATTGAACCTTGAAATATTGGCCTGGACTGAACATAGGTTGAATAGTCAAGAAATAACTCACTTAAATGGTTAAGGGATTGTCTCATTGTGAGGAGGTTATCATGGAAATTTACATAGAAAAATCACTTCCACATCACACCAAATTTTGATTTCCAAGTGTTGATCCCCATTATCAAAGTCATTATGCATGACAAAGGACTCTAACATAGATCAAGACATGTTTAACCACGCTCATACTGTCATTAATTCACTAGAGGATAGCTAATGACTTCATTACATTGTTATCATATCTTGAAGGACTATCAAGGATAGGAAGAAGAGTAGTCTTACTAAACAAGTAGACAGTCAAGGTGATGCAGCCACGGTCAAAGGATCCTCAAAGAGAACAATCTGGACCATGCAACAAGAGTCACACAATGGAAGCAATACAGAAAATGGAAGCAAACACCAATTCAAACATTCTTATTATCAAAAAATTCAATTACAACGAGCCAACAACATTTGGGCTTATAGATTCAGCTCACAGGCCTGATTACATGCTCAAAATACCATCTTCCTACATGCTCCTCAATGCGAGCGAAAATCCTATAGAGCAAATATTTCTTTCTCTAATATCTAACTCTAGTCCCCCCTAATAATCAATTACAATGTTGTATATACATTTTCAAATCTAGAAACATCCACATCGGCCCAAAGATTATTACAATCTCTGATTAAAGAAAATGTAATGTGTACGTACATATGTTGGCCTCAATTTCAATTACTCCTTGGAAAATGCATAAAATGAAATCTGGACCTAAATTAAGGTCAAGGACACTCCATAGAATAATTTGAATCACACCATCAAGATCCGCAAGATACAGAAACAATCCACAAGTGATCAAAGTGATCGTTAGATAAGAAGATTATTCCAGTGCTGGTTCAAGAAATTGCCACATAATACAGAAGTGATAACTTGCTGAAAAATGAACCAATCATGCTCAAATATTGGAATAAGGTAAATGAACATGTCCACAATGTAAACATAGATCCGAAAGGTCTGGCAAACAAACATGAAGAATTACTGAATCTGCCAACTTAAACTGAATAGAAACTAAAAAAAAGACAAACTAGAATGAAAATATTTATGGTTGATGCAATATTGCCACGATCCAAGGATGCTCTTGCATCAAACACCCCTAGTGAGAAAAGATGTTCCATGAGAGGAACTCATGAACATCAGACTGGGTTCGAGATGTAGATCCCATGCTCATTCTTGATCCAAATGTCTTCTCTGTCAGTATTTCTCTTCCTCCTAACCTCTCTTCTGTGCTATGTCAAATCCTACAACTTATTCCTCTCTTTACCTTCCTCTCCCTGCCCCATACCTGCACAAGGTAGTAAGGGACATTTACCACCACTCACCTTCTTCCACCCATCTGATCTACCCCTTCTACAAGAATTCATCTTATTTTCCATTCTATCTGCAACCCAAGTATTTTGTTGCACAATTCTACTTTACATTCTTTCGGTTCCATCTCACCTTCATATTTTTCCACAACGTTCTTCTTCAAACCCATGCCATCCTTGGGTGATCCCACAATAGTGGTTTACAATTTTTGGCCAAACTGGACACTGAAATAATTTTTTTTAACTAAATCTTCACTTTCAGGCAGTTATAGTGGCTAAACTGTGAGGAAGTTGAAGATGATGCAAACTAGAGTTTCGTGACATTTTGTTTATAGATTCTAAATATATTTTTTTCAAAATTTTTGGAATTAAATTGCACTTCTCTTTCCATCTCCCTCAAAAACTAGATTTTTTCAGAAA
>VDFB02072274.1:21785399-21862749 GCA_007258455.2 Sequoia sempervirens
GATAATAAGAGAAATGAATTAGGAAAAGGAATAAAAAAAATTTCCTCTACATCAACAAGCAAAGAGGATAAACAAAATGAGAGAGAAATGAATGAACTGAAGCAAAGGATAGATGAGAGAAACAAGGAATATGATGAGGAAAAATCCACTTCAAAAAAATTAAGACAAAGCATTACGAATGGAAATGCACAGTGGGAACAAAAACTGGAGAAAGAGAGAAAAAGAAATGAAAGATCGAAGTCAAAGTTGATGGAAGCAAAAAATGAAATTAACTCTTGTCAAAATAAGTTATCTACATTTTGTAGAGAAATAATGAGGCATATGAAACAAAAGATCTGGGATGAAATAATGCAGAGGACTGATCATTTGTGTGACATGTTTCAATTGATTGATGCTATTAGACTACATTATAAAAATCTCAACAAATATTTAGTGGACAATAAAAATGTGTTCAAGGCATTAGTGAAATTTGCAAATCAAGTTCAAAAAATAGTATACAAAGCCAATGATAATGATTTGAAATCAAAAGGGATTAATAATCAACTTGCTACCTCAATGAAGTTGTCATCTATCATTGAAAAGTGTTTGAGAATGTGTGAAACAAAGGAATATTTGCATTTGGTTGTAAACAAGATGAAGAAGGTGGATGAAAAGGTAAGGAACTTCACGAAGCTTGGTTTTCTAGAGGCTTTTGACACAAATGAGCGATTCATTGGAAAGGATGATTTTAGAAAGAAGATGGAGGGTGCAAGGAAGATTGATTTGGACTAGTTTCCTTAGAACCCAAATGTGGTAAAATATTTGTATTCCATCAAACCATTGATAACCTTGAATAAAAAATTGACTGAAGAATTCAAGATAGGTTCCAATTTCAATCATGAAATGTTAACAAATCTTCACGTCAAACAACATTAATTAGAAAAAATAAAAATTCCACCACCTAAACAGTGGAAGTTACTAGAAAAGGTGATACAATGATTTGATTTTTTATAATATGTGTTTCCACGCTCCAACTCAACTCTGTGTAGAGTTGTCTTTGAGCAAGATTTTGTGTTGCCAATGCCTCTATGTATTTCTTCATGTGAAAATCAATAAAAAATCTCAAATTCAGTAATGTGTTGATGTTCAATTATCTATATTATTTATTTTATCATTTGAAGAAAAAGTACACTAGTGGTTTCAACTACTAGATACACATTAAATGATTGTTGATGTTCATTGTTGTATATACAACTAGTACTATTGTTAATATGTTATTAAGCATTGAGTTGAATGATGAATCACTTTTGTACATGTTTAAGTTTTAACATAATTAAAATATGAAATTATTAATAATATGTTAATTTAACCATAGAAACCTATGATTCCATCAAAGCATTTTAATTAAACTTTAAAGTAGAGAAAAAATCATATATTCAACCAAAGTGATTGAAGACCAATAGAAGGTTCCTTGATCATTTTCTTAACAATTCATATGAAAAAATATAGGAGAGAATCTGTTCCAGAATATGCATTTTCTCATTCAAATTCCATCACTACTGTAAAACCATTATGTCTATGGCTATTACAAACTTTAATTCATACCTAAGACTCAAAACTAACTCTATTTCTTTTTGCTTGAATTACAAAAATGATCTTACATGAGTTTAAAAGCTCTTTCAACCAAAGACCCGTGCAATTGGCCTTGAATTCCCTTTTATAAGAACAAGGGAGCAAAAAAGTTTCAAGCCAAATTACACATTTATTTATATTTACATTTGACATGCATTTGAATTTCAATTTCAAAACGTCCCCAAAGGAAGTTACATTTGCATTTCCAAATACGAGGGAGAATTTCATATGAGACAAAAACCATTTCCATTTGTTGGTGAAGATTCTCCCACCTTCCAAAAGGATCCTTTAATCAGTGTAAAGTAATCTTTTCCATGAGAAAATATTGTATTCCACGTGCTTTAAAAACTTGTAGAAGAAAAGCATAAAGTGAAAGAGAGGATAAACCAAAGTAATTCCACATCTGAAATCCTTGTCACCACATTTGAAACTGAGAAAGTGCAATATTTGAATGTTGATATATCCAAGGCCTAATCTATACTCATTCCAAGCCATGTATTGCACTTCCCTACTGAACTTTGTTATTGCAAACCACCAAACAAAATTGATGTCAACCACTCCCACTTGCAGCAATTTATATGTCCAATATGTCAATATAGTTGGACTTCCATAATGCAAACTCATCCTTTGTAGCCCAATCAAATCCCATGATACTGTTTTCCTTTTTTCTATATGGTCTATACCTGACTGCCACCTGATTTTCTTCCTTATCAAAATATTCAAGGAAATTTTTTGTATGCATAAGCCTATCAATAGTGTTCCTCAACATAACCAAATCCATTTCATCACGTATTTTTTTTCCCTAGGAAGTTATTTCTTGATCTGCCTGGTCTTTTCACTCTTGCAGGGACTTAACTTCACCCTTCTCATTTAGAATGTTTGGAAGAAGACCAAAATTCCAATCATCAAACTTCTTAACCAATTCTCTAATCTTCACCTCTAAAGACTATATGATAATCAACCCTTGAGAACCAGTTGTATTTGTTAGAAATATTAGGGTTGCAAGTATCTTTGGAGGCTTATCTACATCATGAGAGGATGCAATAGCAATATCCCTTAGCATTTGAGCCCTTAGAATCCATTTATCCATTAAATGAATAGAAATTTCTTTATCTCTATCAAGGTTCTTAATGGAATCAAACATCAAAGCATAATTGGCATGAATATTGATTAATCTTTTCTCTACCCCCTTATTCAAGTGCTCAAGCATTGTTGTCACAATCTTCATATTATTCAAATGAACAAGATCATCCATCCTATCTTCATAAGTCTTGAGATTTTCCATCAACTCCTCCTTGGTAACATCCTCAAATTGAGGAGCATCTGATGATTTAGGAGCTGATTGTGCCATTTTTACATCTTTAGATTCAATGGGGGTAGTCTCCTCATTATTTTCAGGAGGTGGAAGAATTGGGGAAGGAGGAGGAAAGATTGCAGTATGTGAGGTACCAAGCTGCAATGCTTGGAATTATTGTTTCTATAGATCCATTTGAGTTTTCATTTGAGCAATCTTTTGTTGGCTTCAGTTGTACCAGCAACTACCTCATTATATTTGGTTCTAAATCTATCCCTTTCCTTCGTTAATGACTCAACTGTAGCTTTGGTGAATTGTGCCACATTAACATTTATGGTTGCTGCCTCCAAGGTAGTTGTATCTGAAACTCTTTTTTATGATTAAGCCTCCTCTTACACCTGGGACATGTTCTGCAATATCAATATTTTTAGAGGTTGGGGCTAAAGCCCAAATAGCAAGAGTGTCCCACTGCTAACTAAAATTTTACCCCTGTAAAGCTAATGTGACTTCTTCTTCACTATTACAAATGGGGGCATTTTGTCTTCTCATGGTGTCAAAATAAATTTTTGATGCCAGGTCCCATTCTTGGAGTAATAACACTCCACTCTTTCTCATCAATGCCATGCCCTCTTTTACATAAATGTTCAAATACTTGAACCTAATTTCATCTCAGGCCTTGGCTTTGACAACCTCTTGGGGATTCTCGGGGCTCTCACTTCTTATTTGCACCAATGTTGCATACTCATCCTTCATTTCTCTCCATACATATTCCTTGGAAGATTGTGTCTTGACAAATTAATCATCTTTCATAAAGCTTTCGCAGGCTTGTAATCTGACATCCTCAAAGTTATTTATTCCACTTAGGTCATCTTTGCTCAACCTAAGGCTCATAGTTTGTGATATTATTTCCCCTTGAGGAGATGCCATCCCCTGCATTATTTCCTCATCAGTTATAGCAATTTCATCATTTGACTCCTCTACAAGATAGTCAACTAGACCAGAAGCTTCAACCTTTTGCTTCTTTATTGATGGCCATGGCTCCCTTGGAGGGGATGATTATCTAATTGGAGAATCCAATTCAATTATTTTAGGGGAAGAAGAATGTTTTAGTGACAATGGAATTGGAGGTAGTTGTTGTTGTGGTGAATTCACTTTTGACTCCCCTGATTGTGTAGGAGCAACAACTATTTGTTGCTTCCTTATTGTGCTTTTCATCCTTGAATATATGTGCACCTTCTTGGAAGGTTGCACAACTAACTCTCCCTCCATCAGGGTTCTTCCCCTTATCTTGCACAAATTTTATCTCCTTTAATCTTGCCACTACTTTGTCAAAATTTGGTATCACAACTTCAATCTTTAAAATTGGGTCACTAATATATGACAAAGCTTTAAAATCAGGCTTCTTAACATTAAATTCTCTTTCCAATTTCAAAAAAACAACCCACTTCTTCATTTTGTCAATTTGGACATCAAGATCAAAAATATTTCTAATGAGGTCACCAGGCACAGTGTGGGTATGAACATACCGACCTCCCCTATTTTTCCTCATTAACCAAACTATGAATCCCTCAGGGTCATATGTACTGTATGCCCGGATCTTCATATTGTAATGACTAAGATAGTGCTCCACAATATTTCTCCATCCATATATAATCATGACAAAATCAACAAACACAGTGTATGTAGGGAAGAAAGATCCCTTTCGCTTCTCATCTAGAAAGAAATCATCTAAATTCCCTAGCTATCACATCACCTCCAAAAACCCAATCCTCAGAGACACTTCCATAGGGAGTATGTGGGGTGTCAATTATGTGCCAAATACCCTTAGAACAAACAATTTTTATAAGGTATTGCATCCCCCCAGTTGTGAGCAATATTCAAATCAGGCCTCCTTTTAGCTAGCCTAAGAAAATCATGTAATTCCTTGGGGATCCTAGGTACATCCACCATTAGAGCCCGTCTCGTTTTGGTGGAAAAAAGATTTGTAGCAATCACATAGTTGGTATTTTGTTCATTCCTATCCAATATAGGGGTCCATGAATATGCCAACATCTCAATACCATCCACAAACCTTTTAAGTTCCATCTCCCGACCAAAATAATCTACACCTTTGAAAAGAAACATATGCATAAAGAGTGAAAACTACCAAAATCTGACACTAATTTTCCCACCCTTCGAGGCCACCAAACCTTTGTGAATTTCCTTTGCTATATAGGTGGAAAAATCATATAAGGTATTTATGTTAAGATATTGGATACTCACAACCATGTAAATATGAGTCATTAGCATGCTAGAGCTAGGATGAAACCCTAGTATTTGGTAGAGGGAGTAAAGGGTCTTCTGAAAATATGGATGGAAATACTTAATAGGGAGGGGCTCAACATCAAAGGTTCCCAAAGTAATCTTTCTTTTGTTGATTCCCTTCCCTACTAATATCAAAAAATTGGTCAACACTGACACCCTGAAGTTGTGTTTTACCCTTTTGTATTCCTCCCTCAACATCTGCTCATCAATCTTAACCATGTCATTGCTCCAAGTGTTCAACTTGAACACATATGCAACTTCTTCCTTATTAACCCATACCATATTTTTCCCTTCATGAGCTCTAACAACCCTAACCAAAGGGTCATAGTTCGCAGCAATCACTTTGAGAAGATCAACATCTATGAACATGTTGGGTACAACCAACTTACCCATGTCCAACCTCTAGGGGTTGCAGAAAGGGATACCAACATTCCTATTTCCAAACCATCCCTGGAAAAGACTCCATCTAGAGATGGAGTTTGATAGGGCAGCATCTTTAATTGTACAATAATAATTAGTGATGCCAAATTTAGTTCCAGGGCCAAAGTACATACATTGTCCCTTTGATTTCTCACAGGTTGAAGATACTAATTGTACAACTAAGTCATGTGGCAAAGGTCTTTTAGTAGGCTTCAACTCAGAAGATTGGTCTTTTGACACAAATTCTTTGACTTTGGGTGCCATAGTAACAGAGTTTGTGAAAACTAGGGTTTACTACTCAGTAAATTCCAAGCTTACAACTAGGGTATAGGTTGATGCAAGGAAATGACAAGACTAAATAGGCTAATCATTCAAATTGAACATCAAACCTTTAAAGAAATGCAATGAAACCAAAAGCCCTAATGATATAATGATAGAAAGAGCACTTATAGTAAATTTTTAAACAACTGAGAAGCACTAAGCAGGATAGCAATTTTACTTACTAGTTTTTTAGACACTTGAAAACCCTAATTCTTGCCGTCAAATGAGCTTGAAAATTTCAGCGAGAACTCCTTAGACACGTTAAATGCTTTAACAATTTGCAATTATACTTTAAAGCAACTTTTATGGCTTTAAAACATACCAATTGGTAATTTGGTAGCTTTGTGTCATATCCACCATTATGGTTCATTCACGCAAACCAGAATGGTGGATACAACTCATTTTCCCTCAATCTTGAACTTTGAATTTCAACCATTGATATTGCAATGAGATGGCCCAATAGATGACTCAGATTCATTCAAATAAGTTTGAAAATATGGCTACAAATGGTTGCCACCATTAACCAACCAAAAAATCCCATGTGGATTTATCTTTGTTTCACTTTGTAGGCTCCACCATCTCCACAAGCGTTGAAATTGTCTGTGTCAACCTCCATGTTTCCCCTCTGGGTTTAAAGTGTGTGCATCTGACGATAGCAGGGTGGTAGGGAATGACTGAGATTCAATTGTTAGAAACCATAGTAATTGTTGATTTGAACACCTTTAGTCATCGGTGCCTTCAAGCAGTGGTAGGACCCACCAAAAGGGTGTCCAAGTGTCGCCTACCTCTATCTTGTCGACTCCTTAACTTGATTAATTTAATCCCACAAGATGGAGGGGAACCAACAGAAAGCAGTCAATGGGACCTTCCAAGCATAACAAAGGATTTTAATAAGCACATGCAATTATTACATGACTTAAAAGGGGCCACTTGGCTAGGCTTATAACATGAATGATATTGAGCGAATATTAAAACCAAAATTTAGGGAAAGAACAAGAATTGAAGAATTTTATGACCCGCATAAGACAAGGCAAGATTTATAAGGATTTTATGGGTAGCAACCAAGAACACTAGGCTCAAGGGGTTGATGAGTAAACGAATGCAAAGGCATAAGATATGATTTAAGAGAACAAGAACGAGTAAAACCCAATCAATTTTGAATTAGATTATTAGAATGTAGGTGAAAGGAAAAGACATTATAGTACCTTTAATTTTGAATATAATATCCACCTATCTTACTCTCCAGTATTGTATTAACTATCATCTGACTCAAAATAATCAACAATTAAATTTATAAGTTATGGATGTTGAACTATTAGCTTCTATTCAAGGAATGGATTAATATTCCTTTCAGTTATTTATCAAAGATTGTGTGAATGGCAATGCAATATGAATTTATAAATAGTGTGATAAGTGTTGTTCTTTAAAAATGATGCAAAATCACATATCAAATTTGATACCATGAATACAATATAAATTTTAAAATATCACAATATCATGGAATACAATATAAAATATCATCAACTATAGTTTGGAATATGACTCATGAAGTGCAATGATTCACAATTTCATAGAATACAATATTAAATATCATCAACTACAGTTTGGAACAATGGACACTGATTCATGAAGTGCAGTATAAATACCTAAAAGCTTCTAATTCACTTCCATTTCTCAAATGGAGCCAGGGTTTTGAAACTGACATTCATCTCGAGATAAAGTAAAAGAGTCGTCTTGATTCCAAGTTTCTCTTCATTTTCTTTGGTCTGTGTCTCAAATTCAACATTCATTGTATCACTGTGATTTGTCCCACTTCCACTACCAGTGCCACTAGTACTAGCATTTTGAGTTGGAGTGTTGCACAACCTAGTCCCTCTTCTTTCACATGTGGACCTCCAGATTGTGAGTGCCCTTTCAAAAGGAATTTTTTTGACATTATACATAGTTCCTTTCATCCTCAAGCAATTTTCCAAATTCTTGTCTAGTTTGTTTCTTAACTTTGATTTAAAAAATTCCAATGAACTGAAAACTCTCATCCTCCACCGACCCAATATCATTGTTTGACATAAATCAACAAGTTTGAAATATTTTAGTATTGTACCACACAATATTTTACTCTGGACTAAGTTTTTCCAAACCTTTTCTATTGATCCTAGTTCAAAGGCCTTCTCCATGCCCATGAAATCATACTGGTCCCTCATACCTACTGCAAAATTCTTACATTATTGTCTAAGCTTATGTTTATTTAAAATTCCTTCTATTGTCTGCTCATTATATGTTACACTTTTCAAAAATTGTTCGATCAAGATATTCAATTTCGGTTTACCCAAAATTGAGGATAGACAATACCCATGGATTCAAGTATTTCATGTCTAGGGAATCTTTCATGTATAGGGAATCTTTCATGTATCTTTGAGGAAAGATATTTTGTAATTTCCTTCAAATTATCACTTACAAATTTAACAATGTCGTTAAAATCTTCCTCTTTAACAGATACTTCTTTGTTAGAGCACCTACATGTCTTACAATGGTACATTGGTATCTCATATCCACGTACGTAGATACATAAGTTCCCACCTGCATTGTAAATAATTATCAGGATTATTCAAATTAGTAATTTTCTGCCATATGAAATAATTTGGGCTTTTTTGTGTTAGATATAGATATCGATGATTGAGGGCCAAGCATGTATTTTTACATAGTTTAGAATATTCATAAATGTACATAGTTATGTCTTTTGATTTCTTCACAAGATTGTTCATTTCATCCAGCATGGGGAGAAGACTATCTAAACTCAAGAGTGTATCTATATCGCTTAACCTATATAAGAGGTCAGGAGCTTTGTCTATTGTGTTATGATGCTCGTACATTACTCCAATTAAGGATTGATATTTTGAAAGAACTTGTTGCACTGATCCATGCAAGGAGATCCATCTCATATTGACATCCTTGAGAAGCTTGTTTCATGTTGTTATTCCCTTAGCAAAATTTTGAAATTCTATGAAACATTTGGGACTTCGATAGAAGTATGCATAAAGATTGCATACTAGATTTTCAACTTTTGATACTATAGGAAACTTGCTTACAATTTTGAATGCTAAATTCATTATGTGGGCCATGCAATGAATGCCAAGAATGTATGGTTCACAAGTAGTTTGTAACTTTGTGCAAACACCGCTCCTTTGAACTTGCATCACTACAACTCCATCAGCTCCTACACACACCAAATTTTTGGTAATTGTCAATGCATCCATACCAGCAATTTCATTCAAAGATTTCTTGACTAGTTCAAATAGATTTTGTGATGTTGAATTGTCCTTCATTTTATTAACACGGAGAAGATGAGCTTGGTGGACATGTTGTTTTACAGTATACAAATGCATACAGGCCCAAGAAGTATTGTCTACCACAGTAACTTCATCTAAAAATAAAGCAATGAAGTTTGACTCTTTTACTTTCTCAGGTTTAAATCTTGTTTTTCCACTACATCAAGACTTTTTTCCAATTCCCATCTAGTTTTTACTGACCAATGTGAGAAAGGAAAGTGAGGAAAACACAAAAAAGATAATAAATAATTACAATATTCTAGGTAGTCTATCATAGGATGCCCTCTGGACAAAATATGAAAAACAACACTCCCTCGGATGAACAATTTTTGATAGATTCTCCTTCCATTTCTTTTCCAAATTGAGCCTCAAGTGTACCTTGACATGCAACAAGCTTCGACATTATTTTCTTATGCTCTTCATATTTTGTGGCATACTTAACATGAAGTCATTCTTCCTTTGATTTCAATGTTGTTTCGCATTACCATAGATTTTTATATACTTTACACTATATGGCACTTTCTCAAATTAATCAAGCTTTGGTTTGCGTTTCATCTCTTTTTTACGTTTTCCCGGCTTTCAGGTGTGCATTCGCATTCTACGTTGCCTTTTTTTTGGAAAAATGGTTGCTTTCTATGGTATGTGGTGGTGCAGCCAAGCGGTTGAAATTCCATATCATTTCAAAAAACAAAAGCTGCATTTTTATTTTCCTTTTCTTTCTGCAACGTCGTCACGATCTAGGTCCCGATTTATCTCATTTTGGCTAACGGAGTATCCGCGGGAACATCTTCTTGATACCTTGGTAATTAAGTATCGTTGACCCTTGGCTTTCAGAAATGAAATCCGCATGACCTTCTAGTGGTGGTCAGGTATTTGTGAGCCTGGCTGTACAATTAATATTTGATGAAGAGTTGATGATGTCCAATCATGCAGTCCAGTGGGATGAAACATTTCCAATTCCAAAGTAAGGGCTGGCATGAAATTTTCTATTTTGGGGGTTTTGGTGACTCCCCGGTCCTGTCACCGCCCTGAAATTCTTTACGCCCGCTACTGAACATATTGATCTCTATCCCAGTAAAGCTGGGAAAAAATGTGTTTGCTTGTTTGGGCGGTGAATAGCGCCGGATCCATTCCTGCTCCGTGTCATCATTTAAAGTTGAGCGAATGAAGGAATAAAGAAATATTATAAACACTTGAGATTTAATAGCTGCATTTTGGTTTACGCTCAGCTTTGTTGACTTCAAATCGAGGTGAACAAAGTATTGCGAGAATAAATGGTAACTTTGATTGTATTTATATCAATCCATATTTGGTGAATTTAGGTAGGATTTTTAAATGGTATATTAAAAATTTGGTGAATCCCGCATACATATACAATGATACATTGTAATTTTCAAGGCGGTTATGGCCCTATGATTATCATGGAGGTGTCACGACAATTGGTGAAATGTGTCCTCAAATGTAATTATTTTTTAATGTTATTGGTGAAATAGGTCTTCATAAGCAACTATTTATAAATTTTAATTGACGAAATGGGTCTTCACAAGAAACTATTTGTAAATTTTAATTGGCAAAATGGGTCCTGATACAATGTTGTTTTAATAGTATTGGTGAATATGTAGGTGTTTTATTACATGCTTCCGGAATTCCAAAAAAAAATTTAATTGGTCAATTTGAAACACGTAGTTTGTTATGGCGAATTTGTTGCTTAAATATCTCTCTCTCTCTCTATATATATATATATAATGTAGTATATATAATATAATATAATATAATATATAATAATATAATATATAATAATATAAAATATATTATAATATATAATGCATAATATATAATATATTAGTATATAGTATATATTAATATATTATATATATTACGTATTATTAATAATAATATAGAATATTATAAATAATGCACGTAACAGATATCCATTTTTTTTATAAAATTAGTAGATTCGAGATCTGCCTCGGGATTGCCTTGGGATTTGGCTTGGGGGTGTCATACCTAGAAATTCAACTAAAAAAGGTGCTTATAAAATTTCCTTAGTTTTCCAAAGTTTTCACTTATGGTTGACAACTTTATTTTATCTGAATTTGACGAAATGAAAAGGGTTTATTGAACAAATTGTTAGCTTTCCACCAATATAAGATATGCCTTATTTTGGATTTAATAGATAATTATTATCGATTTTCTACATACATTACATCCAAAGTCCTAATTGATAGGTTGATTAAAATTTTTTGTATAATTTTCAAACTATTTCACATTTTTCAAAGTTGAAAGATGTGTCACATTTTATGCTTCTCATACTATAGGATAAAAAAATGAATTTCATAAATTTTTGACCAAGTTATGGTGGTCAAACAAACACGTTTTAATATTTTTGAAATGTTCTAATAAAAAAACCATAACTAATTATTTACCTAAAAATAATTGCAAAAAAAGAATGCAACACATCTAGGCATGTGTCCTCTACTTATATTGAAAATTTTAGAAAAAATATTTTTTTTTCTTGTACTTAGGTTGATCAAACATACACCTGTTTTTTATCTTTTTCTTGAAAATTTAGTAATATTGCATTAAAGTTTCAAATTTTCACAAAATAGATTTACATTTTTCCAAAAAATGACTAACAGCCTAAAAACTATTATCAATTTGCATACAAAATTTGTTCTTACATATATTTTTTAAATTATGTTAATAACCTATTCAAATTTTTAAGTAAGTTGCTTTAATCTTTTAATTCATTGCCACTTCTGGCCTATTTTGGACCTCCTATGATCCTGCATTGACCCAATTGCCTATTAAATTCAAAATAAAGCATATCTTATATCAGTAGAATGTTGTCAATTTGTTGAACAAACCTTTTTTTGTTTCATCAAAAGAAAATGAAAAAAAATCATCAACACATAGGGTGAAACACGTTGGCGATGTTGAATTTTCAGGTTGGTTTCCCCCGAGCCAAATATCAAATCAATACCAAAGAAAATCCATTTTTCAAAAGAAAAAATGAATACCCAATATGTATAAGATATTTGTTACTTAAAGGTGCATAATGGATATCTTGTATTTACACTTAAGAAACAAATATTTGTCTTTTAAAACAAGAAATATTAATGTATAAAAAATTGTAGTGCCTGTCCATGGTTCACCCTGTCAGTATTGCCTGTATGGTTGGTTGGTTCGTTAATGTTGTTGTGGTCTTGCATGTAGACCTCGCTTTATGGTCAGGTATTGATTGGTCGATAAATGTTTCTGTTTATTTGTCACATTAAAATAGTATTATTAAGTTAAAAGGTAATTTTGATAGTAAAAAATAAATGCTTTTATAATTAAAGGTTATGTCTTCTTCTTACTTTCCTTCTTCTTGCTTCCCTTTTTCGGGGGTCGGGTGTCGAGGATCCCTCAAACCCCTTACACCGCTTCACAAACTGCAACCACAAAGCTCAAAGTCCGATCTTCTTATTGCTTCCCTTTTTTGGGGAACAAGGGTTGGGGATCAAGGGTCCCTCATACCCTTTACTCCACTTCACAAGCCATAGCCACAAAGCTTGGAGTTTTAAACTCGATCAAACTTAGTGAACTGCAAAACCTTCTTACTACTTCCTTTTTTGAGGGTCAGGGGTTAGGGATCCCTCATTACCCATTACACTAATGTTACTTTGCAAGCCACAACCACAAATCTCAAAGTTTGAGACCCAATCAGACTTAGTGAAATTTGACTAACTCCTTCACTTTTGCGAATGCCAACAATCAAACCTCTAATCTTTGAAATTTTGATGCCCAATTTCAATCAACTTTCTAACTTCCTTTTCCTGTGACCTTTGCCACATTTTGACTAAAAACATATTAAAATTGCTAGATGGAAAACCAAATTGAGAAGCTTGACTTACCTTTAGTCTTGTTGGGGTTCGGGTTTCTCTTCTACCTTCTACCTTTGTTCTCATCTGTGAAAGCCAGAAAACTGATCTTCGATCTCTAAAAGTCCAATGCCCAACTTTATCAACTTTCTAAGGCATTTTCTAGGTATGATTTAAGCAATATCTCTAATGTCCAATAATTGAACTCTTGTGGCCATCTTTGGAGAAGCTTGACTTTCTAATTTTTGCAATAATTCCATTAAGTTCACCATGTGAAATTTTAAATTACAAATCAAACAAATTTAGTTAGGAACCAATATTATTGCTCTGTTTCCCCTAATTTTTATTTCTATCCATTAGGCTCCCAAATTTAATTGTGTTGCAATTCTATCCTATTCAATTAGCTCATTTAAATGAGGATGTACTCCTAAACTGCAAGTATTATTTACAATTGAGACCACCTGATTATCGCACCCCATGTTTGCAAGGTAATCTACCACCTTATTACCCTCACGATATGTATGAGTAATGTGATATGATTTCAACTTATCTATCAAAAGCCATACCTTGTGTAGAATATAATTTAGATTCCAACTTTGACTCCTTCTTTCTTTGCATGAATTTATAATAATTAGAGAATCCCCTTCTATATGCAACTTTGGAAAGCCAAGTTTGATAGCAAGTTGTAGCCCCAACAACATTTCTTGAGCTTCTGACATATTCTTTGTACCCTGAGGGAGTTGAAGGGACTTAGCCACTACCACTGTACCAAATGAATCCTGAATACAAACTCCTGCTCTTGAGATTCTTTGATTCCCTCTTGAAGCCCCATCAAAATTCAACTTATGAAAACCTTGAAGAGGTGGTTTCGAGGTGGTTTCCATTTAATCAAGCTCCTATCCAACTTTGTATTTATGAAATTGTGTAAGCTACCCTTAAAAGGAAAGATTATATACTCTGAATTCTGCAAAGTTTTGCTATCCCAATTTGTGAACATTGAATTAACATTCTGGTATTCTTGAATATATGCAATAATAGATTTTGACACTATTTTCTCAATTTTAAAAATAATACAACTGACTGAAGAAAATTATTTCCTAAAGATGCGCTTATTCCTCCCCCACCAAATGGAGCAAACAATTATTAGAAGAATGACTCTCTAAATACTGAACAATAAATAATTCTTATATAAGATCGACCAACTTTGAAATAATTCCCAAATATTTCTAGCCTTCACTTGAAGTTCAAAGGATGAATTTAGAGATAATTTGGAAATATTTAAGTTGTCTCTAAAGGAATAGTAAAGGGATGAATAGTAACACAAAATTAGGAGGAATAGTGAAAAGTTCACCCCCTTGTGGCATGAAGCCTAGAGACATAACTTGAGGCTCTCAAAAACAACTTAAAATGATCAAAAAGAAGGCCTTAGTGAAAACCCACCCCTAGCTTGAAGGGGGAAAGTAATTTTATTAAAATTACTAAAAAGAACTCATGATGCTAAGTTAAAAGAAACCCTAAAAGGGGTGACCACTTTGGGGAATAGTGAAAAGTTTATAAAACGAGTTTGAGGCTGCCATTTGACACATCTCAAGTTTATAATTTTTAGAGCAGTTTGCAGGTTGGAGCTCAAGGAGGGTTTCTACATGCAGATTTGGCCTTCTAGTAATGAAAAATCTTGGGAGAAGGGAGTGTTGGATGTAGCCCCGACATTCTAGAAGTTAAAAACAACTTATAAAGGTTCTCTTATCAGTTTGTTAGCAAGTTTTGAGGAAGAAGATTGTAAATCAATCCATTTTGAGGGCAGAAATTTACATTAGATTACAAACAAGTCCTTTTAGAGGGCATTTCTACCATCCTACAGCAGTTGCACAATCAGTCGCATCTCCCTTGGGAATTTGGGCTTCAAACCCTAGGTGTCAAGTGGAAATTTTGAAGTTTTGGAGCTGAGAAATTCACCTACAACAGTGGCAACACTCCTCACACCTAGAAAAAAATTGGGTAGTCATTTTTAGAGTTGGGAGAGTTCAAAATTGTTGTCACAAAGTTATAACAGACATTAGATTTTATTTGCGGCCTTATAATAGTCCATTTCCAAGTCTTTGAATGAATGGGTATGTTGCATTTGGACCATATCTATGTAATTTCAGTATTTTCCTAATAGAATCATTGTATTCTTTGGTTATTTTCCATTATCAATGTTGTATATGTAATATTATTCGCATAAAATCCAAAAACATCAATTTAAAAAAAAAACAAAAAAAACAAACAAACAAAACCCTTCCTATATGCTGGTCAAAGACTTCACGAAAAGACAAAAATTAGGAAAATCATATCAGTTTATGGTAGGAATATTTCAATGAATTACCAACTTCCCACAAACTGACTCAACTCAATCATTCTACTATGGTGTGTGTATGCTCAGATAGTTTACTTTTACTAGTTACCCAACCTAGAACTTATCTTGAGTGATGCTTCCCCTCCGCATGGAGGAATGGAACACATACCTGCATCCACAAACACATGTGCATGACAATCAATTTTTCACAACATATGCAGTATATGTAAAACATCTCCAAAGTTAGAATAATAATTCAATAATCATCCATTCATATATATGCAGTACTTTTCCACAAGAAAACATCAAATGAGATAACATTCATATGATAACAAGGTACAAGCACAATTTATTCATCTCCAAAATTCACATTTACATTCATATTTATCCTATGTACTAATGGTAAATAGTAATTACACAATTGGGATGTAACAGGTTTCTACTAAATTAATTTTGAAAAGCACATCTTTCATATTTTGGCAAATTTTTTCTTTATTTTAGAGGGCTTTTCAAAGATACATTGTAGCTTCTATAGTCCAAATTTCAAAAAAATATTGGAGAAAAAGTAAGCAATTTATTGTAGAATTAGTGTTTCCACCAAATTAGCTACCACGGCTACAAATCAAATAATTTCTCAAAGACTTTTTCGGGAAAGTGAGATCCAAGACATACTAAGCTAAAGTAAAAGTTTCAAATTCATTGGATTTATTTTGTGTGATTTACTATGAAATTAGGGTTTACACTAAATTCACCTACAAGGCTACAAACCGATGAAGTTCTTGTATATCTTTTTGGGAGGTTAGTTCTTCAAAACAAAGAGAACAAGAAGTAAAAGAGCAATAGGATAAACAAGGAAAAGAAGTATAAGAGAAAGAACAAGAAAAAGAAGCAAAAGAACACAAACAAGAGAAAGAGAACTTAGAGAAAGAACAAGAGCAAGAGCAAGAGAAAGAGAAAGAACAAAAGCAACAATAAGAACAATAGCAAGAAGTAACAAAATAAGAAGAAGCAAAAGCAAAAAAGGAAATACAGAAGAAAAATTAATTTTTTTTTTTTAAAAGATGATGAAGATTTTATGTACAGATGCATCCATAATCAATTAGGATTGAAGACAATATTTTTTTTAAAAGCTGGGGAATGTTATGCCCCTAACCCTATAGTGTGTATTGGGTTATGAATAGTCAACTTGTGGCTACTTTAACTCTTAAATAAGTTACATAATCATTATTATAATCATATAAAGATATTTAGATCGTCCTAAGAGTCATACTTAAGCTTCTAAATCCCTAGGTGATATCCAAAGCATAAGTATGGTATTTATAGGTGGTATAAGTTAGTTTTTATCATGTGGAGTATTGTGTTCTTATTAAAGACTATTCAAGGTATCCCCCTTGAGGTGGGTTAGGAGATTGCCCCCTGAAAGTGGCATATTATAATCAAGAATTTTTAGCATATTCCTATTATATTCTTCTAATGTTTTGGTCATTTCAATACAGTCGGTTACTAATTTTATAACTAGGAGACCCTAATTTAGGTTCTTTTGCCTGATTTTATGAGTTACTATCATTAAAAATTGTTTTCCCTTTTTTTTTTTGCATGTTTTGGTGTGGCTATTGAAGTGTAAGAAGGAAAACGTCTCCTTTTATTGACAATAGATTCAAGACTGAGTACAACTATGGTGAAGAGATCCTAGTGTTATAATTAATATGCAAGTTCATTTTGAAAGTTTATGGATTGATCGTGTTGGTTGCAGAATGTAGAAAGTGGTTTGAGTCTGAATTTATTAGGGTTTGAATAAGCAATCATAGATCTATCATATATGTACATTTAGTTGATATGATGTTCAAAAACTCAATAGTATTTTCTTTAGTCATTTGTAGGATGCTTAGGTGCAATCCCAAAATTCTCACTTACAGTCAAAGATGGTTATTTCAGATAACTAAATCTATCATCATGATGAGAGAAGATATTATCTTAGAATTAAGACTTGGTTGTAATCCATCAAATCTTAGAAAGAGGATAAGGTTGCATGGTTGCTTTGCTAGGGTTAGAAGGTATTCTTGACACATGAGTGATCATCATCAACCCTAAGGGATCATCAAACTTTGATCATACTGTCATAGGATAGTTATATAAGTATATGGATATATCATATGGACTGTCAATCACTTGAGGCTAAGGAGCTGCCCTATCACATGTGTTTTCAACCAGCTTGCGGAAATGTTTTTGAGTGGTTCATCAGCTTTTCTTCTTCACCCTCAATTTCTGCAGAAATCAAATGGTTCACTACATTATGGTCCACATCACATGCACCAAGGACTGTTATTCTTGATGAGATTGTCATGCATGTCAAAACCCTGTCAAATCATCAAAACTACCCCCATTGAGTTTGGAAGAGTATTGTTAGGTTTGAAGACAGACATACTAGAGATATGTTAAATAGAAGACCATGCCAATCCATAAGGACTGCCAGAATAACCTCTATAACTTATAGTCATGACAACCCTTGAGGTGTTAGTAAGCACTCAATGCTTAAGGATAGTTGTGCCATCATAGCTCAAGACACTATCCCATAACAACAAAGATATTGTTATCCACCTAAAGGAAGATATTCATTAACTTGAAGAACATCTGCAAGATAAAAAAGTTAGTGATGGGACTGTTGCAATAGCATGTACACTATCATGATTAAAAATATTGTTATCTAGAACACAAACACTAGTGGATTCACTCATGCAAGTGGATACAAGAAGCCCTGTTGATACTGAAATAACAATCAAAAGAGTCATCAAAGAGAAAAAACTATCTCAAACAACTTGAGTAATGTCAATTGTCCTAAAAAGGTATAGTCGTGAGACCTTGTTGCCATCTTATTAGATTTGGATCAAGTCATGCTATTGAAGCACAAGGGGTAATCATGCACAAGGGATTGTTTTCATCATCAAGAACAGCATTAGGACAATGTTAAAACAATCATTTACTATCTTAAAAGTTGTCATGAAGATCATACAACTGTATTGAACCTTGAAATATTGGCCTGGACTGAACATGGGTTGAACAGTCAAGAAATAACTCACTTAAAGGGTTAAGGGATTGTCTCATTGTGAGGAGGTTATCATGGAAATTTGCATAGAAAAATCACTTCCACATCATGCCAAATTTTGATTTCCAAGTGTTGATCCCCATTATCAAAGTCGTTATGCATGACAAAGGACTCTAACCTAGATTAAGACATGTTTAACCATGCTCATACTGTCATTAATTCACTAGAGGATAGCTAATGACTTCATTACATTGTTATCATATTTTGAAGGACTGTCAAGAATAGGAAAAAGAGTAGTCTTACTAAACAAGTAGACAGTCAAGGTGATGCAGCCACGGTCGAAGGATCCTCAAAGAGAACAATCTGGACCATGCAACAAGAGTCACACAATGGAAGCAATATAGAAAATGGAAGCAAACACCAATTCAAACATTCTTATTATCAAAAAATTCAATTACAACTAGCCAACAACATTCGGGCTTACAGATTTAGCTCACAGGCCTGATTACATGCTCAAAATACCATCTTCCTACATGCTCCTCAATGCGAGCGAAAATCCTATAGAGCAAATATTTCTTTCTCTAATATCTAACTCTACTTCCCCCTAATAATCAATTACAATGTTGTATATACATTTTCAAATCTAGAAACATCCACATCAGCCCAAAGATTATTACAATCTCTTATTAAAGAAAATGTAATGTGTACATACATATGTTGGCCTCAATTTCAATTACTCCTTGGAAAATGCATAAAATGAACTGTGGACCTAAATTAAGGTCGAGGACACTCCATAGAATAATTTGAATCACACCATCAAGATCCACAAGATATGGAAACAATCCACAAGCAATCAAACTGACCATTAGATAAGAAGATTATTCCAGTGCTGGTTCAAGAAATTGCCACATAATACGGAAGTGATAACTTGCTAAAAAATGAACCAATCATGCTGAAATATTGGAATAAGGTAAATGAACATGTCCACAATGTAAACATAGATCCGAAAGGTCTGGAAAACAAACATGAAGAATTACCGAATCTACCAACTTGAACTGAATAGAAACTAAAAAAAAGACAAACTAGAATGAAAATATTTATGGTTGATGCAAGATTGCCACGATCCAAGGATGCTCTTGCATCAAACACCCCTAGTGAGAAAAGATGTTCCATGAGAGGAAATCATGAACATCAGACTAGGTTCAAGATGTAGATCCCATGCTCATTCTTGATCCAAATGTCTTCTCTGTCAGTATTTCTCTTCCTCCTAACCTCTCTTTTGTGCTATGTCAAATCCTGCAACTTCTTCCTCTCTTTACCTTCCTCTCCTTGCCCCATACCTACAAAAGGTAGTAAGGGACATTTACCACCACTCACCTTCTTCCACCCATCTGATCTACCCCTTCTACAAGAATTCATCTTATTTTCCATTTTATCTGCAACCCAAGTATTTTGTTGCACAATTCTACTTTACATTCTTTCGGTTCCATCTCACCTTCATATTTTTCCACAAGGTTCTTCTTCAAACCCATTCCATCCAAGTTCAGTACCACCTCTACATCTCGCTTCTCAACTCTGCAACTCTTCACAAGACTCAATTTTATCACTTCCTCTTGCTTATTCTTCAAGGAAGCCAAAGTAAACTTTTGTCCATCCTTCTCTACAGTAATCAGATTCCTTCTACAATCATATATAGCTCCTCTATCAAACTGCCAAGGTCTACCCAACAAAACATGACAAGAACTCAAAGACAAAACATCACACAAAACTTCATCTTTGAAGGGTCCAATATTAAAGTTCACCCAACACTATTCTTTCACCTCCTTTACATGATCATCCTGTAACCAACTTATCCTATAAGGACAAGGATGCGAAAACATTTTCAAACCAAGTTTCTCCAACATCTCCTCATATACTGGGTTATCAGTACTTCCAATGTCCACAATAACCTTACAACACTTACCTCCTAATTTGCACATAGTTCGAAAAAGGTTCTTCCTTTGTGAAGTGTCAATCTCTTCCCTGCTCTACCTCACCAAGACTCTCCTACGCATAAGAGATTCTCCCTACTTTGGTTTTATCCCATCTACTGCTTCAGTTACTTGCTCCTCATGTGCCATAGAATTCTTTTTACCCAAGAAATCCTTGCTGCCATTTCCTCTCCTTTGTACCCTCTGATCTGATTCTTTAGTCCACTTAGATCTTGATTCTTCTTCACTTGTCAGCTTCTTCCTACTATTGCTTATCTGCTTTTCTTTCCCCCTGGGATTATTCTATTGTCTTTGCTCCACTTTGTCTTCTACCTTAAGAGCATATTGGTAGGCATCTTCAACTATAGAAATCCTCAACATACTCATCTCATCCTAAATGTTAAATCTAAGACCATTTATATACCTTGCCACCTTCTCTCTAGTCATCTCTCAATGCCTAGATCTGATTGTCATCTTGTAGAATTCCTCAGTATACTATTTCACACTCATGTCCTTCTGCTTCAGGTTCTACAACTTCTTAAACAACTCCAACTCATAGTCTTCCGGAATAAACTTAGCCTTCAATCTTGCAACCATCTATCTCCACCGAGTGATCCTTGTTTCACCATTCTCCACTCTATCCTTCTGCAACTCTTTCCACCATAAAGTAGCATGTCCTTGCAACTTAGTTTGTGCCAATCTAACCTTCAGTGGGTCTCTAATATCCTCAAGCTCAAAATAGTCTTCCAACTCTCCTATCTAGTCTATCAGGTCTTATGGATTCAATGTACCAGAGAAGTTAGAAACCTCCACCCTATGAATTTTACTTACTTGTGCCACTACTCTTAATAATCTCTCTTCTCTCTCATCTGTCAGCCCTTATGCTTCAAGTTCTTCTGCAACTTCTTCATATTCATCCTTCGGTTCAAGGTTTCTCATCAAACCACCCAAGAGGTTCTGGATCTCATTTCTAAAGTCCTCCATCATCTTCTCCATTCTTCTAGGGTTCATCCTTCTTGGTGACATCTCTCCCCCTGCTCGGTGCAACTGCCTCAACTTAGCGATCTGACTACAAGGTTTCAATTGTCTCTCTCTCAAAAATCTATTGAACACACTTACAGCCTGCCTCAAATTGGAAATATCTTCACCCAAGGAATACCACAAGGACCGCAACCCACTCAAAGTTCACAACCAACTCTCATCTCAAGATTCGCAGGTTCGCAACCAACTCTGATACCATTTGATGCAGCCACGGTCGGAGGGTCCTCAAAGAGAACAATTTGGACCATGTAGCAAGAGTCACACAATGAAAGCAATAGAGAAAATGGAAAAAAATACCAATTCAAACATTCTTATTATCAGAAAATTTAATTACAACTAGGCGACAACATCCGAGCTTACAGATTCGATTTGTAGGTCTGATTACAACATGCTCAAAATACCATCTTCCTACATGCTCCTCAATGCGAGTGAAAATACTATAGAGAAAACATTTCTTTCTCTAATCTCTAACTCTACTACCCCCTAATGATTAGTTACAATGCTTTATATACATTCAAAAATCTGGAAACATCCATGTCATCCCAAAGATTATTACAATCTCCAATTAAAGAAAATGTAATGTGTGCATACATATGTCGACCTCAATTTGAATTACTCCTCGGTGAATGCATAAAATGAACTATGGACCTAAATTAAGGTCAAGGACACCCCATAGAACAATTCGAATCACACTGTCAAGATCTGCAAGATACAGAAATGATCTACAAGCGATCAAACTGGTCATTAGATAAGAATATTATTTTGGTGTCGGTTCAAGAAACTACCACATAATCTAGAAGCAATAACTTTCCAAAAAATGAACCAATCGTGCTCAAATCTTGGAATAAGGTAAATGAACATGTCCACGATGTAAACATAGATCCGCAAGGTCTGGTGAGTAAACATGAAGAATTACTGAATCTTCCAACTTGAACTGAATAGAAATTGAAACAAAGACAAACTGAAATGAAAATATTTTTGGGTGATGCAAGATTTCCACGATCCAAGGATGCTCCTGCATCACAAGGTCACTATTGTTGTCTAGGGACAAATTAAGATAGAAAAAAGGAATAGTTCTATAAGAATATTAGCACCTGCCTTTAGGACTATCATGGATCTCAAAATGATCATTATCAACCCCAATAGTGCTGACACAAAATCATACTCATCAAAATGTAATAGGACAGTCAAGTGGACTTGCAAAGAATAGATCAAGCATGCAAGCATAGTTACTAATGATCAAAAACATCTTGTGAATAGTCTTAATGAGCAAAGGTCAGTCATTTTCTACAATTGGGAGGACTATCATAATGAACAACAATGGCGTTCAAAAGGCTGCCATATGTACTATCATATGGAAAAGAGGTCAATGTAATTATAAAGCCTCTTGTCATGCATCTAGAGTCAGACTAGATACTCACAACACCTGTTCAAAGGATAGGTATCTCCTAGTGGACAGTCCCATCCCAAGAGAATTTTCATTATCATAAAGGGGATTGTCTACTGCAAGAAAGATACCTGAAGACTACAAAATGGTCATTATCTTGGTACAACATTGAAGACTATCACCACACTCTAGAACAAATCAAAATACAATCATTCCCTAGATGATTGTCCTGCCACATCAATAAGCTCACGAAGGTTCAATACTGCTATAAGTTTACTAACCTTGTCATCATACATAAAGCCAGTAGTCACAAAAGTCAACAAATGGTCAATCTTGTAAGACCCCACCTTGAATATGATTAGTAAAACCCTAATCTGTTTAATATTTTCTTAAGTAGATTGTAATATGTATTATGGATGATAAATAGTGTTATTATTTGACAATATTCTTACATTTTTTTATCGACACTAGCATGAACAAGTTACGACTCAAAAATTCTGAAAATGAATTGTAATTGTAAATGGAATTGTTGGACAATTAAATATTAATTCATCTTATAGCTTTATGTGATATACGATTGTTGTTTTTCATTTTATTGGTAATGTGTAGGAAAGGAAGAGTGTTAGTACAAGAAGGGGAGACCATTGAGAACACATAAAAAAATGCATCTCCTTGTGGTCATGAATTTGACCCCTTTCAAAGCTTAGAAAGAAATAAAGTTAATGTGTTGGTAGAGTAAGGTGGTGAGGGTTGATTTTAAAAAGATAATTTGTTGTTGTATTACGAGGATATTTAATTATGTGTCATGCGGGTGTAAGTGGGGGTTAGGGGTTGGAAACCCTTGTCCAAGTGTGAGACTCGAATAGATTCTTAAGTGGGTCTTTAAAGAGGGTTGTTAGTCAATTTCCTTGGTTGGGATGCATAGATGAACCCCCTAGGGTCTATACCATAGTGGTAGGGATCAAGTAGGCATGCAATAGGGCCCCAAAGACATAATTTGACTCTTGAAAAGTCCTCCTAATGAGGAGTGACGAATTTTGAGGAAAGGATGGGGGGGTTGTCCAAATGCATGATCCCCTCACCCTCATTGATGGAGGGAGATACACTTCACACCCACCCCATTCAAAAGTTGCAAGTTGAAACTCTTATATATCTTGGAGAATAAGGAAGAGGGGGGTGTTACCCACTTCTCCTTTTTGGAGAACTCAAGTTAAGGCAGAAGAAAGGATGAAAAGAGTAGAGGGGTCATCCTTCTTGGGGGTCATAGTGATCAAGATGGCTTGGCTTGGAGAGGAAAGAAGGATAGAAGAGTTTAATCCCCTCATCTAAAGAAAAGAAATAATTTTTCCCTACTTTGATTCCGTTTTGTTTATTTGTTGTAAGAAGGTGACATGTTTGTATGGATCATTGTTGAAAATAGTAAGTAGAGAATCCATGTTATGTTATCCTTATCCCCTTTGTAAAATTTGAGAACACTCCATTCATCATCTTGGGGCTAAAAGATTTCATTGCTCGGGGGTATGGATAGAGCCCATGAGGCTTCATGATTCCATTACAGTAGGGTGGAGAGCAAGCTTTACTTGTTTGTGTGTTATTCATTGCATTGATAGGTATTATTTATTGAAGGATAGTGTATTGTTTAAATGAAAAGAGCAAGCCTATTTTATTGGTGTGCATTCCTTACAAGTTTTGGGACAAAATTTCAAAGTTAATTTTTTGTGGGTTCTACTTGACTCCTTGTTTGTAAAATGAAAGAATTTATGATTTTTTTTTGGTTCAAAATGAAAATGATAGATTTTGAACTCATATTGTAAAAAAAAATGTTGTGGAGAAAATGTGAGGTGTTATGGCGAATTTAACTCTATTGCAAATATATGTTTATATATATGGCTGTTGTATTTAGCTATTCCTTATTGAGAACAAAACTTTTATTTTGGATTGAATGGAGAAATGAGGTACAAGAGCTAGAGGTCAAAAAAAGGTTACCTTTAAATATTCCTAAATATCATCTTACGGTTTAGCTTTAAAAAAAAGAAGAAGCAGTGAACAACTATGAGCTTAATTTCTTTTGATCTGGTTACAAATAGTGTTGCATATTATTTCAGCAAAGAAAGAACAAAAAAAAGTTCTCATGTACAAATGTTATAATAGAATAGGAGAAATGATTGTGCTTTGTGCTCTGTTTTACTTCAAATATAATTTTTTCTCTATACATTGAAGAAATAAGATTTCCCAAAGATTAGACCTAAAATTTTCTTGGCGTTATATTACTCTTCTGTGTAGACTGTATAGTAAAGCTATTGTTATATGCAAATAGTTTAGTTGTTTCCAAAACTAACTCTGTGAGCAGATAAGCCAAAGGCTAGAATTTCATTTAAGCATTGAATAAAATGTAGCCATGAATGCCAATCAGTATATGTAGGTTGTAATTTAAGATGAACCGATAATAGTATTATGCAAATCATTATAGGTTATCTCTATCAGTTTAGGAAAAAGGAGTATTTGGCTTCTATGAAACTGTAAAAATAAGATAAAATTAAAGTTGGCATCATCTATGCTTTTGTATATGATAAACTAGTTTTTTTTTGTCTACAGGAGTCTTGGCTCTGCATAGTTAGAAAATGTAATAGAAATGATGGGATTTAATTAACATCTGTTGCGAGTGTTACTGTTGTATGCCAACAAATAAATAAATAAACAGAAGATGAAATGAAATAGAATAAAAATAAAAATAAGGAAATATATAATATTGTGTCTTTGGCCTGTGAATCTCCAGATCTGTACAAGATTTAAATTTGCCAGTAAATGGTCAACTCACAGAATGGGCACCATTGAAACAACATAAATTATTTATCAGAAATAAGATTAAGTAATGTTAAAAGAATTAGAACAGATAAAAAAGGGTTCTGGGCAAGCCCGTTCCAAAATGGAGATCGCCCCTTCTCACAAAGCTCTACGCCAACAAAATTTT
This sequence comes from Sequoia sempervirens, assembly GCA_007258455.2. Classification (NCBI taxonomy): domain Eukaryota; kingdom Viridiplantae; phylum Streptophyta; class Pinopsida; order Cupressales; family Cupressaceae; genus Sequoia; species Sequoia sempervirens. The sequence continues at coordinate 21,811,286 of VDFB02072274.1, forward strand.
GAACATCTTCATGCAACCATTCGGCGTCCCCTCTCTGTAGTATCAATCTTGTTGGCTTAGATAAAAGTATTATAATGGATGGTAATAAAATTGCAGCCGCATAACTTTAGTAAATTTAATAACATATGTAAACGAGCCCTTCCTATTAAGTGAATATAATAACAATATTATTACGGCACATAAACATTAATTTCCTCGAGTGTTTCATTGCCATAATATTAATATTATCAATCAAATCATCCCCATTCATTGCTTAGCCAGCGTTAAGTAAAGAAAGATTTAGGAAATCAATTATCCTCGAGTTGGGCCAGGAAGATCTGGGCTATAGTAAATGCCAAGATTTGTTTCCATCTAACTCTTTAAACTCTCCCTTCTTGAATCCCTGCTCACGCAACCTGTAGAGTTAAGTATTCCCAAATATTCTTGCTAGTATCCTAGTTTAATCAAACAACTGCCACAGATATTGAACATGCCTAAGTCAATTTCCATAGAGGGAGTCATAATAAATGGCGTACTATTTTGGCAGCCAGTTAGCAACATGGCATTAGATTTTATTAGATTGGAAATAATTTTTTTTTTTTTTGTTAAATAAGAGGCCAAGGCCAAAAATATTTATAAATCAAGATTAATACATCTGGGATCATATAATATGCAGTTTATATGGATCTTTCAAAAGGTGCACTTAAAAACAGTTTCTGAACATTCTTTCCATATAGCCCTAAATCTATCTTCAACAAGAAGATATTGAACAGTCTGTAAAAGAACAACAAAAACATAAACCCTTAACCATTTACTTCTTCCTACTACCTAGGAGACTTCAAGTGACGAGCATCTCAAGGGAATTTAAGAATAACCGCGTTTTTCATCACTTTCTAACCACCAATTTTCTTCGAAGCCTTCCACTACTAACCTAGATAACTCATCAGCCTCCTTGTTTGCCTCCCTATAGATATGGTTGATGGTGAAGCACTCAAAATAAGCTAAGATTGCCATTATTCTGTCTAGAAGAGATTTTAATCTCCAGTTTGGAGTTGTTGTTGATCTTACTGCATTGACCGTTATGGTTGAGTCTCCTTTAATCTCAAGTTTCATAACTTTCCTCTTTTTACATTCAATTAGTCTAAGACATAGTGCATTGAATTCTGCAATATTATTAGTATCTTTTGGAAGAGGAGCTGCTATCTTACCAATGGTGAACCCCTTGTGATCTCTGATTATGCAACCTGCTCCCAAAGGGCCAGAATTTCCTTTGGAAGCCCCGTCGAAATTTAATTTCAGCCAACCTTCCTATGGCAGAAACCAAACTGCCTGTTTTCTCTTAATAGAGGAATCATCATAATTTTCTGAGAAAGGGGGAATTTTGAGACCTGACCAATTGAATCTCATTCTGCCATCCCATTATGTAAAAATCCCCTTAGCGTTAAGTTTCAAGGCCAACCTACTCTTTATGTTCTCCACTATGGAGCTTTCTACCAAATTAAGCACCAATTCTACAAAAAGAGCTTTATTATCAAAAGTTATTTTTGTTTCTTTCTTTCCAAATTTCCCATACCAAGACTGAAGAGATGATTTACCAAAGGCAACTCAGAAGACATTTCGTAGGTCTAATTGGCTAACCCTGAAATAGAGATATAATATCATTTGGGAGGACTGTAATCCAAGCCAACTTCATGCAAAGCCATCTCCAACATTTTGGTGAGAAAGGATAGGTTAAAAGAAGATGATCGATGTTTTCCTCTTGCGCTTTGCATAATGTGCATCTTGAAGGGCCTTCAAAGCCCATTTTCCTAAACCTTTCAACTGTTAAGATTTTCATTCTTGTCGATAACCAGCAAAATACTCCTGCTTTTGGTATAATTTTGTTGCTCCAAAAAAGCTTAGAAAATATTCCCATATCCCTATTCTCATCTTGATTTGCTAATAATTTATAGATCCTTCCTTAGCATTATACTGACCAAATTTGGAGGCTGCCCATATTAATACATCTTTTCCTCTTCTAAAAGCTAGTTGCCTATTCTTAATAGCTTCCTTTAGTTGAAGAGCCTCATTGTGAGGAATAGGAAGGCCATCCAAGCTTTTCCATTCCCAACCTAGGGCTAGGTCACCATAAGGGAAGTTAGCATGATCTCTGACTTTGTCTCCCCAACTTTGTTTAAGAAAGGTCTTAGTATTTTCTAATGATATAATGCTGTCTAAAGTTGGATAACCCCCCCATGAATCTTCTCAGAAAAGGCAAGACTGACCATCATGGACGTCCCAAGATAAGTAATCAGCAACTATTGCCTTACACTTGAGGATAAAATTCCAGATCCTTGAGCCTTTCAGTGGATTGCTGATTCTAATGATATCGCTTGAAACCGATCCATTGAAATACTTAGCTTGCATAAGTTTAACCCATCTCAATTGTGGGTCTTTTATCATCCTCCATACAAGTTTGGCTCTTAGGGCTTGATTTTGCTTGCCTTGGCTTCTAAGGCTCATGCCTCCTAGAGATTTTGGCTTACATATCCTATCCCATCCTATCCCAAGCTATAAGAGCAATTTTTTTTTTTTCCCTACACTTTGCAAAAAGAAGTTTCTCATTAGCATTCATTCCTGCTGACAAGGCTAAGTATGATAGAATATATATAGGTAATGCTGATATCACTGCTTGGATCATAACCAATCTACTCGCCCATAACAGCCATTTCCCTTTCCATGAGTTCATACTTCACTCTATTTTAGATTTCAATGGATCCCATAGCTTAGAGTTCCTCAATCCTTTATCTAAGGGAATGTCAAGATAGAAGATAGAGGAAAGGAAGAGAACCTTTCCTAAATTTCAATATATTCAAAATCTGGATTTCTTTTGTTGTCTAAACTTGGATAACCCCCCCCCAATATGTATAATCACGATCAGTTTGGGTGCTATCTAACACTAAAGTCAAACACCTTATTAATTTGTACGTTTGATGCCAGTGTAAATTTATTTAACCCTCTTCTCATAGGGCTGGAATGTTAGTTAATCAGCCTTAACACTCTCTTTAGTGCTCGCGGTATTATTGTTCTCAACTGAAATATGTAGCACTACTTTCATCAAGAATGAAATTGAATCGAAGGCTTAGTTATTGAGCAAATGTCGTAATGCAAAGCATTGATTAAAATATTGACGGCAGGTTTAAGAAATAATGTTATTATTAAAATGAACATCAAGGGTAAACGTATTAATATAGAAGATCGTCATTGTTATATCCTTTGGTGGCAGCCTTGGAAATGTTAAGATAATTAATCCCTGAAAACAATGACTTCTCTCATAATACCCTTACCTCCCCGCGCAGTCTGTAATAATTAACAGGTGTAATGATAGCAGCAGGGATAACTCAACAGGAAAATAAAAAATAAAAAAAACAAATTACATTAAAGAAACTGGAACTAACAGCTGAGATGAGTTACTTGGTTCTCCACGAAACACTTTACTTCTTGTTCTGTGCTTCAATACCTTCCTTTTATCAACATAGGTGCTGTTATAGTTGTTGGTGCTGCTATTAATATAGCTGTAGCATTGTTTTTATTTTTTTTGTTGCTATTTACATGGCTGTGTTTTGCTGCTATTTACATAGTTGTGTTTTGCTGCTGTTTATATAATATTTTGCTATCGGTTTCCAGCTGTTGTTGCTGGTTATATAGATGATGTAGCTGTGTTTGCTGTTGTTGGTTTATTTTATTTTATTTTTTGGCTATCTTTATTTCTTTCTTATGTAAATGTTTCACGGGATAGAAAAAAGAAACAATAATAATAAGTGTAAATGTTTCACTGGATAGTTAAAAAAAAGAAAAAAACAAACCGCACCCCTCTTATACCACTATTTAATACAAATAAAATCATCTTTGTTGCTGCTGCTAATCATGTTGGGTCACAGTAATACTTCTATCATTAGTATTGCAAATAATATTATTATAATAATTAATACCAATTGTTATAATAGAATGGGAGGCTTGTTCACTCACAACTAGAGTCTAAATAAATTCCCAATCCATATTTTCTTACATTTAAAATTTAGAAGAACTTAATAGGTCACATTTGTGAATAGTTATGCATATTTAAGTAAATCTTTTAAAATTCGTCAAGTTTTTTTTAGAAACCTGGGCTTTAATTTATTTATTTTAGAATTAAGTATGAGGTTTATAAGTTAGTTAAACTAAATTAATAAAAAGAAAAAAAAAGAGTTTCTCTTATTATTATGGTGAATATATATGTATAATGAGATTTTAATTATTTATTTTATTTTTGTAATATCTTATTTATTTTTGTTGCAAATATATTATGGGTATTTAATTTAATTAAATGTTTGTTTGTTGCAAATTTCTTCAAATGAATTTAGTGTGAATCTACTCTCTTTTATTTTTAAAAAAAGAGGAATTGTACATAACTATCATTACAAGTCTATTATCAACTTAAATAAAGAAAAACATGAGGGTAGATTATAATCAAAGTGTAAGTGCAACTATAAGCCTAAAAGGATAATGTTGACCAAAGAAATTGATAGAATCATCTATAAAGTATTAGTAAAAGAATGATAAAATGTTTTAATAATAAAAAAAAATGAATAATATTTTTGAATCTAAATGATGATAATTATAGTGGGGAAAGAGGGTTTTGAGCTAGATAGTAATGTTATTTATTTTAAATTATATTAATCAATCAAGCAATACTAACCTCAAAATATTAAAACAACCATACATGTCTACTCTATCACTTGTGTGGAAATGCTGGGATATGTCTTTACTTTGTAATAAAATAAGGCTTCCTAATGTTAATGACACTTTTGCATTATGTACCTAATCTCACTCATCTATAGTGGGAACAAATCTCACCTATTCAACATTCATATTAAGGAGACTTAAATTGGTTCTATACCCCTTTCCTATTGTAAACATAACACTCATATTGTGGTAAGATACTTAAAAACTCTGGAGATATGTCAATGTTATTTAATAATTGTTTGGTATGCATATCTTACCTTAATAACTAAATTGGGGGGAAGTTAGGGTAATAGTCTTACCTTGCAATTAAAATCATTAGTTCATATCTAGAGTTGGTCGAGGTAGGGTAAATTTATTTTAAAGTGTGGGTTAAGGTTTGCATTTTGTCTAGGAGACAATTTCTCTTCTCACACTTTCATGCTTCCTTCTAGGTTTGACCATCTTATTGGTATTCCATCGAAATGTGAATATTGTTTAGTAGCGAACCTAAGATGTTTTTAAAGAAAAGAAAATTGGTTGGGTTTTTCTAACGAAAATTATGGGCATGACAAATCTCATTACCCTTGACTGTCACAAGCTTATAGAGTTTTGATGAAGTCTTGAAGAGGAGGTGCTCATGGAGAGAACAATAATAAAGGAAGGACATATAAGGGTAACACAACATCAACATCCCAAAGCTATTATGAAGACCAACACAACTGCTATCAGTTTTGAAAGGCTGCCTAGTGACAAAGAAAGCAGACAAATTATAAAAGAAATATGATTATGAGAGTAGACTGTCCATACACTGTCCTAGCATGAATTTCACCAGATGAAGCACTGATCAAGATAATATCAGTGGTGTTGTTATAAACACACTTAAAGACAACTATATCAATCATGTACCCTAGCATAGCAGTGGAGATCAAAAGAAAGGTACCAAATTTGGTAAAGTTGCTAACAGCAACCAGATTTGGCACTAAACTAGATAGATCTATACCTCCTAAGGCTTGGTAAAATTAAGAATAATGTTTATGATTGGAAGATAGTGTAGAAGAAGCTTTATTGCAGATGAATAAGAAATGATCATGTACTCTCATGGTTGGTAGGAAATGAATGGTTTAAAGAAGCTGGTGATCTTCTAGCTACTTATCTTGCAGCAAAAGAAGACTTGGTAGAAAAAGTTCAATAATGGAAGGAAGATAATGCTGATAATGAGAGGACTTGATCTTGATCACTCTTGAATACCATGTTTTTTATCATATCGCCGTGAAGGAGAAATTGGTAAAGATGAATTTGTTGAGCATGAGCCGATCTGTGACCTCGTTGCTGCTGTCCTAAAAAACCAAGCTCCTGATTTGCTGCTGTAACTGCATCATTTTGGCAAGAAATTGTTAAAGGAAAGAGAACTCCTCAAGAAAAGGATTACATCCTGGTTTTCTTGGGGAATCGATGGTGCCCTGATTACTTGAGAAGAGGGATGAGGGATACCTGCAAATCTTCTCATTGCTGGAAAAAGTTGTTATGCTTCAGAAAATTGAGATAGGATCCTGAAGGCTGCAACTAGTATCTTAATGAAGGAAGATGATGTCAACTATATGCCACTCAGGACAAGAAATTTCTAAAACAACATATGCTTCGCTTATGCATGCTCAACTTTTGGTTTACTTGGAAATTTTACCCGGCTACCTAGGCGAAGAGAAGAAGCTTGGTCATGAAGAATTGCCAAAAGATAGAGTTGAAAGGGACTTGGAACTTGTGTTTCCACCTATTTTACTAAGGTGAAGGTTTTTCCAGCTACGAGGAGGTGCTACAAATATTAAATGATGATCATTTGGGACCCTAGGATCTTTCAATCCTGACCATTGATGTAATCACAGAATTTAATATTTTTCTCATGATCCTTTGGATGTGATTGCATCATTGTAAAAACTGATTTCTATATGAGGAGAGCTGGAACAATTGTAAAAGAGTTGGAAACTGTTGGAAATAATTGGAAACTATTGGAAAGATGATTGTAAACCTTGAACTTAAAAGCAATTAAATACTATTTTTATGAATTTCTTCTACTTTTCCTAGTTTTCCAGGCTCTAGTGATTTTTTTTTCTGGTGGATGAATATTAATGAGTTTGTGACATGTTTCATATCACTAGTGATTTGATGATTATAAGATGCAATTTAAGATTAGTTTTACATTTTCAACTTGCAATTTGCTAATGCGGTGCTGATATTTCGTGATTGCAAGTGGATTCATCCTGGTTTATGAGCTGAAAAGTGACATTCCACATCAATAAATGTTAGGATCAGTTTGTGCATGCCTTCTAAATATAATATGCCAATCATATTCATGAAGTTGAATTTCTTGATCGATTTTGAAAAATCACAAGGAACTTGATTGGAACAGAAATACACAAGTCCCTAAGTTATCATGTGTATAGTCAAGACCTGGTTACAAAGACGTTTGGGTTGTTGATCTTCCAAGATATTGATAACCTTTTAGAAGAAGTGAGGTATTCATGGTATTCCACCTAAATTGATGAGTGTATCAAAACAACCATCAACATATACTAAAGGTTTGATGCCATTATTGAATACAATTATGACATCACCTATCCCTTTGGTTGTATGTAACTTGCTATCAAAAAATGAAATGGAATCCCTACGACTATTATCAGTAATTGTCATGGGAACAAGATGGTAAAAAATTATTTGATATATTTACAATGAGAGAAAACACTCAATAAATAATTTACAAAGATATACAAAATTAGAAAGTTTCTAAGAGAAACTAAAGATGATCAATAAAACCATCTTATCAGGAATATTACACTAAAATACAATATTGAGCATTAATAAATAAATTAATAAATATTATTTTAATACCCTCCCTTAATGCTCAATCTGTCAACTACACCAAGATGCCCCCTGAATTTTACAAACTTATCTGGACTAAGCGACTTGGTGAGAATATCTGTTGTTAGCTGCTCTGTTAGAACATACAACAACTGAACTGATCCATCTTCAACATGCTTGGTTCTTTCATGGAAGACTAGATTTTTGGCAAGTTTGAGAACTCCTTGATTATCACAGTGCAAGGGAGTCAGACCTGCTTGAAATATTTGCATATCCGCAAGCATTCGGCGAAGCCAAACTACCTCACAAGCTACTTTAACTGCTCCCCAATACTCTGCTTTTGTCGAGGAGAGATCCACTACCTACTACTTTTTACTAGTCCATGTGACTGCACCATATTCCAAACTAAACACATACCCAGATGTTTATTTCCTATCATCATCCGAACTTGTCCAATCTGAGTCTGTGAAACTACTGAGTCTAGGATTGTGACTCCTAGTGTAAAGAATTCCATAATCAGAAGTGCCCTTCACATAACATAGCACACGCTTCACTGCTACCCAATGATCAGCCTTGGGGGTTGTCATGAAGCATGCAATGTAGCTCACTGCAAAACCGAGGTTAGGTCTAGTGGTAGTGAGATAGATGAGGCTACTCACTAGTTGCCTAAACAAGGATTCATCTACTACAGGTAAGTTTGACTAAGCTGACAACTTGAGCCATTTTTCCATGGGTGTGGAGATAGGTTTGCAATCCTACATTTGGAACTTATCCAGTAGACTTCGAGCATATTTGGACTAGGAGATGAAGATACTGTTGTCGGTCTGCCAAACCTCAACACCTAAACAACAATGCAAAAGTCCCAAATCTATCATGTCAAATGTGTTTCACAAATCCTATTTGATCTCAACGATCAAATGTGTCGAGTTGCCAGTAATGATCAGGTCATCCACATAGACAACAAGAATAAGAATATCACTACCAGTATGTTTGACATATAAATTAGATTCAAATGGACCCCTCTAAAAGCCATGATCTATGAGGTACTTGTCTATCTTGATGTACCAAGCCTGAGGAGCTTGTTTCAATCCATAGAGTGCTTTTAATAGTTTGCACACCTTGTGTTCTTTACCGGCAACCTTGAACCCTAGAGGCTGCGTCATGTAGACTTCTTCCTTCAACTCACCGTTGACGAAAGCACTCTTAACATCCATCTGATGGACTTTCCTACCAAACTGAACTGCTAAGGCAAGGATGAGCCTAATGGCTATGTCATATAGACTTCTTCCTTCAACTCACCATTGAGGAAAGCACTCTTAACATCCATCTGATGGACTTTCCTACCAAAATGGACTACTAAGGCAAGGATGAGTCGAATGGTACTCATCTTGGCTGTAGGAGCAAAAGTCTTCTTGTAGTCAATGCCTTCTTTCTGTGAGAACCCCCTAGCAATGAGATGAGCTTTGTACTTGTCAAGGGTTTCGTCAGCTTTGTACTTAACCTTATACACCCATTGGCAACTAATGGGCTTCTTCCCTAGAGGAAGATCAAAAAGAACTCAAGTGTGATTCTTCTGAAGACTCTAGTATTCAACCTCCATAAGTTTTTCCCACTTAGGAATTCCTTTAGCCTTTGAATATGTCTGGGGCCCATAAACACTATGTGTCACGTCTTAGACTTTGATGCTAGTTGCATTTACTTTATGTGAAACTGATTTCTGAATAATCGTGTGTGGTAGAATAAATATTATGCTATTTTGAAAGATGAAATAAGCAAATAATTATATTATTTTGGAAAAGATGAAATGTAATGAATATTATTTTATTTCAAAATGATGCAATATAGAAAATGTTATTTTGGAATGGTAAATTATATTGCTTTGATTTATTTTTGGACACTGACCTATTAATGGGTGCCTTGGTTTTCACAAGTTACAGGTTGTTGAAGACCAAGGGTGTGGTTAAGATAGAGGAGGCTAGCTATCTAGTAGGGTTAAGATGGAATGGTACCTCTTGAACACACAAACACTTAGTAATCATATAGTTGCATTAGATTATCATTTAATTAATCATATTACATTGTTTCTTACTTTATAGTTAGTTATTTAATTAATTGGTGATAAAAATTAATTAATAAATTGATCAATCTTCATTTTTATGTGAAAGGGTAAATCTCTTTATTGATACCAAATTGATTATGCATTTTGATGTTAAAGAAAAATCATTTAATTTTTGTATGAAAAGTTAGTAGGGGAGAGGGGCCCATAGTAGGGCAGGTCAACTTTACAGGTCCACGTGGCAGTCCACGTGGACCTAAAAAATTTAAAAATTTTCCCACCATGTCACCTTGCCACTTGTGCATCAGCCGATATATTTAAAAAAAAAAATCAATCATCCCGCCACTTGCCAAGCATAGTTTCTGCCGACGTTTCCAAAACTGGCTATTTTTTCCCTCCACCCAAAATTGGAGCCCACTAGCCTCCTTAATCGGCGAGCACATATACGTACAGTAGATCAGACGGTCACATGTAGACGACAGCCTCACCACCCTCCACCAACACTTCACTGCATTAAACGCTTGCCGCCTCCTTCGTTTCCTCCATTGACGAACATACCTTACACGTCGCTTCGCATTTACTTCATCTGTCAGGCACGTTAATTGGATATCAAGGTTCATTCAATACTCCACATTCTCGGATATCCCACTTACTATCATTCTTTTTGTTTGCAAACATTCTCGGCTGTTCGTTTTGTTTCTCACCGAAACTGGTTCAGCTTTCCACGCTTCATCGTTCGGCTCTTTAGGCTTCCTCGTTCGGCTCTTCATGCTTCCTCGTTCGGCTCTGCACTCTTAACACCTCTCGTTCTCATTCAGGTGAGGTTTCTAACCTCACTCAACCTCTACCACTCTCATTGATTACGACGTTATTTTTCCATGCACTTTGTTTCTAAAAAAAAATTATTTGGGAAACCTTTTATTTCAATCCCATGCATAGGATGAAATGTGGGGAGGGTTTTAGTGGTTTTCTTTTCCTCTAAACTCGTCCTTGCACGCGTAGTAATCCCTTCTTCATTGCACAACATTTAGTCTAGTTTAAAATGGTTTTCCATTACTATTAGACTTGTTCAAAGATAGATGGAAAGGGTTTGACTGGTTTTCAAACATGAACTTGTTTTCATTTGTTCGTCATTGCACAAACTCTAAATCTACATTTTGCTTTTTACATTTGTTTGTTATTCCAAAATACAGAAATGGTTACAATATATTTGGTTGTTACTATGAGATTTTCATACGGTTATAATGTTTATCATTTTAAGGGTTTTTGCCATGTACTTACATTCGTGTCTTCCTCACTGCACATACTTTAACTCCACAATTTGCTTATAATATTCTCATGCTATTCCAAAATTTGAAAATGCTATGCTTGGTTTTCATTTCGAAGATATTCTGGCATGTCTATGTATTACTCTATTCTTCCATGGACAATAGTAATGTCTATGAAATAAATTATTCTTTTCATTGTTACTACCAAACATGGAAAGGGTTTCAATCTTTCCAAATTAGAGGGTTCTCGCTTTCACAATACACAAACTTTAACTCTCCAATTTCCCTTTAACATTGGTTTGTTATTCCCAAATATCAAAATTGATACAATATATTGGCTTCTCACTAGGAAAATATTCACACGGTTTTAATGTATATCATTTTGAGGTTTTTTTCCATTAACTTGAATTTGTGTTTAACTCTGCAATTTCCTTATAATATTCTCATGTTATTCCAATATATGAAAATGGTATGACTAGTTTTCATTTAGAAGATATTTTGGCATGTTTATGTATTATTGTGTTCTTCCATGCGCAATAGTAATGTCTATGAAATAAATTATTCATTTCATTCATACTACCAAACATGGAAAGGGTTACGCTCGTTCAAAATTATAGTGTTCTCGCTTTCACAATGCACAAAATTTAACTCTGCAATTTCCCTTTAACATTTTTTTTTCCCAAATATCAAAATGGATACAATATATTTGCTTCTCACTAGGAAATATTCATACAGTTTTAATGTATATCATTTTGATGGTTTCTTCCATTCACTTGCATTCGTGTTTAACTCTGCAATTTCCTTATAATATTCTCATGTTATTCCAATATACGAAAATTGTATGACTGCATTTCATTTCGAAGATATTCTGGCATGTTTATGTATTATTATGTTCTTCCATGCACAATAGTAATGTTTGCGAAATTCCTTTCTCATTTCATACTTACTACCTACAAAACATTGGAAAGGGTTTCACTCATTCAAAAGTGCAGGGTTCTCTGCCATGCACTTGTATTCCTCTCTTTCATAATGCACACTCTTTAACTATGTAATTTTCCTTTAATATTTTTGTTATTCCCAAATATGAAAATCGATTCCCTTGTTTTCATCCTGATGTTAATATGCCATGCAAATATATTATTCTATTCATATATATGTATTTCTCTTTCCATACATATATATGCATATTGTGCATGGAATAATAGAATAATACATAAACATTACAGGAACTTTAACTCTGCAAATTTCCTTTGTGAATTTTTGTTATTCCCAAATATGAAAATGGGATTGCTTGTTTTCATTTTGAATCTTTTATGATATATATATATATAGAGGGTTATCTATATATATAGATATCTATATATATATATATAAACTAGCCCACCACATCACCCTGCCACTTGTGCATCAACCCATATTGGTTTTTTGAAAAAATCAATCACCCCAACACCTGTTAAGCACTTTTTCATATTTAGCCCGCCACGTCGCCCTGCCACTTGTGCATGTTCCCATAAATATATATATATATATATATATATATATATATATATATATATATATATATATATATATATATATATATATATTATTATTGTGTGTGTGTGTATGTATATATATATGTATATATATATATGTATATATATATGTATTCATATATAATTAGATATACATATGTATATATATGTACATATATATACATATAATGACAAGAGGAGTGAGCTTGATGCAGAGAGGCTTCACGAAACCATTTATGTGATTAAGGAGGAAGGGCTTTCAAGAGTGCGGAATGTTTCATGAAGCCTCTCTGCATCAAGCTCATGCCTATTGTCATGTTGTCTTTTGTCATGACTGGTTCACAATTACAGGGCTATTTGTAATGCACTTGTATTTGCTTCTTCAACTATGCACAAACTTTCACTCTGCAAATTGCATTTCCCATTTTTCTAGTATATACAAATATCAAATTGAGTTAAGTTGTTTTTATTTGAAGATATTTTTCCATGCAATTAAAGACTCCACACCAAACTAGCATTGAACATATAAAGAGATTTACAAATTCAAAAATGCATATCTCCATCTTTTCCAATTTCCGTTTACCACAACTCACCTCCAATTGTATTCGTCTGTGCTTCCGTGGACAACAATTTTGTCTGTCAAATGTTTTCTTTGTTTGATTTTTCCTACCAAACATGGAAATGAAAACAACTTAACCCATTATCATATTATGGTATAACACAAAAATAATTAAAGGCATATTGCAGAGTTAAAGATTGTCCATAACAACAAACAGTCTAAAGGCAGTGGAAAATTATATATATATATATATATATATATATATATATATATATATATATATATATCACATACATATATTTTATTTGCCATTGCCTTTAATATATATGCCTTATCCTCTTTTGCCACATGCAACCACCATAAACAATGTGTTAATCGCTCAAGAAGAAAACAAGGATTGCACGCCATGAATACATACAATCTATGCAATTGAATGCATCCAAACAAGTTTTCAAAATTTAAAAACAACACAAATTAAAGACTCCATAACAAACCACCATTATAGATTTTCAAATTAAATGGAGCATTTCTCAATCTATTCCAATTTCCATTTACCGGAACCTCACTTCCATATTCATATGTACATGGAAGAAAATATTGGAGGAAATGTAATGCAATTGGTGATATTATAGGGGAGCATGGGTTATACTAATTTTATATTTTGGTTGCATGTTTTAATGCTACAGGGCTTTAACAAGCAATATGGCTTGTATGTTTACGGTATCAAATGTGATTTGAATATTCTATGACATGTAAGACCACGAATAACTATTTGTGTTTGGGACAAATATAAACCGATTATAATACAATTTTGGCAGTATAGTGATTCGAGTACCCTTGTTGACTTTCTTGGTGAAAATTGTTTTAGAATTGCATATTAAGGGGGTCCTATAGACCCTATGTTTGGAGGTCCACATGATACTATTTACAATTGCTTGTACATGAATTATTTTGGTTACCAAGACTATAGAAATGGTAGAATTGATGAGGCAATATATATATATTATGTATGTATGTCTGTATGCTTAATTGTACATATATATATGTATGTATCTAAATGTATGTTTACATATATACATATGTATATATATATATATGTATGTATGCATAATTGTACACACACACACACACACACATATATATGTATGTATGTTTATATGTATATATGTATGCCTATATATCATAGATATTATGGTATATTTGGCTGACACCTTCTCATTTTCTGTCTTGTTCACTCTGCTTCATCGGCGTGCAAAGAACTACATGTTTAGCCCACCCCATTGTTCCTTTGAAGCTTTGTTGATGGTGAGTTGCAATTGAAAGGTATACAATTTTCTAATATGCTTTGTGTATTAAGCTAAGCACTGCCTACAATTGAGAAATATTCTTTGTGTAATCTTCTTGATGTACTCATTGACCCCTCCTTTCATTTGTTCTTGCAGCAAATAGGATAAAAGTGAGTGCAACAAGACACAACATCAAGAAAATCCATAATATACAGGCGAGGTTTCTAACCTCACTAAGGCTCTACCACTTTCTCCTGCCAGCAAATGTTTTTTTTTTTTTTTTCACACTTATTTTGATTATATTCTTTTGGCGTTTCTTAATTAGAAGGAATTTTATGGCTTTCTTGGTGCATGCAGAATGTGCTTGATGAAGTGTATGGTGTGTAGGGTTTTTATGAACACTTAAAAATTTTGTGTTCTTAAACACACTTTATTTTTTCAAGGAAAATAATGCTTCTTTCTAGCATCACTCTGTCTTTAATGGGTTACTATTTCTTATGTTTCTTTCCTCTCATGGTTAGCCAAAATCTGTCATCATTGAATTGCCTACCATGTGACCGTGCCACCTATGTATATGCACATATACTTGTAGATGCATATATGTACATATGTTTATATATGTATATGCATATATGTACTTTTGTGTTTATGCATAATTGTACATATATATATATGCATATATGTACATATGTATACATATGTATAACAATATATGTACTAAAGTATGCACATACAGATGAATAAAAGTAGGGCGGGTCAACTTTGAATATATATATATTCTGCTCATCAATTGTAGAAATTCTATATTCTTGGTAAGAAAAATAATTCATGTAAGCAATTGTAAATAGTATCATGTGGACCTCCAAACATAGGGTCTATAGGACACCCTTAATATGCAATTGTAAAACAGTTTTCACCAACAAAGTCAACAAGGGTACTTGAATCACTGTACCACCAAAATTGTATTATAATTGGTTTATATTTGTCCCAAACACGAATAGTTATTCATAGTCTTACATGTCATAGAATATTCAAAGCACATATGATACCACAAACATACAAGCCATATTGCTTGTTAATGCCCTATAGCATTAGAACATGCAGCCAAAATATACAATTAGTATAACCAACACTCCCCTATAATATCACCACTTCCATCACATCACTGCCAATATTTGCATACATCGAATGGCACCAATTTCATACTCCCCTAATATATCACCACTTGCATTACAACATTGCCAATATTTTCATACAAAGAGGCAAGACTATCCCATCGCCAATTCCATTATATTATACAGAAGAGGTTGTTGCACTTTATACATTCTATATCACGTAAATGATGTTGCCAGTGTTGTGTACCTGACTATATGAATATTGTTTAGTGATATTGTTAGTGGTCATTAATGCATAATGTTCTATACATTCAATAGTTATGCAAAGTGTGTTGTACATTTCAGCCCAATCAAGCAATCACCATAAACAAAGATGTATTATAATTAAGTAGACTTCCATTAACAAGCAATCGCACTACACTGCCAACATGGACATCATATTGCTAATTAGGCCCATAAGCATATCCATTCAATAAACCAATAAACAAATCCATTTGATATCAAATCTTAAAAATAGGCATGTGCATAATGGTGGCAACAACATTTACATATTATAGGACAAAAAATTGTAGTGACATTGAAGGTTATAGCATTGATGAGACTTCTTTTTCAGAAGAGCATCTAAGTATTAAACTATGTATCATTATACTTTAAAAATTGTCAGTGTATGCAACATGGTTTAATACTAAATATGCTTTGGTGAAAAGAAGCCTCACCAATGCATGGTTGAACAAGTTTTGGTGTGAAACCAAACAAATAGTCAAGAATGTTTGCAAATAAAAGGAATGAGAATAAGCGGGATATGCAAGAATTTGGAGCATTGAATGAATCTTGATCTTTGATTTACTTGCCCGATAGATGAAGTAAATGCAAAGTTACGTGTAAGGCAAGTTGGTCAGTGGAGGAAACGAAGGAGGTGGCAAGCGTTTAATGCACTGAACTGTTGGTAGAGGGTGGCAAGGCTGTCATGTACACATGACCATCTGATCCACTATACGTAAATGTGTTCACTGATCAAGGAGCTGGGTGGGCTCCACTTTCTGACAGAGGAAAAAAATGGCCAGTTTTGGATAGGTCAGCATAAAATGTGCTTGACAAGTGTCGGGGTGATCTATTTTTTTAAATAAATAATATATGGGCTGATGCACAAGTGGCAGGGTGACGTGGTGGGAAATTTTTTTTGCTTAATATCAGGGTATTCCAGTCCCAAACAACAAAATTAAATAGCGAGCAATTGAACTATATATTGCAGCCCAAAATACACAAGAAAAAAGTAGCAAATCAATCATATAGTTATAGTGATGGTCCCTCCCAACATCAATCAAGCATGCCAAGATAAATATCTGGAGATGTGTTCTCGTCTCCTACTTGTGCTTTCTGTTTTGTTCTTACATGATTTACGTTTGTATTTGTAAATTGACTATTAATTAGATGCAATGGTACTGAACAACTATTTGCAATAGAGAGTGGAGTGCAGCCTACATTTGGGTTGACATTTGAATTGACATTCAACTCCCCAAATAGAGGGATGTATATGTTCAATATATCCTGAAACAAGGCATGGTTGTGTGCAAATGGGTTTGTAGGGATGTTTATATGTCTTTCTCGCTGCACTGACCTATGGGCCCAATTGATTTCTCTTTCCTTTCTATCTTGTTTCTTTTGAACCCTGTGTTGCTCCATCTTGTCCTGCCTTTCCTTCTTATCTTGTTTCTTTCAAACTCGGTCTTGGTCCCTCTTTTGCTCTCTTTCCTTCCTATCTTGTATCCTTTGAACTTTCTCTTGCTCCTTCTGCTCTTGCTCCTTCCTATCTTGTTGCTTTCTAGCTCTGTCTTCCTCCTCCTGCTCTATTTCCTTGCTCAAATCTGCATTGTAATGTACCAACTGTGGTATGGCAAAAGTGTCACGTGTAGAAGGCAATGAATAGGTTCCTTTCTCTTCTTCGCACTGCAAGACAATACCCAATTTTTTGGCTCCATCTGCCAACCAAGATGGTTGGGTAGGGGCCGAGGGAAGGCTTAAACTGTGATAACCCTCATGAGTATCTCCATCAACCAACCAAGAGGATTGGGCAGGGGGTGATGGAAGACTTAGACTATCATTACCCTCCTTCATATATCCATCTACCAACCAAAACAATGGGGTAGGGGTTGAGGGAAGACTCAAGTCGTCGACCATGTCATTTGTTTGATGATTAACTATTTCATTCATTGTCAATTCCCAATGTGATGATGTTGTTGTCTGTGTGCCTGATGGAGCAGTAACAAGGACAACTGTCTCCACTTCTACATTTTTTTCTTCAGGGGGGAATGAAACCCCTCATTGACTTGCATGCCACCTTGTTGTGGCTCTCTTTTTCATTGGATTGGACCTCATATCAACTTTATATTGAACCTACAAACATTATTGAGACATTTTTGAAACAATGATAAGAAACACCATTGGACACCCTTAAAGACAGAGTGATGCATGTTTGTTTTTCTGAATTCCTTTACTGTGTTAGCCAATATTTTATAATGGTAAATTTGGTAAGTGTTGAAGTTTTATTTTAACATACTATTTTGTTTGAATTGGACATGTTTAATACTTATTTGATTGAAATGAAAGCAGTTTGTGTAATGCCATAAAGCCAAATAGAACTAACAATGTAGATAACTAAAATTCATTACCATTCATGAAGAGGCATCAAGCATGAAACACCGTGATAATGAGTTACAAGTTTCTAGAATATGAAAACATTGAAATTGAACATTCATACACAATCATAAACAATATTAGTCAAAACACCGTGATAATGAGTTACAAGTTTCTAGAATATGAAAACATTGAAATTGAACATTCATACACAATCATAAATAGTATTAGTCGAAACCCCAGATAGTAAGTTTGAAAGAATCAGTTGCAACAATGACATTGCCATGCAAAAAAGTTACCTGGCCTTGTTCAACAATCACGTAGGGTTTAACAATCAGAATCTAAGGACATGGAAAGCATTGACATCCATAAATAGTGTTAAGTTCAAACAAGTAGTGGGTGACAAACATTGACAGTGCAAATAACTGATTTATATACCCAGTCATATAGAACATAACAAAAATAGCAGGAATTTAATTAAAATTAATTCACAATCATAAATAGATGAAGTTGAAACACTTGATATAATTGTCACTTTAATATGCTCGAAAAATAGTTTGGGTGCATTGAATTGATCTATATTGGTAGCCATTTTGAAAAGTCCAGCAAACAGTCTATAAACAACTTAACATACACAAACTCTATAAGGTGAAACCCCAAATATTGAGTTACAGATTTGAGGGTCACATAACTTTTAAAGTCAAAATAGCACATGTATATTTGGAAATAGTAAGAAGGTAAGAAGAACCCAGAAAATGAAAAGAACTTGTTGGACATTTAGAAATAGTGTAAGTTGAAACCCCAGATGTTGAGTAACAAATTTTCTTGAGAAACGTTACCATGGTTTTTACTACATAATCCTGTATGGACATGAATAGTTAAAATGAAAAAGAAAAGTCTGAGATTGCCATTCATAGGCATAAAGAGTGTTTTTTGTAAAGTACCTGAATGTTGATAGTGTGTTGTTCGTGCTGCTTCTTCTTCTCCCCTTTGTTCCTTTACCTCCAGGAAGACGTAGCAGTGAAAATGAATGTGAGACGTTATGAATGGAAATGCAATTTTGAATTTCAATATCTCTTTATATGTTCAACGTTGTTTGGTATGGAGTCTTTAATTTTGGTCATCCTCTTTCAAATTTGATTTTTTTTTTGGGTGCCTTCAATTGCATAGTTTGTATGTATTTATGGCGTGTAGTTTTTGTTTGCTATTTTTGGCGAATGTGGTGGCCTTACTACCTTTGTTTTGGTGGTTGCAAGTGGCAAAACTGAAGTTTCAACTAGTTGGCGTGCAAATGGATTTGACAGACGGGACAACTGTGAATGATTTCTTTCCATTTTAGTGGTATATTGATGGCACAGTGGGACAGGGGGTGGGTTGGATTGAATTTGGCCGATGGGACATTCGTCGCCTGTAGTTGATCTCCTCATGCCACTTGGCATAAAATAGTGGGCGTGATCTAATGCAAGTGGTGATGTTAAAGGGGAGTGTGGGTTATACTAATTGTTTATTCTGGCTGCAAGTTGTATTGCTACGGGCCAATTAGAATGAACCATATATGTATGTTTGTGGTGTCAGATGTGCTTTGAATATTGTCTGACATGTAAGACTGTGGGTTAAAATAGATTTACATTTGCATATTAAGGCGGTCTACTATGGGGCCCACGTGGGACTACTTTTTTCCCCACTATAGGCTCCCTCCCTACTATGGGCCCCTCTCCGCTAACATGGTTGTACTAAAACTATAATTTTTTTTTTTTATAATATACATATATATATATATATAATACCATATGTTTACGTATGATATACTACTGCAAATTTTAGTAAAGAATATAATAATATTCTTTCATATAATATACTAAACAATAAATGATTTTATTTTAGGCATTATTCTGAATCACATGTTTGAAAAGAAGTTTTTAATGAAAATATATTTCAAAAAATATATTTATTTGATCTTGCAAAAACTATGGCTATGGAATGACAACACTATGGGAAGGCAATGGCCCTTCCACAGGGCATGTCTTGTGAAAAGGGCGCTACCCTACCACAGTCAGCTGTCACTATAAGAAGGCCATCGCCCCTCCTCACATTTGTTATGATGATCACCTTCATACAATTCACTATTTTAAAACTTGCAATATAAAATTCACTAGTTATGATTTGGCTGTTTGTAAATATATTTATTAATATATATATATATATATATATATATATATATATATATATATATATATATATATATATATATATATATATATATATATATATATATATACAACCATAGTTTACATACTCGGAATCAGAGATTACTCGACAAATACTCAACAAATAATTGACAAATACTCAGAAAATGTGTGTGGATATTTATGTATGTGTATACTCAAGACTACACTATGCACACATACATATCTATAAACATACATAGGATGCCAAGTTTGCATGCATATACACATGCAAACATATTTATACACACACAAACATGTCAATTTTGTGGGTTTTTTGCGAGCTACTAGCAATTACTCGATAATTTCATGGGAGAAAATCCATCTGTATACTGCCCAAGAGTAAAAGCATAAATTACTCGGCAGGAAAAGTTTTTGGAGATTACTTGGCTACTCAGAGAGTAATTAGAGAGTATGTAAACTATGTATACAACTGTATATCTAGCAGTATATAAATATAACTATATAAGATCTTCACTGGCTCAGTTATTTACTTTTGTTTGTAAAATAATATTTACTGAATATATATATATATAATCAAGATCTAATTTCTGAAATAAATATATACATATATATTTGTTATAGACAAGTGCTCATTTTGAATATATAAATATAAATATGTATTTTTAGATAGAACCATTCAAATTGGAAATTGTTTATACTAAATGAATTATTAGAATTTTATATGCAAATGGAAAAACATATATTTGTGATTTGAATTGATTGAATTGAGTAAACTATTGGTTGCAGAATTAAATATAGACAACTTATTTTTCTTATGGATTATTTCATTTCATCGGATTTGTAATATAAATGGGCATGCAAACCAATATAACAAACTTTGGAGTAAGAAATGTGTTCCCAAAAGAACTCATTAATTAGTGATTGTTTGAAAACTTAAACAAATTTATGAGATGTTATATTTATTCTTTCTATGGAATTACTTCTGGGACAATATGCCAAATGTGGGCTCCTAGAGATGGTAATTTACTTTTTCTAAATTACCATTTTGTATATTATTGCTTGGCCAAGCTACTATACCAGTGAAATAGATGGTTTTGAAAATCCTAGATTATATGTTATTTATGTCTCTGCCACATTCTGTATGCAAGAATTATGTTTTTCTAGTTTAGGAATGCATATAGGCATTAGGCACGCATCGAGAGATTCCCTCCTGCTTATACCATTCTAGGTTGCTAGGCTCCTCATGCAGGGTCAGTGCTTTCTTTGTGTTAGGAAGAAACCCGAGGTTGTTCAGTACTTCGTGGGTGGGCGAAAAAAGCACCTTAACCTCACTCTTGGCCTCGGCTTGCAGAAGACCAATAGAGTCATGGTGGTTGAGGATAGAGATACTTATGCTACAAGATTCATCATGGATATACTTTGTAATATTCTTGTATGGCTTGCTTAGCCAATCTGTAAAATGTATAATTATCTTCAGGTATGTAATTGTTGTATTGATGTGGAAATATTTTACTTGTAACATTTAATTAGATGTAATGTAACACCCATTTTTGGTGTATGTAAATCAAGTAGATTTGAACTTCATTATTGTAACTTTCTATTGTGCGAATATGGATATTTTATTTAATGCTTCACTTTCCTTATTTGGAATAAGCAATGCTTTTTGGAATACTATTTTTAGTATGTGAGTTCTCGCGCTTCTCATTTGGTATCAGAACATTTGGGTTCAACTCTTGGACCCTAGGGCTCTTTTCGAGATTGTATATAGGATATCTTAGTAAGAATACATTATTTCTTATGTCAGAATCTAGGGAACAACAAGAACTCGAGGGCGAGTCAACAAAACCAAACTTAATGAGAAGCCTAGGTCATCACGTGAAAATGAACCTAAGGAACCCAAGGAAAAGAGGGTGAAGGATGATAAAAGAGAGGAATCAGAGATATTAGCAGAAGTGCTTAAGTGTATTCGCCTCGAGAAGAAGAAAAAGAACAAGAAAGCAAAAGTGAACAAAAGGGCCAAAATTAAACCCTCGGCCAATTGGGATTTTCCTATTGGATGTGGTCAAAGTGCAACCATGCTAAATGAAAAAGAGATTAAGGAGTGTTTACAATTAAAACCAACCTCCAAATTTGTAAACCTCGAGTCCAAGGAGAAAGAGGAACCAGAAGAGTTTCCTTTATCTAAGAATGATATGTAAACTTTTATGTTCTAGAAAAACAAGAACTTCTATATAGAATAAGGATGTAAGAATCCAAAAGTAAATAAAACAAGACCTTGGTTTTAGAACACGTAATATTTTGGGGAAATTCAATGGTATTTGTGTTAATTGATATGAAGTACAATACAAGTAGCTATTTGGAATAATCTTCTATTATGAATGCATTTAGAGTTTTGAAAGACTTGTTTTTCGAAGCCAAGGTGGCTAAGATATGGTGACAACTTGTGAAGTGATGATGTATGAATAGAGAAATATTGCGAGAAAAGAGATCTCTCTGAGGACATAAAGGGTGAATGATTTTATTACAAAAGGGATAAGTTACAAGATTGGTAGAGGAAAAATAAAAATATTATGACAAGTAGAAAAAGAACAACCACCTACAACTAATAATGGTTTAAAATTTAGATGATCCTTTAAGGAAGAAGAGAATCCAAGGTGGATGATTTAAGGGCAAGGATGACTGCAATGATAATTGTATTAGGGTGAAGCCACAATAGTGGTTTACAATTGAAGTGAGGAAGGAAAATTCATAGAAAACGAATGCATGGAAAAAAAAATGATTTTAGGGGTTCTTACAAACCTATTGGTTCGACCGAACCCATTAGGGGTTTGCTAGAACCTAGGTTTGGGAAAACCCTCCTAATACTTTCCCACCAAAAATCCATCTTAACCCCTTATAGAAGGGGGGTTCGAATGAACTAGGGATCAAATGAACCCTGGTTAGAGCGAACCCCCTTTATTCCTCATCCCCTCCCTGAGACACAAAAAAAACCTAAATTTTGCTACTTCAGAGCTTGGGTTGAGAATGAAAATGGAGGAATCTTCACAAACCCAACTTGAATTAGGTAGTCCTCAAAACGAGCTATCCAACGAATATAATTTTAATATGTTTTGGTTTTATTATGTATTTGTTTTTTTAGTTTTATTAAACATAGGTTTTTCATCGAAAATGAAGGTCTTTGTTCTGCACATGTGGAAAATAGCAGATTATCAAAAAAAAATTTGAAAAATATGAGTGCACCAAATTTTGAAGTCCTTGATCCAACAAAATAAAATAAAATTGAATTTCGATATATACAAAAAAAGTTATACGTTATACATTCGTGCTATGTCTGAATTGTAATTGGTTTGACTTCAAAACTTGATTAAAGAAAAAATATTCAATAAAAAACTATCTAACCAAGTGGAAGCACTAGATATCAGAGTTAAAAATCTAAATTCGACAGAATTAGAATTTTATCCTTCATGGAAAAAAAGTTGTGTTATACGATGTGTGTCACTTTTTAAAAATGTTGTTTTTTGAAAAAAACTAGTTTTCGTGGGAGATGGAAAAAGAAGTGCAATTTGATTCCAAGAATTTTGAAAAAAATATTTTTAGAATCTACAAACAAAATGTGATGAGACTCTAGTTTTCATCATCTTCAAATTCTTCATGGTTTAGCCGCTATAGGTGCTCGAATGTGAAGATTTTGTTCAAAAAATAACAATTTCAGTGTCCAGTTTGGCCAAAAATTGTAAACCACTATTGTGGGATCACCCATTAGACTATGAGTAAGTTGATTTTCAAGCAATGCCTTTTCTTTTCCTAATCAGGATGTGAGTATGAATCCATGTGATCTTGGAGAATGCAAGTTACGCTGCCTTAAGGGTCTTCAATATGGACCTAGGACAAAAGTTGCTCAGATAAGTTATCATGATTAGCCTTATTGCCAAGGCAAGAGTTATTGATATTGTGGAACCTTATGAGTCCTATATGCTAGATTTATATTAATGATATTTATAATTATGCATGTTGTGTGAGTTATGCATCGTGCGAGTTATGCACTTTGCATATATTGTGCGAGTAATGCAATTATGATTGTTTTATATTCGGTGCGGGTAATGCACTCAAGATTATTTTCCATATTGTGCTAGAGATTTTATACTTACCTTGTGTGAGTAAATCACTTGAATAATTATTGTTTTCATATCTCGTGTACATGTGTTGTATGCTATAAGATTCATCATGGATATACTTCTTTGTAATATTCTTGTATGGCTTGCTTAGCCAATCTGTAAAATGTATAATTATCTTCATGGATGTAACTGTTGTATAGATGCATAAATCTTTTACTTGTAACATTGAACTAGATGTAATGTAACACCACTTTTTGGTGTATGTAAATAAATTAGATTTGAACTTTATTATTGTAACTTGCTATTGTGCAAATATGGATATTTTATTTAATATATGCTTCACTTTCTTTATTTGGAATAAGCATCGCTTTTTGGAATACTATTTTTAGTATGTGAGTTTTTGTGCTTTACATTTGGTATTAGAGTAGAGATTCTGGAATAATTTGGAATTTGCATGGCAGAGATCATGGCTCATGGAGGTATACTAAATTATTTTGTCCAATGAGACTAAGGTTGTATGGGGATCATATCAACTCACTGGTGAGGCCACCGCTTGGTGGGATAACGAGAAGGTTGATAAGCGGTTGTTGCCTGGCAAGGTAACTTGGGAGCAATTTTTGTAGTTGTTTAGGAAAAGGTGACTACCACTATTCTTTTTTGATAGGAAGATGACTGAATTCCAAAATCTCACTCAAGGGGGAACGACAGTAACTTAGTATTGGGAAAAATTTTCCCACTTGCTCAAATACGTACCCCAATACTAACTTGATGAGAGGTTCCAGATTCACAAATTTATCCTAAGGCTTAGGCCTCAAATTGGAGTTGATGTATACATCCATAACCATTCCACCATGGATGAGGCTTTTGAAAAAGTGATCAAGCAGGAACAAAAGATACATCAGGTTGCAAATTACAGAAAGAGCAGAGATGTTAAGTATGGTAATAAGAAATCTCAAAGAAACAACCAAAATAATAAAAATTAGAATTAGAATAATCAAGGCAATAACAATAACCGACAAATCAGGAATCTCAAGAGGGGAAACAATTCTCAAGAACGCAACGATGGGAATCAAAACAACAACAAGAGGGCCAATTATAACAATAATAACAACAATAACAAGAGAGATGCTTTAGACAGACCCAGAGCACCCCACGGTGGTCGTTACACATGCGGTGGTGACCACTATGCCAATGTGTGCCCTCAAAGAATGAATAATTAGAAAAACAAGAACCAACATCACATTCATGTGGCAGTTGATAATCGCCACGCTGATTTCTAGGCTATGCCAATCCAGTGTATGGTTAAGCTTTTCGGATGCCCTGTTTCTATCTTAATTGATACTAAATCCACTAAGTGTTTTGTATATCCACATGTTATTTCTCAATTATCTGTTAAGCCGGGATACATGGCTAATTAATGGAAGGTCCAATATGGAAATTAGGTAGAGAAAATAATAGAGCAATGTCTTGCCTGCAACGAACTTGAACTTCCTAACTTTGAGACATAGGTTAACTTGTATGTAGCACTCCTAGGGTCATATGACATAATTTTGGGAATAAATTGGCTTACTGAGCATATGTCCATAGTAGATTGTGAAGAGAAAACAATGAAATTCCTAGACAATCAGGGTAACCATGTTGAGATTCATGGTTTAAAAAGGCATTTAGAACTCAGGCAGATCTCTGCAATGCAGCCGAAGAAGGCTAGAAGAAAAGGGTGCACTATATATGCAGTAAAAGTCAGGGACCTTGACAACTCAGAGTCATCAGGTAATGACCATCCCATTCTAAGGAAATTCCAAGATTTTTTTCCTGATGAACTGACCGAGTTACCACCTAAATGAGAATTTGATTTCTCACTAGACTTACTACTTGGAACTAAGCCTCAGTCTAAGGCATAGTACATGATGAACATTACTGAATTGTATGAGCTGAAGGCCCAGTTGCAAGAGTTTCTTAACCATAGATTTATAAGGCCAAGTGTGGAGAAGAAAGATGGGACCTGTTACCTGATTTTTATGGAAAATCAGAACAAAAAAATAAAATAAAGGGAAAATATTTTCTGCAAGTCAAAGTAAAAGTCAAGGGAAGAAAGTCAAAGTCAAATTCAATGGAAGAAAGTCAAAGTCAAAGTCAAAGGAAGTCAAAGGAAAAGGCAAAGGAAGTCAAAATCAAAGTCAAGGGATAAGGATAAGGATTGCAAAATATCCTATCCACAGAGGATAAGGATTGCAAAATATCTTATCCATAAAGGATAAGGATTGAAAAATATCCTATCCATAAAGGATAAGGATTACAAATATCTTATCTTCAGAGGATAAGATTGATAACTCATAAAGAAAAAAGGTGAATCTTATCCAAAAGGGATAAGATTTACAAATATCTTATCTACAGAGGATAAGGATGACAACTCATAGGGAAAATATCTAAAGTCAACCTGACTTTTTGATTTTAGGCTCTCAAAATCTATGAATAAGAGGCCTATGTTTTTTGAAAAGCATTGGAAAAGTTTATTGTGACAAAGTGACATTCAGTCCTTTGATTTTTTCAATCATAATCAGGTCTCTACTTCTGTAATCTTCTTCACTGATTTCATCTTCAACCTTATTTCACTCTGAAATAATGTTTGAGTGTATGCTTGTGATGTAATATTTTGTTGTTTTTTCTAGAAAATAGTCATTGTAGCAGCCTTCAGTGATTCAAAGATCAACATTTTGCCTCTATTTGTTTCAATTTTCTCTATGTATGAAAGAAAAGCAAGTATTATTGTGAGTTCTATGACTCCTTGATTGTTGTTCTAACTTTACCTCTGAATTATTGTTACAAATTACTGTGTAAGGCTTTAGATTGAGATTAATAGGTTGTGCTACTAAAACAAAGTAGATATCTAGTATATTTGGTGTATCACCTCCATTTTCCGTTTTAGTTTTAGATTATTAGATCTTTCTCCTCTTTTCCTAGCAAGGTTCTTTAGTTAGAGTTAGTTTTTTAGGTGATTTACCAAGGGGAAGCCGCCCTATAATCAGAGGTTGGCCTTGAGTTTCGCAAGTCCCATAACTCGAGAGGTCATCCCATGTTTCACAAGATAGCTAGATTCAAGATTCAGCAGGGTGCATATTCCAGGTGATAATAGTTTTTGGCACGCCTGATGGGGCCAGTCTGGAGACTTCTACATTTTCCAACTAAGAAAGTGGTGCTATTCTCAGCAAGTGCAGACTTGAAGAGGCAAGTTTACAAAAGTACCTAGTCACTCCACTAACTTTTGGTTGCAGATCAGAGTTTTTCATCATATGCCAATAGTGCTTGAACAAGGGCTTCTACCAAAGGTAGAAAGTTTCAATTTGTTGAGTTATCAGCTAGTTCTTCTAGAAGTATAAAATCAAGATTTTTCTAGATCTCCTATAAGAACAACTAAAGCTGAAGCAACTCCAAGAGCCCAATCTACTCCTTTTGGTAGATTTCCTCAAGCTCAAGTAAAATTTCATATTCCTAGAATGGCTAGGTAGCAAACTTTTGCTACTTTTGATAGAGGAAACCCTCTTATTTTGACCCAACATGATGCTATACCAGTTTCAACTTTAAAAGCTTTACCATATTTTACTGGTGAGAAGGTAGCTACACCTTTAGAGCATATTCAAGATATTGCTAATGTTTGTTCTTTTCATCATGTTACTCAAGATAATGTTGCTGTGAGGCTTTTAGGATCTTCTTTCAAGGGCAAAGCAGGTGAATGGTATAGAGGGTTGTTGCATGCTTCAATCCACAATTGGGATGAACTTGGAGAAGCATTTTGCAAAGAGTTTGATGACAAGAGTGATCATTTCTCTCTCATGGAGCAGTTGTCTACGATCAAGAGAGCCCCTCATGAGTTAATAGATTTCAATTGAAGGTTTCAGAAGACATGGGATATGATCCCAACTTTGGTACAACCTACTCCCAATACTGCTTTTCTATATTATTTAACGTCTTTTAAAGTTTGCGATCAAGTTTAATATTATGATTTTAGGATTCTTAATGGTTGGAAATCATAGTAAAATCAGAATTTAATAAGTTTTGGAATTAGAATTTTAAAGTGTTTTTTGGGGTCATTAACTTTAGACTATCTTTTCTTTTGTAGGGGTGGCTGCATGCCAAATTTGTTTGGTGTAAAATATCAGAATTATTAGATTTTGTTACCTGTCTATGAATAAAAATTATTGGAGTGTGAGTTTGATATTTTTTAAAGATCTAAATATTCAAGCTTGGTAAAGAAAAATCATGTTCAGATAATATTAGTCCAAAACAAAAATGAAGAGACACTTGATAGATTGTGGGCTAGATTGAAAAGAAAGGGTGATGGGAAATGTTATTGTCCTTGCAATAATTGCAAAGGCTTAAAGACGAGATGACTTTTAATCACAATAGCTGAGAAACATTGTAGCAACATGGTCACATTGAAGGGGCATGATTATCTATCCATTGGTAAGTTGTTCATTATATGTGTTTATATTGATTGAATTTGTAAATGTTTATATCGTTTTAACATTATATATATATATATATATATATATATATATATATATATATATATATATATATATATATATATATAATCACTTGATCATGATCATGGTTTATTTGTGTCTATCATTATTATAAAGGTGAGGTGCCCTAGGGCAGATGATATGGACTATCACAGCCTGGAGAATGTGGTTTTGCAAGTAGATGAACATGGAGCTATGAATATTGAAGTTGAAGTTAATGATCCTATGGAAGAAGATAATCATGCACCAGAAAACACAATTGAAGATGATGGTACAAATACATTGATCCATGACACATTTAGTGGTAGAGCTGATCATGATGATCAAGATGAATTTGATGATGTTCATGATTTACCTGTACTTGAGAAGGCATACGAGCCCCTTTATGAAGGCTCCCAAACAACTCTTCTCTCTGTTGTATTGTCGCTATTGAACTTGAAGGTTATGAATGGTTTATTAAACATAGAAATCTCACAAATGTTAAGGTATGTCATTTATGTCATCTTTTCTCATCTATTTTAATTGTTGTTAGTTCATCACTAGTAAATAAAGCCTGATGAAATATATACCATTAATATTCTTTATATTAACAAATTATTTTTTGTTGTAGATTGATTGGTGAATTTTTGTTACCACCATCAAATATTTTACCTTGCTCATACCGATATTTATCTTCCATTATGAAAGATATTAGAATGGAGTATCAAGCAATAGATGCATGTCCCAATGATCATATTATATATCATAAACAATGGGAATTTGCAACAGAATTTCTGGAATGTCATATCAGTAGATATCAAACAAATCAACTAACAAAAAAGGTGCCTCACAAGGTTCTTCATTATATTCCCATTATTCCACGTATGCAACGATTATTTAGGTGCAAAATCTTAGCGCAATTTATGGATTACCATGCACAAAATAGAAGTGGAGATGACATTATTCGAATGCCTGTAGATGGTTTTGCATTTATGGACATGGAGGAAAAATGGCGACACTTTAAAGAAGAACCTCGTAATCTTAGACTTTCATTGGGAGTGGACGGTGTTAATCCATTTGTAGAGTTGAGATCTATTTACTTGGTGTGGCTTGTTTTTGTTATCAACAATAACATTCCTCCATGGATGTCAATAAAGAGGGAGCACATAATGTTGTCAATGATTGTTCCAAGTATTTGTTTACATCAATTTTCTTTAACGTAGTAGCATTTCATTTGTCTTATTTGTTGCATAATGACTTATATTTTTTTATTCAATAGTCATGTACATTAATTTATATATTGTAGTAAAATGGTTATAATAATTATGTAATGTTTATATTCATTCAACTAGGTAAGTACCAAGTTAAAGATATGAATGTATATATCAAGCCTCTTATTGACGAGTTACTAAAGTTATGGAATGGCGTCACTATGTATGACGTCTCTAGACCAATAGGACAAAGAAAATTTCAATTCCATGCAATGCTTGTACATGGACAATTCATGATGCCCCAGGGCTAACACATTTTTGTGGTATGTTATAACGTTTGACTGCACTTTAACAATATTTTATTTGATGAAGTAGATATCATGCATGTTTTTAAAATAATCTATTCATTATATATAATTATAAAAATTGACATATTTAATCCAATTATATATGATCTTGCACGTCTTCAAACAAAGGGAAAATTTGCATGTCCAATTTGTGGTCCAAAAATGAAATCTCATCATTCAACAAGTCTAGGAAAGTAGGTGTTTGATGAGTATAGGCACTTCCTCCATAGAAATCATAAGTATCAAACTACTGAAAAACATCTTTTCAATGGGAAAGAGGAGACTACATCAAAACCACGAAGAATGACACCTCACCTATGGAAGTTGGAATATAATAGAATTAATCGTAAGGTTATACATCGGATCAAATTGTTTATCTATCATATATGATATGTTTTGAACTTATATTTTTATAGTGTTGTGTTTACTCATGTTGTAATTGAAAATGATTGTCGTTGTTAATTTGTTTAACTTATATGCTAAGGTCGTCAAGGCATTAATGGCTGACTTACACAGGGACTGAAAAGTTATCCCAGACAATTTAGTAGGTTGCCCTACTATGAGCAACTACAAATTGTGCATTTGTTTGATACAATGCATATCGGAAAGAATATAATAGAAATGTTATGGAAAATATTGGATGGAAGGCATGACAAAGAAAAAATTGTCAAAATTTGTAGTGACATTCAAGAACAAATCATGCAATGAAAAATGTCATTCAATGAAATAGCCATGGAGACCAAATTAATATAAGGGTATGTGCAAGATCATGATGGGCCAAAAAGTGGCGATATGATGGGTATTTGTAGGGTATGTGGCTGAACACTTTTTTTCTGCCCAAAATTAATGAAATGAAAAGGGTTTTTAAAGGAGATTCTCAACTTTCCACCAATACAAATTATACTTTACTTTGAATTTAATAAATAATAATTATTCATTTCTATTTGAATTATGACTAAAGTCCTGATTGATAGGCTGATTGAAAAACATCTATAGCTTTCAAATGGTATCACATTTTTTGAATCCAAAACATGAATGAAATTCTATGATATACTATAGGATTAAAAAAAATAAAATTGAATTTGATGAAGTTTTGACCAAGTTAAGGTGGTTAGACACACGAGTTTTTTATATTTTTTAAAAGTTGTAATAAAAAATCATAATTAATTATTCACTTGGAAATAAATTACAAAAAAATATGCACTCCATCTTATTACGTGTCCTCTACTTATATCTAAAAATCTTATAAAAATATTATAATTTTATTGTGGTTAGGTGGTTAGACAGACACCTACTTCTTATTTTTTCCCTAAAATTTAAGTACTATTGCATTGAAATTTCAAATTTTCACCAAATAGATTTTTAAAAATCAATAAAACCTAGTAGTTTAGAAACTACATTCAAATTGATACAAATTCTATTCTTACATATTTTTGAAATAATATAGATAACTTATTCAAATTTTTACGTCAAGTTGCCTAACTCTGATTTTTCTAATTTTTTTGCCACTTAAGGGCCTATTTTTTCCATGATGATCCTGCACATACCCATAAGTGCCCTTCCTTGGTTATTAACAGAGTAGCAAAACAATGCTATAAAATAAGTCATACGAAAAATTTGATTTCCCACGGGATTTGTTGTGAACATAAACAATATAATAACAAAGAAAGGTGAATTTGGGTTAGGGATGAAAATGTATGATTGGCATACCTTCATTAAGGTAATTATTCTGGTATATTATATACACTTGTATAATTCATGTACTTTTCAGTGTATTGTATTTACTACTTTTGGAAAAAATAATGAAAAGTTCATTTTATAATTGTTGCAGTACGTTCTACCTCTATCTCTCCTAGACAACTTTGACAAAAATGTCAAGCAAGTTATATATGATCTTGGAAAATACATGAGGTAAGTAGTGATATTTGTTCAGTTCATTGTATACATCTTATAATTGCCATTTGTTTTACTTGTTATGTAATATACTGTATATTTTTGTTAAATCTCATTAATATATTTGTGCCTTGAATCACTTGTAGATGGATGGCATATAAAGGTAGATTGAGGAAAGTGAGGTAATTATAAGATGGTCATGGAGATTAATTGGAATACATTTTACATATGGTTTTTATGTATATTGTTCTTATTTAATTTTTAATCTTCAATATACATCAATCATAAATTAAGGTCGTATACTATGGTATTAACTAATTATACGTCATTTGTGAATTTCATTTTTTTATACAGTTGGTTGAAAGTGGGATGCACTACATTTGTACGTCGCCAACAATCTTGATTGGATGATGGTATGGATTGAACGATGTCAACAATCTGGTCATGCATTAATATGGGAAGGTGTGGCTTCATTCGTTAAAGAAGCTCATCGTAATGGAGATTCCAATGTTACACAAAGGGAAATTGATTTAGCATATGGTTTAAGAGATAAACAAGTACGCATAAATATATTAATCACCCATATTATTTAATTATTTTCAATTATATTGATGTATATATATGTTGAGATTATTTTCTTTGCATACATTTGGCCAAGAATAAATATGTTTATCAACTGACGATATTGCAATAATTTTTACATGTTTGACATATTGCAGATGAAACACCACAAGGCTATGTGGTTCAATGGTCATAAATTTTGAATCAAAATGTTGGATGACATGAAAAAAACTTGTGATTTTGGTATAACTGCAGTCTTTCATGTGACTAATGTTTCATCTAGAAGCGACATACATCCAAAAGTCTCAGAAAATTGATACTATGGGATTTTGGATGATATACTTGAGTGTGACTTTATGTCCTTTAGATTAATTATGTTTGTTGTCCAATGGTACAGGCTACGATTGAATGGAAATGATCATGAGAGAACTGTTATTGAACATGATAATGGATTTACCATGGTTAATATAAGGTCGATTGAGCGAGCTGGAAATGAGCCCTATGTTCTTCCAATCCAATGTGAGCAAGTTTTTTACTCAGAGGTTCTAGGTAAACCAGGTTGGTCATTTGTTGTTATACATGATCCAAGAGGAAGGCCGGTAAAGTATAATGTGGTGGAAGAAGAAGATATTAAAGAACTAGAAGATGATATAAATGTTGATCAGGATCAATAGTTAGTTGATGATGTCCCTGACGAAGATGTCGAAAAGGAGGAACTAGATCATGATGATGTAGGATTTAATGTTCATGAAGATGATATCCGTGTGGATGATGACATTATTGAAACTAATATCGATGATGATGATGATATGACCAATCCTTACAATGTCGAATCTGGATTAGATGATACAGACAAAGAGTTGGATGAAGAAGAAGATCAATGACATTGAAATGTATGAGTTATGCGATTATATTATCTGTTTGATATTAATTTCTTGATAGAATTATACTTGACAAGTTTATGTGGTTACATAATTAATTCATGATGTTTTTAATTTTTATGCCATTACATAATTAATTTACTTGAGAGAGGGAGAGGGGGTAGGAGGGAGAGTCTTGAGAGAGAGAGGGAGGGAGTGGGAGAGAGATAGAGGGTAGAGGATTTAAGGATTTAAGGGTTAAGGGTAGAGGGATAAGGGTAGAGTGGAGAGACTTAGGAGGAGAGAGAGAGAGAGCTAGGAGGGAAGGGAGAGGGAAGAGGGGAGAAGGGGAGAGAGAGACTGAGAGAGGGAGGGTGCTAGATGGAGAACTTCACGCAGGAGAGAGGAGGTAGGGAGGGAGATAGATAGAGGGAGAAGGGTTAAGGAGTAGAGGGTAGAGGGTTTAAGTGTTTAGGTTTAAGGGTTATGGTCTAGGGTCAGGGGCTGGCAGCAGAGGGAGACATAGAGGGAGGGGAGTGAGAGATAGAGAGACCTAAGAGGGAGAGGGGGTAGGAGGAGAGACTTGGAGAGAGAGAGAGAGGGTAGAGGTTTATGGCTTAGGAGTTTAAGGGTTAAGGTGTAAGGCTTAGGTTAAGGGCAGAGGGGAGAGATATAGAGAGAGGAGGAGAGAGAGACCTGAGAGAGGAGAGGGGGTAGGAGGGACAAACTCTGAGGAGAGAGAGAGAGGGTAGAGGGTAGAGGGTTTAAGGGTTTTGGGTTTAAGGGCTAAGGGTTTAGGTTATATGGTAGAGGGAGAGAGAGACAAAGGATTCAATGAGAGAGAGAGGGAGGAGGAGAGAGATAGAGAGTAGAGGGCAGAAGGTAGAGGGTCATGGGTGGAGGGGAGGGAGATAAGAGTGAGTGAGTGAGAAAGAGAGACTTGAGAGAGGGAGAGGGGGTATGAGGGTGAGACTTGAGAGAGAGGGAAAGAGGGAGGGAATTGGAGAGAGATAAGGGGTAGAGCATTAAATGTAGAGGGTAGAGGGTTTAAGGGTTAAGGGTTTAGGGTAGAGGGAGAGATATAGAGGGAGTGAGAGAGAGAGACCTAAAAGAGGGAGAGGGGGTAGGGGGAGAGACTTGAGAGAGAGAGAGGGTAGAGGGTTTAAGGGTTAAGGGTTAATGGTTTAGGGTTTAGGGTTATGAGTAGTGAGGGAACTTCAAAGATTTGTTATCTATGTTCTATTTTATCCTACCTTGTGTCTCTGGTCATCTATGGTGTTTGGGAAAAGCCTAAGGATGGTTTTTTACCTTTGTCTTCATGTAAAACCCTAGTGTTCATCTTAGACCTTGGATGGGATCTATTTGGCTGTTACTTTTTGGGAAGGTTTTAAAACGACTTAAGCCCCATCGCTTCGTCTAGGCTGGGGCCCCTTTTGTTTTATTGTTTTATTTCTTTCGCGTGACTTTATTTTTCTGAAGTCTTTTGTTGGTTCCATGTTCCCTCATTAAAAAAACTTATGTCATTGTTTGTTGTCGGCCTAGTGATGTCCCCTTATTCCTTTAGGGGAGAGGGCTCAGTAGTCGTGCAGGCTAACTTTCTCAACATGTACAACAATTGACTGGAATATCGTAGAACCTTCATTTTTTTTTTAAATGTAGACTAGTCTCTTATTTATCTATAAATAAGGTTTGGAGGTGTGACTCATCATGGAATTCACCACATCGACAGATCTTTTGAGAAGTGTCTAAAATTTGAATTTTTAAAGGTTCGACCAAAACTTAATCATGGAACCCCTAATAGTTGAACCAAAAAAATATCATTTGTTGCTTGTAGAATATGATATTTTAAATTAAATTAAAATTAATATACAACCTAAGTGGACCAAATACTTATTGATAACCATAAATCTTTGATATCTCTACCTTTAATATTCAACACATATGGAATAATAGTTGAACATAAAAAATCTATTTATTGTTATAAAAACAACACACAATTATTTAAAATACAGCTTATATTGAACAAAAATGGACCAATAGTTGAACACTAAAACTTTTTGAAAATACCTCACATTTAATGAGAAAGTACATGTTATTTATTGTGCTCACCTTTTATATTTGTGATAGGACAAGCTATTAATATAAAATTATCCAATGCTTGTACATTGCTACCCCAATTATTGTACACATAAGAACAATATTTTTTCACTATGATAACAATACTTGTTTAAATGAGTGTCTTATTTTATTCAATGAGCATTTTATTTTTTAAATGATATACGTATAGTGGAGAGTTGTGATATTTTATTTGAAACAAAAAAAACTTATTTCACTTCTTCATGAATGTATTTATGTTTTTTTCATATAACATTTAAAGGTTTTCATGTGTTCAAGTATGGGTCCATTTTTTATGAACATTTGGTTTTTTCTTTATTTACATTTGGACTGTTTATTTACAATATAAAGTATAAATATGTGGTAAGACTGGGTATTATCATCATGATTGAGTTCGCCCTCTCCCCTCATAAATGTTTTTATTTTGCACCCCGTAGGACTACTAGGCCCTCTCCCCTAATAAATGTTTTTATTTTTCAGAGGGACAAGTTCGCATGGCTGTAGATCAATCGTCGTGTGATATCAGTCGTTCCCTGCCATCCCGTGATGACCCCACCACACTATCTTTGTTGATCATAATATCACAGGTGAGCACCACATGTCTCATCTGGTGAAGCCGAAGGAATGATAAATACTTTGATGCATCTTTAATACATTATGTTGTGGGTTACTAAAGTAGTTATAAGATGCATGTGTTTTAAATCAATGGAGATGTTATAATCTCCGTAGAAAGGTTCTTGATTGTTAATAACAAGGATGGAAGCTGTGTTGAACGAACATGATTGCTGATGGTTGAGATCCACAGTTGCCTGCCATCACGTGATCAAAAGTTGTGAGGTCTTTATTGATTGCGATATCATGGGCGGGCCCCATGTGGATCTCCTTGGCAACGAGTAGTATGGTGGGACCCTTATTGCCACGATGAAGACTATGTCAGTTTGCTTTGAAGGCAGTAGTCTGATGATCTCACCAAGGTGAAGGATCGACGACTAATATTTGAATCTGCATCAAATGCGATTAGAGCCATTCGTGCACCATGCGAGTAAGCTTTAATGGCAGCCATGACATCTTCTGCTATGGTTTGATTGAAATAAAGCAACTATTCTTCTGCTTTTGGTATCACAAAGCATTCAAAACATCTTAAATGGGGATTGTCGGTGGATATGTTTTGTATAAGGATTTGATAAGTAGTATTGGGTTATAATACATGTTGATGAAATTGTAAAGCAATGTTCTCAAGGATCTTATATGTTATGTGTTAAATATATCATAAACCCTAAGATGTTTATGAATTTGACTCCCTCAATGGATATATGGCACTGATGTAATTTGTACTAATTTGTATGGTTCAGTATTTTGTTTGTCTTTACCTAGTGCTTGCTAGAAATTGCAAATCAATGACTATTTTACACTGTGGAATGTGTTGTAGTTATCTCATGCTCCAAATAGTTGATATTACTAATGAACAACCAATTCTATTCAGTATTATGCTATTATGTTGAGCTATTAAATGAGATTATCTGTTGTTGTTAATGTTGTTTACAATAATGGTCCAGAGGTTGTAAATGCATTAAGGGATCACCCTCCTGAGTTTTGCAGAGCCCAAACTGTAGGAGGTCTTTAAAATCCTCATCATTTTTTCCAGGTCCTTTGAGCTGCCCTTGATTGGAATTGGAAATTCCATAGGTAAATTAGAAGACCAACCTGGTTATAGTAAAAACAACCAACAAGTAGAGGGGAGAGAGATAGAGCGATTCAGTGAGAGAGAGACGAAGGGAGTGGGAGAGAGATAAAGGGTAGAGGGGAGGGAGATAAGAGTGAGTGAGTAAGAGAGAGACTTGAGAGAGGGAGAGGGGGTAGGAGGGTGTGAGAGAGAGGGAGGGAGGGAGGGAGTGGGAGAGAGATAGAGGGTAGAGGGTTTAAGGGTTAATGGTTTAGGGTTTAGGGTTAAAGGTAGAGGGTGTTGGTTTTTTTTTACACTGTAACTAGGTTCATCTTCTAATCTACCTATGGGATTGCCAATTCCAATCAAGGGCAACTCGAAAGACTTGGACCAACTAACAAGGAATTTAAAAATCCTCCTACACTTTGGGCTTTGCAAGACTCAGGAGGGTGATCCCTTAATGTGTTTACAACCTCTGCACCAATATCATAAAAATTAACACATAACAAATAATCCCATTGAATAACTCAACACAATAGGATAATATTGAATAAAATTGGTTGTTCATTGATAATATCAACTATGTGGAGCATGAGATAACTACAACACAATCCATGGTAAAATATAGTCATTAATTTGCAATTTGTAGCAAGCTTTAGGCAAAGACAAACAATTATTGAACTACACAAATAAGTAAAACTTAGATTAGTGCCATATATCCATTGCAGGATTCAAATTCATAAGCATCTAAAGGTTTATGACAGATTTAATACATAACATATAAGTTATAAGATCCATAACAATATTGCATTACAATTTCATCAGTATGCATTCTCACCCAATACTACTTATCAAATCCTTATACATAACATATCCGCTTATAATCCCATTCAAGAATTTTAATTAATTCCTTGAATTAAAGCTAAAATAAGGATTATACACACCACAACAGTGAGATGAATGAAACAACCCTTAGTCATCTTATTCAAAATTTGGATATGCATGCACAGTGGAGAGACATGAGTTTGAACTGATCATTTCAACTCAAATGCTAGTACTGTTATACAACATTAAATCTCCATGAATTCAAAACCGATTACAAAATAACTCAGAACCTAAATTGTGTTTCTCTCTAAAACCATCAGACTTTACAATTTTCTCTACAACTTCACCTAGACTCGACCAAAAATTATCTAACTTGCTAACCCATACTTCTGGCCTTGAAATCCTTCTTATAGAAAATGAAGGAGCAAACAAGCATTGAGCCAGAAAGTACACATGTCACCATCCAGTTGGCACACTTGGTGATATTCCAAAAATTGTTACAACAACCATCACCTTGGAGAATATTTTTGTTCATCATGTCAGCTGAGAAAAGTTGATGCAACAACAAAAAACCATAAGAAACCCACACCGAGAATGTCATCAAAGCAAAACTGGAAACCATTGTAACCGCAACATCCAATTTACCACCTATTAGTAGTCCATTCCTTTTACACTTCCTCAGTCAAATATTTAGTTAC
Organism: Sequoia sempervirens; assembly: GCA_007258455.2. NCBI lineage: Eukaryota > Viridiplantae > Streptophyta > Pinopsida > Cupressales > Cupressaceae > Sequoia > Sequoia sempervirens. The sequence continues at coordinate 21,850,272 of VDFB02072274.1, forward strand.
CCATTTCTGGTATTCTTCATTAGTCGGCTAGTCAAAATTAATCACCTCATTCACCTTGGTATTATAAGGTGTGTATTTTACTACTACATGATTTTCATCTCTTTCAAAAGCTTCCAAAAATGAGCAGGTACTAATGATTTTATCCATATAGCTCACCAACAAGTCATAATCTGACTCATCACAAATTAATTTAATTTCATCATTGATGACTTCACTTGCTTGATCCTGCCACTACTGGTGTGACCTGATTTTCCCCTGCTCATCAATTATATCTAGTAACAATGTGTTACCCCAATCATTAAAATTCTTCACCAATTCCCTAATCTTCCTACTCAAATCATCTAGTAGGGTTTGAAAACCTTACAATGGTTTAACCAACACTTGAGTAGGCTTTAATGATTAGGGCCTATTATTTGTATCAAACCTTGAAGCCTTATACATGACATCCAAATCACTAGCCCTAGGGATCCAAGTTTCAATGAATGGTATCACTACTTCCTGATCCCTATCAATATTATTTATTGCATCTAACAAAAAAGAATATAAAGAATGTATAGATAGTAATTTACTATCAACCTTTTCATTTAAATGCCTCAAGACAGTATTAACAATCTCCTTTTGCTTTGAAAGAGATCCTTCCTCACTTACCTTCAATGAAGTCTGCAATTCATCAATTCTTTGCAAGAGTTGCTTCTTTGTAGGATCAATAGAGCACTCTGTTTCTTCATCAATTTGTTCTAAAGGAGGGGTGAGAGAAAGATTTTGACTGGGAGACCCTGGTGTGGAAACAATTGGAGAAGCAGGAGGCACTGACCCTGCTATGGAAGGTAATGTACTAGTCCTTGGAGCACTTGATGTCTCCCCAATCTATTTATACCTAAACTTTTCCACCTCATTCTGAAAATCAACATTCCTCTGTTACATCTTATTGTATTCCTCAATCAAAAGGTTATACTTCTCCATTAGGCTCTTCTTTTCAGCCTCCTCCCTTTTAGCAGTCTTTTGGGCCAATTTGGCCACATTCATAGTCAAATTAGTGGCCTTAGTGGTTGAGGTCTCTGAAGCTCTCTTTATTATTAATCCTCCTCTGAAAATTGGATTAATATCTGCAACATTTGGATTTATTCCTTGAGGGGCCAATGCCATAATTGCCAAAGTTTCATATTCCTCACTGAAGGAAAAATCTTGCAATGCTGCCTTGACTTCTTCTTCAAATTATTGCAAAGGATGCTTGGACTTTAAAATAACATTAAATGCTACAACATCTACAATGTCCCATTCAGGCAGAATCAACACACCAACCTAATTCACTAGTCTTTTTCCCTCTTCAGGAGTGATGTTCTTAAATTCCTCCATTAATTCAACTTTTACCTCCTCATCATTATCCTGGTCTGACTTGTCAGGCCTTAGTTCTCTTCTCTTCTTACATTTCTCTTGATATTCTTCAAATTTCATCCTCCATACCAATTGCAAGAATATAAGAGTTTTTACAAATGTATTGTCATCTAGAAACTCCTTACATGCTTCCATTCTTGCATCTTGTACACTTTTTCCTTTCATATCTAAAATAGATAAAACCAATTCAGCTGGCCTAGGAGGGGAAGGCATACCAACTTGCATGTCCTGATCAGTAACAATAATTTCATCCATTAGACCCTCTTGTGGTTGATCAATTCTTTGTCTTTTAGGGCTTGGCTCGGATGGTGGTGATGAGGGACTGTCTTCTGGTGATGATTGTAAATCAATGATTTTAATTGCCCCAAGAACTTTGAATTTTGGACCTGGTTGTGAAGGAAACTTCATTATTTGCTTTCCTTTTCTGTCCACTTCCTCTTCATCACTGCTATCATCCTTTTTCCTCCTATAAATAGGCCACCTTTCTATAGGTTGGTATGTTGGCCTTGTTTCAATTGGCTTGACACCTTGTTCTTGTACACCCAGACTCAGTTCTAAATTTATCTTTTTGGTCCTCAATGTGCCCATAATTTCCTTGAAGTTCTCCATTGAAAAGTCAATCTTCTTATGGTATGGATTGAACTCCAACAATGGATTATACTTTAGATCCATCTTATGCACAATATCTTATAGATTATCATAATCTATCCATTTCTCCTTGTTCAACTCCTACCTATTTAAATGAGATTCATTTATGATCAAATCCTTAGGAAAGTTGAACTCATGCACAAATTTTCCAGCCTTTATTCTTTGTCTAAAAAGGGAAAAGAAACCCTCAAGATCATGTTGCTGCTTTGGACCACACCTCAAATGGTAATCATCAAAGAATTTCTCAAAATGCACCCAGCCTCCTTTTGAAAAGGAAAAATCAGACACCACTGTATCCCCTCCCTGTGAGGTTTTCCTCATGGATATAACCTATTTGCCACATAACTTCTGCAAACCCCACTCTTGGTGGCACATTGTATGGTAGTATACGGGGGGTTCCTTGAAAACTGTATACTCTCAAAATAGTGCTAACTGGGTATAGGATAATGTCAATCTAGTTATGGAAAACTTTCAATTTTGGTTTCCTCCCTTTTGGCTTGAGGAAATCATGCAATTCCTTAGGGATCCTGGGTACATTCACCATCAGTCTAGCCTTCAATCTAGAAGCAAAGAAATTATCAAATTGCACATAACTAGTGCTTTCCTTATTGTAAGATAAATCTACAGCCCATAATTGTATTGGCAATCTTTCTCCATCAACCGATTGCCTTAATTCCATCTTTTCAGAGAAAAAGTCAGCATTCTTGAACAAGAACATATGCATCAACATAGAATACCAGAAGAATTGAGTGCTAATATCATTATTCTGCAAATTTGACAACCCTTCATGTATCCTCTCAGCCAAGAAAGAAGCAAAGTCATATGTCACAAAGAAGTTAGGGTGTTGTATTTTCACCCCCATGAACATGTATGCAATAGGCATCACCGCACCAGGACTGGAACCCAAAATTTGACAAAATGAATAGAAAGTGGCCAAGAAATGATTTGCAAAATAGTTTAATCTGAAAGGTTCCTTGTCACTAGGGTTGATATGAAATCGTGAACCTCCTACCCTAGCTAGATGAGGTGGAAGCAAGTTAGCTCTAAAAAGAGACTTCAACTTTGCATATTCCTACTTCATTTCCTCAAGATTGATAGGAACCAAGTCTTCACCTGGTTCACTCAAGTCAAAAATCTGTTGGACCTCTTCTCTATTAACACTCAACAGAACCTTTCCATCATTATCCTTGATTACCCGTGTGATAGGGTCATATCTTGCAACCACTTCCCTAAGTAAATCTATGTTAGAGAACACGTTTGGGACCACCAGCTTTCCCAAATCATACATCTAGCCATTTGAAAAGGGGTGAGGAAAATTCCTTTGTCCATACCATAATCTGAACATTTCTAAGCCTGTGAGAGGAACCCTAGCATCGACAATGTTAGAGAAATTATATACTAACCCTTCCCCCAGGATTTTCCCTCACATTAGAACCAATCCCTTCTTCCTATCATTCATTGAGTAGGGCAATTGATCCAAGAAATCATCATATAGGTTTCTTCTTAAATAGCCAACTTGGCCAGAATGTTGCTTTGGCGGTGCCATCTTGGACAAACTAGGGTCTTTTTACAATTTCACACTTTGAATAGCTATGGCTAACCAGAGATAGGAAATTATAGAACAAAACACTACAATTTCTCACAACTATAATTAAACTATAGCCCTAACATGTTTATCAACAAGATCAATGATAAGCACAACAAATCTTTTCCCAAATTCAAGTGCAGAATGACCAGGAAGCATAGAAATGAACTCATGAATTTGTTTGCGTAAGTCCCAAATTCTGGCTGTAGAGATTCACAACTTCACTTTCAGCTTTGAAATTGCTCCACAAAATACTTGAATGCTTTGTGATACAAATAAAAAAGGAGAATTGATTTTATCTCGATCAAATCATGCCTGCAAATGTTGCATTTGCCATTAAAGGTCATTCACGCACTGCATGAACAACTCCAAGCATATTTTATGTAGATTTAAATTTTAGCCGTCCACATGGCAGTCACCCATGATATCGCAATCAGTAAATATCTTGCAACTTTGGATCACGCAATGGGAAGAAACCATAGATCTTGAGCATTCGTGATCTTGTTCCTTCAACATAGTTGCCAGCCTTATTATTAACCGTTGAGCAACTTTTTCATCAAGATTATAACATATTGACTGATTTAAAACATGTGCACCTCAAGAAAACTTTAGTAACCCACATTTTAATGTATTAAGGCTGGATTAATTTACAACATTATTTCCTTCATTCCTTCGGCTTCATCAGATGAGACACATAGCACCCGCCCATGATATTGCACTCAGTAAAAACCTTGCAACTTTCGATCATGCAATGGCAGGAAACTATTAAGATTTGATGACAATTGATCGATGGTCAACCAAACTTATCACCTTTGGCCTCACTAGACAGGAAACATGGTGCCCACCCGTGATATCATGATCAACCAAAGTGGTGTTGTGGGGTCATCGCGGGATGGCGGGGAAAGGATGAGATCAAATGATAGTTGATCAATGGTCATGCGAACTTCATCCTTATGCAAATCAAAACATTTATTAAAAGGACAAGGGGACATCACTAGGAAGATGGTAAACAACGACATAAGTTGTTTTTAAATGATGAAACACGGGGCCAACCAAGACTTAGAAAATAAAACACTTCAAAGGAAATAAAGCATTAAAACAAAGGGACTCAGCCTAGACGAAATGATAGGACATAAGTCATTTTAAAACCCCTCAAAAAGTAACATCAAAATAGATCCCAACCAAGGTGTAAAATAAACAAAAGGGTTATATATGAAAACAAAGCTAAAACCACCAACCCAATGAAAATTCTGACACCATGAAAGACTAGTAACACTAGGCAAGGTAGGAATGGAACATAAGGAGAAAAAAAATAAAGTTCCATTAGAGGGGAGAGAGATAGAGGGAGTGAGTTAGAGAGAGAGAGACCTGAGAGAGGGAGAGGGGGTAGGAGGGAAGGTCTTGAGAGAGAGAGATGGAGGGAGTGGGAGTGAGATAGAGGGTAGAGGATTTAAGGATTTAAGGGTTAAGGGTAGAGGGCTAAGGGTAGAGTGGAGAGATTTAGGAGTGAGAGAGAGAGAGAGAGAGAGAGAGACAGAGAGAGAGAGAGGGTTTAATGGTTTAGAGTTTAAGGGTTAAGGGTAGAGGCTAGGAGAGAGATAGAGTGAGTGAGAGAGAGACCTGAGAGAGGGAGAGGGGGTATGAGGGAGAGACCTGTGTGAGAGAGAGAAGGTAGAGGGTAGAGGGTAGAGGGTTTAAGGGTTTGGGGTTTAAGGGTTAATGGTTTACGGTTATGGGTAGAGGGGACAGAGATAGAGGGATTTAGTGAGAGATAGGGAGGGAGTGGGAGAGAGATAGAGAGTACATAGAGGGTTAAGGGTAGAGGGTAGAGGGTTTAAGGGTTAAGGGTTTAGGGTTAAGGGGAGAGAGATAGATGGAGTGAGTGAGTGAGTGAGAGACCTAAGAGAGTGAGAGGGGCTAGGATATTGAAGATACTTGAGAGAGAGAGAGGGAGGGAGGGTTAAGGGTAGAGGGTATATGGTTTAAGGTTTTAAGGTTAAGGGTGTAGGGGAGAGAGATAGAGGGAGTGAGAGAAAGACCCTGAGAGAGGGAGAAGGGGTAGGAGGGAGAGACTTAAGATAGAGTGAGTGAGTGAGTGAGTGAGTGAGAGAGACCTTAGAGAGGGAGTGGTGCTAGGAGGGAGAGACTTGAGAGAGAGAGAGAGATAAAGGAAGGGAGGGTTAAGGGTAGAGGGTAGAGGGTTTAAGGAGTTTAGGGTTTAGGGGAGAGAGATAGAGGGTAGTGAGTGAGAGAGAGACCTAAGAGAGGGAGAGGAGGTAGGATAATGAGAATAATTGAGAGAGAGAGAGGGAGAGTGGAGAGAGGAGGGAGGATTAAAGAGTCTGAGGTAGAGGGTAGATGGTTTAAGGGTTTAGGATTAAGGGTGGAGGGAAGAGAGATAGAGGGAGTGAGTGAGTGAGAGAAAGACCTAAGAGAGGGAGAAGGGTAGGAGGGAGAGACTTGAGATAGAGTGAGTGAGTGAGAGAGAGATACCTAAGAGAGGGAGTGGTGCTAGGAAGGAGAGACGAGAGAGAGAGAGAGAGAGAGATAAAAGAGGAAGGGAGGTTAAGAGTTAGAGAGACCTACTTGAGGAGGGAGAGAGAGGTAGGATGGAGAGACTTGAGAGAGAGAGAGAGAGGGAGGGAGTGGAAGAGAGATAGAGGGAGGGGGGTTAAGGGTAGAGGGTAGATGGTTTAAGGGTTAAGGGTTTAGGGTTTTATGTTAAGGGTAGAGGGAGGTGTTGGTTTTGTTTTACAATGTAACCGGGTTGGTCTTCTAATCTACCTATGTAATTTTCAATCCCAATCAAGGGCAACTCGAAGGACCTGGACCAATTGACGAGGACTTTAAAAAAGCCTCCTACACTTCGGGCTTTGCAAGACCTGGGAGGGTGATCCCTCAATGTGTTTACAACCTCTGCACCAATATCATAAACAACATTAACAATAACATATAATCTCATTTAATAGCTCAACATAATAGGATAATATCAAATAGAATTGGCTATTCATCGACATTATCAACTATTTGGAGCATGATAACTTCAACACAATCCCAAGATAAAATAGGTCATTGATTTGCAATTTTTAGCAAGCTCTAGGTAAAGACAAACAAATACTGAATCATACAACTTAGATCAGTGTCATATATCCACTGTGGGAGTCAAATTCATAAGTATTCAAGGGTTTATGAAAGATTTAACACATAACATATACAATCCCTGATAACATTGCATTGCAATCTCATCAATATGTATTCTAACCCAATATTACTTAAGCATTTTAATTAATTTCCCTTGACAACAAATGATAGGAAGAAGGGATTGGTTTTGATGTGAGGAAACATCCTAGGGGAGGGATTGGTGTATAATTGTTCCAACATAGCCTGATGGAACACTGGATCTTTGCTCATGATTGGGAAAACTTTCACCAAAAGATGCCATGAATGCACCTTACCCAAAGTATTCTTTAGGACCTCCATGCATACAAACACAAGGATTGTCATTTATCATCTTGCAGTAGCGGTACCTAAGATGAGGGTACTACCCCTCCCTTGGACATTGCTCTCTTCTTACAATTGGATACATCAGTCCTCCTTTTGATTTTGTCAATAAAATATAAAATGATTTCTAAGCAATGCCATAGTGGGTCAATGAGATCACCAAAAGTATAGGACTTGTCAAATGAAGGTATATTATTGACACCTATCCCTTTGCTATTCACTTGTTAGGACTTAGTAATGAATATCCAAAGAGAAAATGAGATAGTGGAAACAACCATTTATATTATTTATCTCACTGGAATCCATTTCATGGCTATAGTCATGTTGTCACCCAGTGTAGATTTATTTTTTCAAATTCATAGATAACATGAAGACAAACCTGTAGCCTTTAATGGTACGTATTGCTCTTATTCATGACTATGCTCTATTCCCTTGAAGAACCATGATTTATGATGTTTTTTATGCTGAATATCTTCATTAAAACACCCCTTTGCAAGTATATGCCTTCACTATTATAGCTTATTGCTGGAATGGATGATCAATGGTATGAAAAGGTAAAAATGCAACTGTGCTTTGCTTCCTTCACTACTTGTTGTTGATTGTTGATTGTTATTCATATGCAATTGTACCATTGTAATGCTTGATGTCCTACATGAACCTAGATGGTTGTCTGGTAGCATAACCTCATAGTTTTTGTTCATATACACTTGTACTATGGCCTTGGCTTCCAAAATGATACCTCTCCTGAATCATAACTGCTTAATTGTCATTTGCAACTTTTTTGTTTCTTGTATGCAATCATGATCCATGTTGGATCAATCATGATGACCAAAACCCCTACATGAAAGGTTATGAGCATAGCAATTGTATCTCGATCACATGATATGAGGGTTCCATTGCTGTCATAAACCTCTTGTAATGACATTTTTTCAATAGGAATATTATCTGTGTCAACTAGAGTTGATGTTTCTTGAATGTCTTTTCCTTTTATGCCTTTCCTTAAAATATCATGCATTGAATGTTATCTCTCACTCACTCCCTCTATGTGTCTCCCCTCTACCCTTAAACCCTAAACCCTAAACCCTTACCATAAACCTTAAACCCTTAACCCTTAAACTCTAACCCCTTAAACCCTCTACCCCATATCTCTCTCCCACTCCCTCCCTCTTTCCCTCTCTCTCTCAAGTCTCACCCTCCTACCCCCTCTCCCTCTCCATATCTTAGGGTCTCTTTCTCTCTCACTCTTATCTCCCTCCCCTTTACTCTTAACCCTCTACCTTCTACCCTCTGCATTAACCCTCTACTCTCTATCTCTCTCCCACTCCCTCCCTCTCTCTCTCACTGAATCCCTCTATCTCTCTCCCCTCTACCCATAACCCTAAAACCTCAACCCTTAAACCCCAAACCCTTAAACCCTCTACCCTCTACCATCTCTCTCTCTCAAGTCTCTCCTTCCTACCTCCTCTCCCTCTCTCAGGTCTCTCTCTCTCACTCTCTCTCTCTATCTCTCTCCCCTCTGCCCTTAACCCTAAACCTTAAACCCTTAACCCTTATACTCTAAACCATTAAACCCTTAACCCTTAAACTCTAAACCCTTAATATTAGGTGTGTATTAAAACATTATAAAAGTATAAATTTTTGGAGTTCTATTAGGAATAGAATGATAAATGATGATGAATGGGAAAATCTAAGGCACATTAATATTTTCAACTAAAAAGTTAGAGTTCAATTAGGATTAGAGTTCACTTAGGGTTAGGTTTAGGGTTCAATTAATGCTCAATTTGGGTTAGGATTGAGGATAAGGTTGGGGTTTACTTAAGGTTATGAATTCAATAAGAGTTCAAATAGGGTCAAGGTTAAGGTTAGGGTTGGGGTTAAGGTTCAATTAGGATAAGAATTAGTGTTATGGTTAGAATTAGAGTTCAACTGTAGTTCAAAGTTAGAGTTATGGTACAATTAGGACTAGTGTTCAATAAATGTTCAATTAGGGTTAATACTTAATTAAGGTTAGTTTTAAAGTTCAATTAGGGTTAGGGTTAGGGTTGGGATTTTGAATCAAGTAGGTTTGGGTTAGGGTTTGATTAGAGTTAGGTTTAGGGTTTAGTTAGAGTTAGGGTTAGGGTTAGGGGTAGAATTTAATTATGGTTAGTGGTCAATTACAATTAGATTTAGTGTTCAACTAGGGTAAGGGTTTGAGTCCAAATAGGGTTAGGGTTTAACTAGGGTTTGATTAGGGTTATAATTAGAGTTAAGGTTGTCATGAGAACTATGGTTAGTGTTAAACTAAGGATTATGAATAACATTAGAATTATGGTTAGGGTTAGAATTATAATTAAGATTATAATTAGGGTTAGAATGGGAAGGGTTAGGATTATAATTATAGATAGACTTAGGGTTGGGATTAGCATTAGGGTTAAGGTTAGGTTAGGTTTACCATTTAATTAGAGTTGGGGTTCTAGGATAAGGCTTGGGTTCAATGATAGGGTTAGGGTTGGGGTTAGAGTTAAAGTTAAATTACAAATAGGGTTAGGGTTCAATTAGGTTTAAGGTTAAGGTTAGATTAGGGTTATGATTCAATCTCAACAATAATTATCACTCTAACTCTAACCCTAAACTTAATCGTAAAACTAACACTAGCATTATTTTTAACCCCAACCCTAACTAAATATATATCTAACCCTATCCTTAATTCTATAACTAAAAGTAATTCTAATCTTGTCTTTCATCTTGTGCTGCAAATGCTACTAGCATACACTATTTATTTATTAATATATATAAAATACGCCAAGAGATATCTTTGTTGAGGCACCTATTTTATAATAGTACAATAGATGCATCAAAAGGATATCTCTCAGAATATTTTATATATATTATTAATAAATAATATATATGCTAGTAAGTATTTAATAAATAAAATAAAATAAATATATCAATTTTTTACAATATAATTAATAAAATAATTAAAAAATGAATGAATATTATTTTAAGTATATATATATATCAATTTTCTGTCATTAATAATTATTTCATTTTATTTCACAATTATTTTATTAATTATATTTCAAAAATTGATATATTTATTTTATTTTATATATTAAGTATGAAACATTTTTTATCCTTTAAAAATTATATAAGCCATATGGATGCCCATGCCTTTTTGTAGGCTGGGTAGCCATTGCCCCACCATACTACTTGTTGCCAAGGAGATCCATGTGGTGCCCGCCCGTGATATCACAATCAATAAAGAACTCACAACTTTTGATTACGCGATGGTGGGCAACCGTGGATCTCAACCATTGGCAATCCTATTCATTCAACATAGTTGCTAGCCTTGTTATTAACCATCGAGCACCTTTCTACCGAGATTATAACATCTCCGTTGATTTAAAACATGTGCATCTTATAACCGCTTTAGTAACCCATGGTATAATACATATTAAAGACGCATCAAAGTATTTATCATTCCTTTAGCTTCACCAGATGAGACACGTGGTGCTCGCCCGTGATATCACAATCAATAAAGAGCTCGCAAATTTTGATCACATGATGGCGGGCAACCGTGGATCTCAACCATTGACAATCCTGTTCGTTCAACATAGTCACTAGCCTTGTTTTTAACCATCGAGCACCTTTCTACCAGGATTATAACATCTTAGTTGATTTAAAACATGTGCATCTTATAACTAATTTAGTAACCCACGGCATAATGTATTAAAGACGCATCAAAGTATTTATCATTCCTTCGGCTTCACCAGATGAGACATGTGGGGCTCGCTTGTGATATTGCGATCAACAAAGACAGTGTGGTGGGGTCATCGCGGGATGGCGAGGAACATATGAGATCACACGACGATTGATCTATGGCCATGTGAACTTGTCCCTCTGCAAAATAAAAACATTTATTAGGAAAGAGGGCCCAGTAGTCGTGTGGGGTGCAAAATAAAAATAAAAATATTAGGGGAGAGGGCACACTCAATCGTGATGATAATACCTAGTCTTACCACATTTTTATACTATATATTGTAAATAAACAGTCCAAATGTAAATAAATAAAAAACCAAATGTTGATAAAAAATGGACCCATACTTGAACACATGAGAACCTCTAAATGTTATATGAAAAAAACATAAATACATTCATGAAGAAGTGAAATAATTATTTTTTTGTTTCAAATAAAATATCACAACTCTCCACTATAAGTATATCATTTAAAAAATAAAATGCTCATTTAATAAAATAAGACACTAATTTAAACAAGTATTGTTATCATAGTGAAAAAATATTGTTCTTATGTGTACAACAATTGGGGTAGCAATGTACTTGAGCATTGGATAATTTTATATTAATAGTTTGTCCTATCACAAATATAAAAGGTGAGCACAATAAATAACATGTATTTTCCCATTAAATGTGAAGGATTTTCAAAAAGTTTTAGTGTTCAACTATTGGTCCATTTTTGTTCAATATAAGTTGTATTTTAAATCATTATGTGTTGTTTTTATAACAACAAATAGATTTTTTGTGTTCAACTATTAGTCCATATGTGTTGAATATAAAAGCTAGAGATATCAAAGATTTATGGTTATCAATAAGTATTTGGTCCACTTAGGTTGTATGTTAATTTTAATTTAAATAAAAATATCATATTCTACAAGCAACAAATGATATTTTTTTGGTTCAACTATTGGGGGTTCCATGATTAAGTTTTGGTCGAACCTTTAAAAAGCCAAATTTTAGAAACTTCTCAAAATATCTGACGATGTGGTGAGGTGCATGATGAGTCACACCTCCAAACCTTAGTTATAGATAAATAAGAGACTAGTCTACATTTCAAAAAAAAATGAAGATTCTAGGATATTCCAGTCAATTGCTACATGCTGAGAAAGTTAGCCTGCATGACTATTGAGCCCTCTCCCCTAAAGGAATAAGGGGACATCACTAGATCGATGACAAACAATGACATAATTTGTTTTAATGAGGGAACATGAGACCAACAAAAGACTTAGGAAAAATAAAGTCAGGAAAATGAAATAAAACAACAAAACAAAAGGGGGCCTAGCCTAGACGAAGCGATGGGGTTTAAGTAATTTTAAAGCCTTCCCAAAAAGTAATGGCCAAATAGATCCCATCTAAGGTGTGAGATGAACGCTAGGGTTTTAAATGAAGATGAAGGTAAAACCCCAACCTTAGGATTTTCTCAAACACCATAGATGACCAGAGACATAAGGCAGGATAAAATAGAACACAGAGAACAAAACTTTGAAGTTCCATCACTACCCATAACCCTAAACCCTAAACCATTAACCCTTAACCCTTAAACCCCAAACCCTTAAACCATCTACCCTCTCT
>VDFB02072274.1:21872259-21996592 GCA_007258455.2 Sequoia sempervirens
TAGGCATACACACAATATACATGCATTGATACATACATACATACATACAAGCATACATACATACATACATAAATACAAGACATACAAGCATACATGTACATACAAACATACAAATATATAAACATACATTCAATAGAGTAGCATTTAACATAAAGCAAGACATAATGCGAGCATATTATATAGCACTCTTGTTATGTTTTGCTAGACATGTCCCTCACAAACGCAAAAAACCATGTCAAAACTAAGATATAATGCAAGTGCATTAAAACACGTGCATGTTATATCTTACTTTGGGAATCTCCAAGCCTTAGGCTTAGTATTTTCCTTGGAATGCCAACCCAAAGGCTTGGAGGGCATTCCCAATGGACAGAGACATGTTTTCGCAAATTCTACAATATTTCACATAATCGGGTTGATGCTCACCATCAAGATTGCACATGGTTCAATATCAAAAAAATTGAACACCTAGGTATTGTTAGGTTCTCTCTTAGCTATCCAACAATGTAATTTTTTTTCACTTTTTGACAATGTTAAGCCTTCCATCTATAATTTCTTTTGTTTGTGTGTCTCTTTTTTGGTAAAAAGCATTGTTTGGTGTTTTCTTCATTATAAATTAACCGTTATGTTGTATATTGCTGATATGTGGTTGTCATTTATGTCAACACTATTGGAATTAATTTCGTTAAGGTTGTATATGTCAAGGATATTAAGAAAATTGTAATAAAATAAGTTGTAGGTTGTTAGTGATGTAGTGAAATTTAGTATAGCCATCATGTTGTTGGCTAGCTTAGTAATTGATGATTAGAGGTTGTGGATTAAATGGTTTTTTGTCAAGTATATCTAGTTTATCCACGTAAATTTTTAGAGATCCGCATGAAGATTTGATCAAGTTATGAGTATTTGTGTTCTGACAGTTGTTTTTTTGCTTTAGTTGGTGTTCCTAAAAGAAGATAATGTGATTCTAGTAATTTGAGTTGTTGCAGATGCTTCTGTAGTGATTCATGATGCTCGTGGATGTTTCTATATTGTGCTCAATCTGTGTTGTATGTCCGCATTGATCGTTGTGCTCATGATTGGTGGTTTTCTTTTGTGCGTTCATGTTTTTCATGTTCATGGCCGATAGGGTGATTGTAGCATGTTGTGGATCTTTGAGGCATAATTTTTGAAGGTGTTTCATGTTTGAGGATGTTGTTTTGGGTCCTCACTATGTTTTGGCCAACATTGGTTTGTGCGCATTGTAAATTGATTATTGATTTTGGCCAAAATTTTGTACTCATTTTATATTTTGTTGAAGCTGACATGTAGAAGATGTTATCCTTAAAGTTGTGGATATATATGAGTGATTTTTTATACAATTTGAGGGCATGTGTGTGCGAAGTGTGTGAGTGTTGTGTGCGAATAATGTTCTAATCTTTTGAAGGAAGATGTAAAGTGTGAAGAAGAGCGAGTAGAATGTGCTTAACTGGAACTGTAATAAGGAATTAGGAGATGCTATTTTCTTAGTTCAAAATCTTTTGGATGTAATTTGAATGTTTATGTAAGACAATGTATCTTCCTTTGGGAAGTAAGCCCTTTTTTTTTAGCAGTGAGCTCTAGGTAGTGCACCTGAATGCATGTGCATTCCCATTTATAATTCTTTTATACTTTTAATAGGGTATAATCTTGTGGACTAACCTCCACCGTGGGTTTTTCCCCTAACAGGGTTTCCACGTAAAAAATATTTGTGTTATGTGTGTTTTTGATGTGGTGATAGTTTATGCTTTCATGTTTATTTATCAGATTTGAGAATAATTTTAATTTTTGTGACAACCGATTCACCCCCCCTCTCAGTTGTCTACCCTTGTGTTGCCAACAATTGGTATCAGAGTAGGTTCCTCAGAAGAAGTTTAATAGCTTGAGGTGATCCGCGATGGTGACATATAAGAAGGATAGTCCAAGATTTGATGGAATAAATTATTCTCTATGGAAGACTTGAATAGAGTGTGATCTGAGATGTATTGGTGAACCTTACTGGAAAATTACAAAGAATAGGTATATCATTCCACAAAATGGTCCTTCTATTGTAGATGAGATTAAGGAAGCTGAGTACAATATTAGGGCTAAGGAAGAATTGTTGAGTGCTCTAACTGATTCTGAGATGGAAAATGTAATGGAGATGAAGATTGGTTATGAGATCTAGAAAAATTGTAAACTTTGTATGAAGGTGATGCCCATGTGAAGATTGCTAAATTGCAAATCCTGAAAGGGAAATATGAAATGTTGAGAATAGGTAAAGATGAGAACACTTCTTTTATGCAGAGAGTGAATGAACTTTTGTGGAGTATCAGATGTGCTGGTGGAACATTGCAAGAATTAGAGATTTTTGCTAAAGTGCTCAGATCCTTGCCTGTTGCATACAAAGCTAAAGCTACTGCTATTGAGGAGATTTGGACTGTGACAAATGCAACTAGAGACATGTTGATTGGTAAGCTTACTACTTTTGAGTTAAGTGATTTTGGTGATTCTCTTCCTAAGACAAAATCTACATTCAAAGCTAATATCTCCAGAAAAGATAAGGAAAGATATGATCAAGGTGAAAGTTCTTCTAGAAAGGTGTTCAAGTATGAGGAGGAAATGAGAGAGATTGAAGAAGAAGAGAGAAAAATAGATGAGCTTGAAGCACTTATTTTCAAGAGGGAAGCCAAAGGAGAAGCTAAGTATAAAGGGAAATTTCCTATTAATTTTTTTTCTTGCAATAAGATAAGTCATTTTACCTCAAGGTGTTTGGAAAGAGTTCCTAAGCCAAGATCTAACAAGCCTAGATTCTAAAGAAAACATTATTTTACTGCTGACAAAGGTGTGATAGATGATGAATATGATAAAGGGAATGTAAGTGAGGACAAATGGGTATTTATTCCTATCAAGGAAAATGATCCTATACCTACTAAATCTACTTAGTGCACAAATTTGGAGAAAGCACTAGTTGCCAGAGTTGAAGAAAAAGATGAATGGGTGATTGACAGTGGATTCTCTCATCACATGATATGTGATAAAAATAAAATTTTGAGCTTGGAAAAGTATGATGGTGGTGTTGTAAGATTTGGTGATGACAAAGTTGGTGTAATCTGTGGCAAAGGATCCATTTCTCTTGATGGTAAGAATAGTACTGATGATGTTCTAAATGTGGAAGGTTTGAAGAATAATATCTTAAGTGTTGGATAGATGGTTGACAAGGGATACAATCTTCAATTCAAGAATGGAAAGTGTAGAATATTGGGGAGTTCCAAAAATGTGATTGAATCTGGTACAAAAAGAAAAGGTAATATCTTTCACCTAAATGTTGCTGGTAAAGGTTGTCTGATTGCTCAAGTTTATAAAGTTGGTTATGGCATAGGAGAATGTGTCATGTAAACTTTGATAATATTATCAAGATAAGTTCTACTCAGGCTGTGAGAGATCTACCTAAGTTGATGAAACCTACTAATACCATATGCAAGGAATGTTAGTTAGGGAGGAAAACTAGAGTTTCATTACGGGGAAAACACCATTATTCAAATGAAGTGTTGGAGCTTGTGCATACTAACTTGTGTGGTTCTTCTAGAGTCAGAAGTTTACAAGGATACAAGCATTTCATGTTACTTATTGATGATTATTCTAGAATGATGTTGGTTACTTTATTAAGGGAAAAATCTAAAGCTCTAGAGAAATTCAACATTTTTAAGGCTATGGTTGACATAGAGACAGGTCTGAAGATTAAATGTCTGAGATCAGATAGAGGTGGTGAATTTACTTCTGGTGAGTTTAATTATTTTTGTGAAGAGAATGGGATAAAGAGACAATTATCTACACCATAGATCCCTCAAAAAAATGGAGTTGTGGAAAGAAAGAACAAGACAATTCAAGATGCTGCCAGGACTATGATGCTGGAAGGAAATGTTCCACATATCTACTAGAGAGAAGTTGTGAGTACTATGGTTTACACTCTCAACTGGGTACAAATCAAAGGTGATACCGGTAAGACTCCTTATGAGCTATGGTATGGTCATAAGCCTACTTTTAGATACTTCAAAATATTTTCCCAAGTAAATACTATATCAAAAGAGATGATGATATAGGAAAGTTTGATGCTAGAAGTGATAGAGGAATCTTTCTTGGTTATTCTACTAAAAGTAAAGCCTATCGATGCTACAATAAGAGATTGAGGAAAGTAATTGAGAGTTATAATGTCAAGGTTGATGAAGACACAGTTGGACTATCTAGAACCTATGGATATGATTTAGACAATCAGAATGATAGTTCAGATAAAGGAAAGAAAGTTCAGACTCCAAATCAAGTTCAAATCATTCTGGTGAATCAGGAAAATCAAGAGGAACTAGTGAAAGTGCATAAGTGAGATCACAAGAGCTTGAAGTTCAAGAACACCCTAAAACTCCAAGGTATGTAAGACTAAATCATTTGGAAGATCAGATTATTGGTGATAAGAACAAAGGTGTTCAAACTAGGAGAAGAATTGTAGAAGCATATTGTTTGATCTCAGAGACCGAGCCTAATAGTGTCAATGAAGCATGCAAATATGAATATTAGGTGGGAGAAATGAAAGAAGAACTACTGCAAATTGAGAAGAATGATACATGGACTTTTTTTTCTAGACCTAAGGACAAAAATGTAATTGGAACCAAATGGGTCTTTCAAAACAAAATGAATGAGCAAGGTGAAGTTGTTAGAAACAAAGCAAGACTTGTGTGTAAAGGATATTCTCAGATGGAAGGAATTGACTTTGAAGAAAGTTTTGCTCCTATTGCTAGGATTGAAGCTATGAGACTTTTTTGCTTATGCTGCTTATAAAAACTTCAAGGTTTATCAGATGGATGTCAAGTCAACATTTCTAAATGGTGAATTGAAAGAATTATATATTGAGCAACCTAATGGATTTCAATTGATTGATCAGGGAGATATGGTTTGTTAGTTGAAGAAAGCATTGTATGGACTTAAGCAATCCTGAAGAGCATGGTATGCCAGATTGGACAAGTATTTGTTGAAGCTTGGATTTAATAAAGGTACTGCTAATAGGAATTTGTATTTCAAGATTGATCATGATAAATATTTGATTTTTGAAGTCTTTGTTGATGATATCATTTTTGGAGGAGATGAT
The DNA here is from genome assembly GCA_007258455.2 of Sequoia sempervirens. NCBI lineage: Eukaryota > Viridiplantae > Streptophyta > Pinopsida > Cupressales > Cupressaceae > Sequoia > Sequoia sempervirens. Next base: position 21,877,391 of record VDFB02072274.1, read on the forward strand.
AGTCTATGCATGAAGTTTGCTGATGAGATGCAAAATGAGTTTGAGATGTCTATAATTGGAGAAATGAAATTCTTTTTGGGACTACAAATTACTTAGCTATATAAAGGGATCTTTATATCTCAGTCCAAGTATGTGAAAGAATTGCTAAAGTTTGGTATGGAAGATTCAAAGCTAGTTGGTACACCTATGGTGACCGGATGTAAGTTGAAACAAGATGATGATTTTCCTAGAAAACAAATCAGACTAGATATAGATCCATGATTGGTGGATTGCTTTATTTGACTCAAAACTAGACCTGATATCATGAATGTCGTATGCATTATTGCAAGATTTCAAGTTCATCCTAAGGAATCTCATGTGACAGTTGTGAAGAGGATTTTTAGGTACCTTAAGGGGATAGTTGATTTTGGCCTATGGTATCCTAAAGAAGATGACCTTACTTTGAGTGCTTTTACTAATGTTGATGGGGCGGGAGATGTGAATGACATAAAGAGTACTAGTGGTGGTATGTTTTTCTTGGGAAAGAAGTTGATTTCATGGTTAAGTAAGAAGAAAAATGCCATTTCTTTATCTACTGTGGAGGTACAATACATTGCTGCTGCTAATAATTGTACTCAAGTTTTGTGGATGAAGCAGATGTTGAAAGATATCAAAGTTGTGTATGATGAACCTATTGCTATATTCTATGATAATTCAAGTGCAATTAACATTTCTAAGAATCTGGTGTTGCATTCAAAAATCAAACATATATCTATCAAGTTTCACCTTTTGAGAGAGAAGGTGAGTGAAAAGGAAGTCAAATCTGGAGTATGTTCCCACTAAGGAATAGATTGGAGATATCTTTACCAAGCCCTTACCTAAGGATACTTTTGAGTATCTCAGAGGGAAACTATGGGTGATTACCCCTCCTAATCAAAATTAAGATTCATTGACTTGCATCATTCCATGCATTTCATAGTCATATCTTGATCCAAATTGATGTTGTGGTGGCTACTACTCAGGGGGAGTAGTCAAATGTTCAAAAATGTGGTTCAAAGCTTGTGTGGAGAAAGATAATGTGTATCCTTGTCATTGGTGTCAAAGGGGGAGAAGAGTCATGTGAAAAAATATGAAAAAGTTAAGGAGAAAAGAGTCAAAATATAAGGGGGAGAAAGTGCTAAGAGAAAGTTGTGTTGATGGTGTTTTTCACATCATGTGTTGCCATCAATGCCAAAGGGGGAGATTGTTGGATATTAATAATATGTGGATGTCATTGATGTCAATACTATTGGATTTCATGTCTTTAAGGTTGTATATATCAAGGACATTAAGAAAATTGTTAGTGTAATTAATATTTAATTACACTTGCATAACTTTACTTAGGTATTATTTAATTCCTAGGTTAATTATTCTCATCCTTGTCTTGTTGACCTATCTTGTTGCTCAATATAAGATTAGGGTTATGCATCTTTGCTTTTATAAAGAAAATAATTTCATGTAATTATCTATTCCTGAATAATAATATTTTGCACATCTTTTGCAAAGCTTTGCTTTTTTTGTTTTTCTCTTCTGTGGAAGGCTTTTCTGGTTTGCATTTCAAATCTTGGTTTCTAACATGGTATCAGAGCCTTGATTTGCAACCCCTTCTTAGATTTTTGAGAAAATCATTGCAGGGTTCATTCGGGATTCCTCGAGGGTATCATGCCTTGAGTTCATTTATGAGGTCGGGCTTCACCATTGGATTTAGAGTGCTGGAAAAAGTCAGGATTGGTTATTGTTTTGCAGATTTTTGCCATCGTTTGCCAGATTTGTGAGGGTTTTAGGTTGGGAGATTTTTTGCAAGTTCTAGAGGTAGCTGATTTTTTGGGGCACTTTGGGCACAAACAAAGGTCACCATCACATTCGCAGCGGCCAAAAACCCTAAGATTTCCTTTTTTTTCATCAATTTCAAAGAATTTTGTTTTTGAGGCAAAAAAATTGCTAGGGCTCGCTTCCCGAGGCACAAAAATTGAAAAAAAAAATTAAAAAGGAAATTTTTTGTGATTTGTGTCGGTGCCTCCAGTTATAATGCAGCCTACCACCTGATAGCCACTGGACCGCCATCGCCACCCAACTCCATCGCCATCGCTTAGCCCACCACCAACAGCCCCCTCTAGCCACTGCCGTCGCCTCTATCAGCCCCCGTGGGCTCCATGTGTAGCCATCACAGTCTTATGGGGGATCGAGCACTATGCACCCAACCCTTGACTACCCATAGTGCCAACGTAAGGTCCTATGGTTGATCAGACTCTCAACCTAGCCCCGACTGACACTAGAATATTCCGGTGGACATAGAGTATATTCCGACATATTTTTTGCGATTTCGACGACCAAAATTTTTTTTTGGTAGTGGGGGGCATTTGTTTGCCCGGATGGCCTCCAGGCCATCGAATTTTTTCCAATGAAGTGCTGACATTAGCATGACGTTAGCAGCCATACGACACTCCAAGCCCCCTCCTAGCCCTGATTTTCCCTAAAGGAGCACTTTTTTTCTTTTTGGCATAATTGGGGCATACGGTATCGAAATCGTGCAAACGAGATATCGCTAGAAAAGCTGGTTTTGAGCACTTTCCAATGGTGTAGGTTATTTTTTAGTATTTTTCTATTTATCTACATTTATTGCTGTTTGAATTCAAATGTTCATTTTTGGCTTCCGAGCTCATAACTTTTTTCCATGATCACCAATTTTCGTCTTCTTTGTGGTGTTGGAAAGGTATTGAGGAGCTCTATTTTTTTGTCCATGCACTTTTTTTCTATATCTGTCCCAAGTTTATCATTATTCCATATTTGTCCCGATGGGTGTTTTGGAGATTACTTGGACGTTTTGACAGTTGGAAAGGTGAAACTTGAATATTTGCATTTCATTTCAGTACCACATCATCTTATTTTTTGTTTATGCCCATTTAGCATTCTCTCCTTTTACAATCATTGGGCTATTGTAATAAATGAACCGAGATAAAGTTCCATCAGGGCAGTTTCTTGCTTAATAATCTGATAAGAGTGTATTTTTCACTTTGATCTCCATCTCCATCTTGATTTGTTGGCAACCTGTATGGGTTATTTGGTTTCCTAGTTTCTTTTGGCCACATTTTTGCTATTGCTTGACACATATCAGATTCATTGGTTCACACTTCAGTTGAGTGATTATGTTTCTTGATCCGCATTGGTACACATCCTTCTCAGTTTGAGGGCCATGTTTTTATGGTTAATGTTCCAGAGTTTTTTTGGTACTCCTTCCCATGGAAGATTTTTAGTCTTAGTTTGGCATCGGCATCGAGATACACGACTTCCAGATTATGTCATCATTTCATCTACTGTTACTTCACAAATTCCAGGGTTGTTACAATTTATGAGTTTTCCAGTGTTTTGTGGCATCGGGTCTGCTGTCACATTATTATGATTCCATTTTTGGTTTCACTTGTAGATAGAAGTATCTTTCATTGTTTGTTATATTTTGGTTCTAGTATTACTCCACATTGTTCTTCCAGTGCTTCCTTGCAGCAGTCATCTCATTGTAGGGGGGTTTTGTCCCACTGGGTTTTCCTTCTCTACCTCATTATTGCATTTGTACTTGGGTACCTGATCAGGCCTTGTTGCCGGGACCCATTCATTCATGCTTTCTTTCATTCATCTTAGTTTTAGGTGCATTCCTTTTTAGTCTCCCTAAGTTGCACTTATGGGGGGGTGTTAGTGTAATTAATATTTAATTACAGTTGCATAACTTTACTTAGGTATTATTTAATTCCCATGTTAATTATTCTCATCCTTATCTTGTTGAGCTATCTTGTTGCTCAAGATAAGATTAGGGTTATGCATCTTTTCTTTTATAAAGAAAATATCCTCATGTAATTATCTATTCCTGAATAATAATATTTTGCACATCTTTTGCAAAGCTTTGCTTTTTCTAATTTTCTCTTCTATGGAAGGCTTTTCTGGTTTGCATTTCAGATCTTGGTTTCTAACAAAAATTGTAATAGAATAAGTTGCAAGTTGTTAGTGATGTAGTCAAGTTCAGTATAGCCATCATGCTATTAGCTAGCTTAGTATATTAATGATTAGAGGTTGTGGATTAAAGGGTTTGTTTTTGAGTATATCTAGTTTATCCATGTAAATTTTTAGAGATCCGCATGAAAATTTGATTGAGTTATGAGTATCTATGTTTTGATAGTTGTTTTGTTGCTTTAGTTGGTGTTCCTAAAAGAAGATAATGTGATTCTAGTAATTTGAGCTTTTTTGGATGCTTTTTTAGTGATTCATGATGTTCGTGGATGTTTCCAGATCGTGCTCTATCTATGTTGTACGTTTGTAGTGATAGTTGTGCTCGCGATTGGTGATTTTCTTTTGCATGTTCATGTTTTTCATGTTCATGGACAACAGGGTGATTGTAGCGTGTTGTATATTTTTGAGGCATAATTTTCAAAGATGTTTCATGTTCGAGGATGTTGTTTTGGGTCCTCATTATGTTTTGGTTGACATTGGTTGGTGTGCATTGTAAATTGATTATTGATTTGGGCTGATAGTTTGTACTGATTTTATATTTTGTTGAAGATGACATGTAGATGATGTTATCCTTAGTTGCAGATATATATGAGCGATTGTTTATACCATTTGAGGGCATGTGTGTGTGAATAATGTTCTAATCTTTCAAAGGAAGAAGTAAAGTGTGAAGAAGAGCGAGCAGACTGTGCTTAACCGGAACTGTAATCTGGCATTAGGAGATGCTATTTTCTCAAATTAAAATCTTCTAGATGTAATCCGAATGTTTCTATAAGACAGTGTGTCTTCCTTTGGGAAGTAAGCCTTGTTTTTTTAGCAGTGAGCTCTAGGTAGTGCCCTTGAATGCATGTGCATTCCCATTTATAATTCTTTTATACTTTTAACAGGGTATAATCCAGTGGACTAACCTTCACCGTGGTTTTTCCCCTAACAGGGTTTCCACATAAAAAATATTGGTGTTATGTGTGTTTTTGATGTGGTGATGCTTTATGATTTCATGTTTATTTATCATATCTGAGAATAAGTTTGATAAGTTTAAATTTTGTGACAACTGATTCATCCCCCCTCTCAGTTGTCTACCCTTGTGTTGCCAACACGTTCATCGAAATTTCAAATAAATTACATTTTTAGAAACTAGACTCCATTCTATAATTTAAAAAAAAAAAATTCAATTAGTTTCCAAAATTTGTAGGGGTAGCATGACCAAAATTATGTTTTTCAAGAAGTTTCCACTTAGAAAATTTGTAAAAAATCAAATATTCATTAAAAAATTATCAGAAAAATCATGCATAAACTACATACTGTTAGCTAATTTCTCACCAGAGTGATTTTAAAAATACTAAAAAAAAGTTCACCATGCTAGGGACGTACAAGTGTTGCTATGTTATGTTTTTCTAACAAAAATAACACCAATTTCTATACATCCCTCTTTTGAAATCTTTAATCTCAACCATTTTCAAAATAAATTAGTAGTTTAGAAAGTAGACTCAAAGCACTTTGACCCTTGCTTTTTTTCCATCTAAAAATTTTGAGTGTACCTATCCTCAATTTCATGTCCAAGGTCAGTATTTCTTGATTTCAGAAAAAAAGTGGCCACTTAAGCCCCCTTTTTGGCCTCCTGTGTTTTTGCACTTACTTGTATATGATTCCTTGATCAAAAATCACACTTGGGATTTGACTTCACTTCTTAAAGGAAGGAAGATAATTCGATGTAAGTGGATATATTGAACTAAATTTGTAGTAGATGGGTTAGTTGATAATTACAAAGCACGTTTGGTTTCCAAAGGTTTTTACAAGTTATAGGAATTGACTAGATATAAAAACCTTTTCACTAGTTGCTAAGATGACTTCCATTTGACTCACACTAGCTATAACTGCAACATATGTATGAGATGTACATTATATGGATGTGAAGAGTGCATTTCTTCATGGAGACCTTGAGGAGGAAATCTACATGGAACAACCACCAAAGCTTGTTCAAGATTCATCCTTAGTTTATAGACCTAGGAAATCTCTCTATGGCCTTAAATAAGCCCCTAGAGTTTGGTATGCCAAGATTGATTCCTACCTCCTATCTTTAGATTTTACTAGATGCATTCTGATGCTAATGTGTATCTATTGTGGTAGGATGATTCAATTTTGATACTAGTTTTATATGTTGATGATGTTTTGATTATCGAGATTACTTCATCTACCATTGCAACTATGAAGAGATCACTTCAGGATAGATTTGACATGAAAGACTTTGGTTTATTGTACTACTTCCTTGGCATTGAGATTTCATAGTCAGCTTTAGGGAGTACTCTTGCACAACCTAAGTATACTCAAGTGATCTACTTGCAAACCATCTCTGACTCCCTGTCTATCTAGAGTCAAGCTTGAGGCTTCATGTAGTACATCATTGGTTGATGCTACATTGTATTGACAAATTGTTGGTAGTCTTATAAGTACTTGACTTATAGGAGGATAGACATTTCCTATGCATTAGGCATCATTTAGAGATTTACGCAGGAACCTCATGCACTACATTAGAAAGCAACTAAGAGGATCCTTCATTATCTTCATGGTACTCTTGGGTTGGGGATTCACTACAGAGTTGGTTCATCAATTGACTTGGTTGGTTTTATAGATTTAGATTGGGCTAGTGACACTGAGCATCACAAGTCCACTTCAAGTTATAGTTTTTCACTTGGTTCAAGTCCTATCAATTGGTTTAGTAAGAAGCAAAATGCTATTGCTATATCATCCACAGAGGCAGAGTTTAGGTGGGTTGTTAATTCAGCTACTGAGGCTATATGGCTTTAGGGCATTCTTACTAAGTTTGGTATTCCTTTTAGGAATCCCATAGTCATCTATTGTGACAACCAAAGCACTATTCATATATGCAGGAATTTGGTTCTACATTAGCAAACTAATCACATTGAGATTCAGATGCATTATATTTGAGACTTGACTCATTAGATCATCGACTTAGTTTTTTGCTAGTCTTTAGAGCAGGTTGCTAACATCTTCACCAAACCCTTTACTAAGAGAAAGTTCATTCATCTACAAGCTCTTCTTGGAATGCAGTCTACATCAGTAGCATCATCATCCTTGGGGAGATCTTGTCTTTTTCTCCTCTTCTCTCTTTTTGGAGGATAGTCTTTTCCCACTAGGTTTTTTTATCTTACTCTATTTTTAGAGAAATTTCATTGTACATGAGTACCTTATCAAGCTTCATGCCTGGGACTCATTTATTTTGCATTTTACATGGGCACCTCACTAGGCTAGTAGGCGAGACCCATTTCATTCATGCCCACCTAAGCTATGCTTAAGGGGGTGTTAGTGTATATATTTTATGCATACACTTGGTTTACTTAAGCCTTCTTATTTGTCCATTTACACTTAACACTTGTTCATGTGATGTGTCAAGTTGGGTAGAAGTTTCATAGAAGTGTTGCCTTAGTTTTGACACCTCACGCTACTTTAGTGGAAGGAAACTTGCTACCACTCCATGTGTGAGGAGTTCTATCCTTATTTTGTGGAAGTTGGTTTCCTTTCTTCTCCTTTATATATGTATGTCTTTTTTTCCTAATACATAATTGGTTGACTTCACATAACTTTTGGTTTGTTCATTATGGTTGAATTATCTCTTCATAATTGCTTGTTTTCACAATCCCTACATAACATTGAAGGAATTTTTGAAACATCGATGCCTAGGATATAATGTCACTCAACCTACCAATTTGGCTCTATATTAATGACAATTTTTCTATCAACTAAGTTTACCTTTTTATTCTAAATGTGTAATTTTTCTCATTCTTGCATGCACATTTTTGTCACTCAACCTTTGGTGTTGTTGTGCTTTGCCATTAGTGATAGCTCTTTTTCTTCTCCTTGTACATTCTTGTTGGTTTTGTTACTATTCATGTTCATTATTATGTCAAGAATAATTTTCATGTCTCATTTTCTTTGTGTCCTAATTAACATGCCAGATTTCTCTCTTTGGTAGATCAATGGTAATCAATTTACTTTTTTTCATTTTCTTTCTTCATGTTTTCTTGTTCATTATTCATTTTTTCTTGTGGATTTTTCTTTCCTATATGCTAGGGTCCTTTTTTAGCCTTTTCCATACATTTGAATATTTTTCTTTTCTTAAATCATGTCTTGTCATAATTTTTAATTTGCATGTTGATAGATATATTTGTTAAGTTTCTTTCTTATTTTTTATTTGGTGGCATCGTGATGACTTCACCCTCAAGAATACCTTAATGTTGAATCCCATACTTAGAAAAAAATCAAATCTTTTAGAATCAGGATATCATTTTTATTTGTGTTTGCGTATCCATTTAGATGATGTGAAATATTGTTCCTTGATATTTTCTGACTATTTCTTTCAAAATTTCTATTTTGGGGTTTCATTGATGGGTTACTAGCTTGGAAATTTTATCAAAATGTTGATGCCTAATATTTTCCAAGTCTATTTCTTTTGGGATCATGAAGGGGTACTATTTTTTTTTTTGAAATGTTAATCCTTGACATTTTGTTGATTCTATTATTTTTAGGATGGTTATTTTAGGATTTTCCTTTATTGGGTACAAATGTAGATATTTTCCAAAATGTTGATCACTATTAAAGTCTTGAGTGTTTTCTTTCAAGATTTCTATTCGAAAATTTATTATGCTCATTTACTCAATATTTTATTTTCCAAATGTCCAATCCCAATGATTTACAAGCCCATCTCTTTTAGAATCATGATATTGGTGCTTTCTTTAATTTGATACTTGTTCTAATATTTTTACATAGTCTAGTTCCTAAAAGTTTGTATGCCTATGTTTTTTGGGATTGTTATCCAAGATCTTTCCTACATTGATATTGATTCTTTGGTATGTTTGAACCTTTATTCCTAATAGCATATACTAATTTACTTTTTTGAGATTATTGTTTCAAGCATTCCTTTACTTGCATACCAACTCTTATCATATTTTTATTTCCCAAACCATAAAATTGTTTAAATGATTACTTTATTGGGTCTTACGATTGATTATGATTTTGCATGAAAGTCTTTTAAGGATACAATGATTATATTATATAGTTTATGTAGGCATTGAAAATTATCCTTCACCTATGAACCCACCGTTTCATATCAATTCCTCCTTCTACTTGCATAATTAAATAAGTTTAATTATTTAATTATCTTTTAAGGTCATATTCCTCTATTAATTAAATAATTCTTAATTATTTAACTAATTCATTTTTTCCTTTATTCTTCCCTTGATTAATTAAATAAATCTTGTTTATTTAATTACATCACTAATTAGCCCCTTCCTTTCAATAATTAAATAAATGCTTATTTATTTAATTATTGTCATTTTTCCACTATAATTAAATAATTATTTCAATTATTTAATTATTCATTATCCTCTTCTATAATTAAATTAATTTTATTTATTTAATTATTTACTAAATTGTCATTTTCATCCACTTTTGAATTAAATTATTATTTAATTTAAAAGTCAATATGTCACATGTCTTTTATAATTAAATAATGCTTTTCTTATTTAATTATTCACCTTCCCTCAAAAATTAAATAATTTTAGGGCATGTGCAGGATCATGATGGGCCAAAAAGTGGTAATATGATGGGTATGTGGCTGATGACTTTTTTTTTACCCAAAATTGATGAAACGAAAAGGGTTTTTAAAGGATATTCTTAGCTTTCCACCAATACAAATTATGCTTTATTTTGAAATTGATAAGTAATTATTATTTATTTTCTATTAAAATTACGACTAAAGTCCTGATTGATAAGTTAATTGAAAAACATCTATAGCTTTCAAACGATATCACATTTTTTGAATCCAAAACATGCGTCACATTCTATGCTTCACATACTACAGGATTTAAAAAATAAAAATTGAATTTCATTAATTTTTGACCAAGTTAAGGTGGTCAAACATACAAGTTTTTTATATTTTTTAAAAGTTGTAATAAAAAATCATAACTAATCATTTACTTGGAAAAAAATTACAAAAAATTATGCATCACATCGGGACATGAATCCTCTACTTATATCTAAAATATTATAAAAAATATTATCATTTTATTGTGGTTAGGGTGGTTAAACAGACACCTACTTCTTATTTTTTCCCTGAAATTTTAGTACTTTTGCATTGAAATTTCAAATTTTCACCAAATAGATTTTTATTTTTTAAAACAAACCTAGTAGTTTAGAAACTACATTCAATTTTCTATAGATTCTATTCTTACATATTTTTTAAATAATATAGATAACTTATTCAAATTTTTATGTCAAGTTGCTTAACTTTGATTTTTCTAAATTTTTTGCCACTTAAAGGCCTATTTTTTCCATGATGATCCTGCACATACCCTTTATAATTATTTAATTTTCTCCAACAGCCTCTTTTTCTATGCCAAACTCATTATTTGTACCATTCTTATATTCTCTTGTCTCATTCATTTTCCACCCTTGATTGAATTATCTTATAATTCAATCTTGGCCATTAATCCTTATCATTACCCTAATTTCTCCCTAACCCTATTTCATACTATGATTTTTAATCTTGGTCATTAAGATGTCTTATTGACATCCAATCTCAACCATCAATCCAAATCAAACCTTGCCTATAAATCAACCCTCTCATAAGCCATTTGGGGGGTTGATTCTTCAAGTATCCTTATGCTGTCAAAATCATTCATCCATTTCTATCTATCGTCATTCATCTATCATCTCCATCTTAATGTTATGATGCTAAATTGAGGAACCAACATATCAAGTCAATGGAATAATTCATTTTTCATTGTGTCTATTTGAGGTATTGAATATTTGGACTAGGTAATGCATGTTATTGTTTTATCATTTTTATTTTATCCAAATTTTTCATATACAGTTTACTTTGTTCATTGGTAGGGGTTAGACCCTAGAATATAAAAATATATTTTTTATATTTTATTTTTCTAATTGATTACAAATAGGAAAGTTAATCAAGAACAAATTTAAAAATTGATTAAAAAATAAATATTTATGAAAAAATTCTCTTTTTCTATAGATTAGATATTCAATTTAACTAAGTGCTCGAAAAAATAAGAAAAAAATAATACTACTATCATGCCCATAAATTTAACCTAAGGACATAACACAAAACTCAATTTTGTTTTGTTTTACTACAATATTATCAACCATCACACCTAACATGATGACTAACATGCACACTTAGTGACATTTCCCACATAATGTCACTACAAGCACACCACCCAAAAGGTAGGTAAATGGTAGGTGAGGTGAGTATGATGAACCTAGTTCACCTACTCTCAAATGAAGGATAACCTAATTTGGTCATGTATTGCAAGCAGTTCACATTTAACACATTAGATTGGGTTTACCACCTTAAAACCATCTTATTTGCAAGGTCCTTAGATGATTGTCTTAAAACATACTTACATTAGGGTGGAGTACTTATTTTGAGATATTGGCATAGATCTTGGCTATGGTTTTGGACTCTAAGACTAGATTTTTTTGATAAATTTTAAATGAATATTCTAAGGCCGCTATAGAGGTACAACTAAATGAAAGTTATTGGTTTGCAAGATCATTGTATACTAGACTATGCTATTTTAATTTCATCATCCATTTTTTTTGTTTTGATATCACTCCAATTAAACAAAATTAATAATTCATAATAATTATTTAAATCTAGACCTAAAGACATATTCCATTGAATTCTCTAAGCCCCAATATTATTCTTTTTATCTTAAATTATTAACTTCATATCACAAAAATAATTCTTATTAAAACATTTTACTAAATATATTAAAAAATAATTAATAATTTAATACAAATTAATATCTTACTAAATTTAATAATGAAATTATTAATAAATTATTTAATACTAACATATTAGGGTATGTGTAGGATCATCATGGAAAAAATAGGCCCTTAAGTGGTGAAAAATTCAAAAAAATCAGAGTTAGGCAACTTGACGTAAAATTTTGAATAAGTTATCTATATTATTTCAAAAATATGTAAGAATAGAATCTATAGCAAATTGAATGTAGTTTCTAAACTACTAGGTTTATTAAAAAAAAATCTTTTTGGTGAAATTTTGAAATTTCAATACCTGGTAGTACTGAAATTTCAAGGAAAAAATAAGTAGGTGTCTTCTGACCACCCTAACCACAATAAAATAATAATAATTTTTTTTATAATATTTCAGATATAAGTAGAGGACTCATGTCCTAATGTGATGCATATTTTTTGTAATTTTTTTCTAAGTAAATAACTAATTATGAATTTTTTATTACAACTTTTAAAAAATATAAAAACCCATATGTCTAACCATCTTAACTTGGTCAAAACTTCATGAATTTTTTTTTTTAATCCTATAGTATGCGAAGCATAAAATGTGACGCATGTTTCGGATTCAAAAAATGTGACACCGTTTGAAAGCTATAGATGTTTTTAAATCAGCCTATCAATCAAGACTTTAGTCGTAATTCAAATAGAAAATGAATAATAATTATTTATTAAATTCAAAGTAAAGCATAATTTATATTGGTGGAAAGCTAAGAATCTCCTTTAAAAACCCTTTCTATTTCATCAATTTTTGGTAAAAAAAAATCATCAGCCACATACCCTACACATACCCATCATATCGCCAATTTTTGACCCATCATGATCTTGCACATATCCATTACTAACTTTATCGAATGGGTAGTAGAGTTGGCTTGGGCAGTGTGTTTGCTCCCCATTGGTCTTGGGTTTGACTCCGCTCCTAGGTTTAAGAGGTGCGACTTATTGCGAGTAGGGGATCTCACTCGCAAGGGACTAGTCTTGCCCTAGCTCACCTCAGGTACCCAAGGTAAGGGCTGCTAGGTTGGGTCGCGGAGACACCCCTATAGTATAAAAAAAACAAATTACTAAATTTATCAATATTTTAATAATTTTATTAAGGAACTTTCTAGATAATTTGAGTTATATTTTGGATTTCCTTAAATAGACACAAGAATCCACTTAATTTTCCTAATCTTAATTTCTTTAAAAAATGAAAATTTTATACCACCAATTTGTTTTATATGACTTCTCCTTTCTTAGGCTAAAAGGTAAGGAAATTACCTAAAAATGTTTTTATTAGATTAAGACTAGAAGGGCCAGTACCCATTACAAAAAAACCATTAAGGTAAACGAGGGGCTCACGAGAAGTGAAATACCCAACAAACTAAAGCAAAAACTTAAACATAAATAGTCTTACCAACAAAAAGAAAAATAGACAACACATAGACAAAAGACCAGCACGGGACCAAAGAACACCTATACATCTCCAAACAACTCAAGAACACTGATAGCATTCCTCTCCTGAGCCAGGAAGTGGAGCTTCTCCTCAAAAATAGGGCCCTTTCTAAATAGCCTGAGTATCCATCATGGCACCCAGAGCTGAGCTATCCACCACCTTACCTTTATTTTGCATGTGACTATCATCATATCCTTCCTCAACAATCTGTTTGCCATTGCTCTTCCTTATCTCTTGTGGAAATATTTGAATGGTGAGGGTAGTGTTCTTCATGCTCGCCTTACTATAGTTAGTAATAACCTGGAGGCACTGTGTGGTTTTTTCTCAATTCCTGTGAATAACATCAATATCCATTTGTAAATTCTTTTTATCGTCCTTTGTGCCAATGATAGCTCTTAGCTCTTCTAGCTCCTTATCCCAATTGTTCCAATGCTCAAACAACTTAGCCAGGGAGGCTATCATATCCCAATGACCACTGTCCTCCACCTCCCCTAGTCATGGTACCTGTTGCTACAACACCTTATTTCTGGGCGATTTAGTCCCAATACATGTGGTTTTTCCTGGTTTCTGGGTGTTCTATGTTGATTGTTTATCATCATTTGAATCCTTGAAAAAACCTAATTGGGACTCATATGCCCCTCTAGGCTATTTAGTCCTATGTTAGACTTGAAATTACATTTTATAGCATTAAAAACCCTATTTCTGTGTTTCAATTTGCTGTTGTTAGATTTCTTTTTTAAGTTTACAAAAATTTTGTTTCATTCATTTCATTGCATCTAGCTTAACTTTATTTAAATTAGAATTAGAGAATATCATTTATGTTTTGTTCATTGCATTAATTGATTGTCCCTTGCATGATATTTACAGCTTGGTGTCCTATTGCTAATGCTATAGTGAGGTGAAGTTTGATACTCATGTCATCTTGTGATCTAGCATAATCGTCATGGATCTTGGGTTATCTAGCTCTTTCACTACTAGTGTTGGCACTAGTTCACTAGGTATGGACCATACCCTTAACAACTCTTTTCCTTCAAGTAGTGTGACAAGTGTTGAAACAATGTTTGCTAGTATTCCGCTGGAAAACATAATCCAAATACATGAAGAATTAGAAAACCTAGAAAATAATTTGAGTACTGAAAACATCTCCAACAATGCCATTCCTAACATAGATAACATACATCACATGATTGAAAGTGAAGGAGTTGAACTTGTGCGTAACCTAGCTTAGGTTTTTGGAAAAAATCTTACTTCAGCAACTAGCTGTGCTTTACCTTCGAACAATGTCCAAAGTGAAGGAGGAACTCAAATTCCTCCTCTCACAACCATTGCCTTTATTCCTACTTATACCAACCCTCACGTTACAACAATGATGCAACCTACTAGTAATGTTATTCCTACCTTGGGAATTTCCGCTAGCATTCCTAGTACCTTTGTGGCATCCCACGTCATATCTCCTACCACTTTACCTCCCATAAGAATTCCATTCACTTCCCCCTTGAATACATATACACCTCCACCATATTCACCTCCATCTCAAAACACAACCAATGATGCCATCATAAATCAAATTACACAAAATGTTTCATCCCTTCAAAAGAAAATTTCCAACATACACCAAATTCAAAATGGCCAACCTACATGCTATGTGAAAATTAATCCCTTATCCTTGGAGATATTGAGAACATTGATACCACAAGGTTTAGAGATTCCTAGGTTTGAGAAATATGGGGAGAAAAGGATATCCTTCTAACCATGTTTCCGCTTATATCGCCTTATGTAGTGATTTTTCCCTTGAGGATAAGCTCATGTGACTAAGCTTTTCCCTAGGTCCTTGAAAGACACCACCTTAGAATGGTTTTCCTCGCTACTGAATAACTCAATTCATTCATTCAATGAACTGGTTGAGGCTTTTATAAACCATTTCCAAGTGCACATGACTCCTAAGACGACCTTAGCCAATTTGATGAGATGTAAGAAAAAGGATGATGAAAATGTTATTGACTTCATTTCACGCTATCAATAGGTTTATTCCCAAATTGACGTAAAGATTCCTAATCCTCATCTTCAACGAATTTTCATTAAGAACTTACAAACTAAGATACAAGATAAGCTTAGCATGATGAAATTCCCTTCATTCGTACACTTGTGTACTACCCTTCGTGATTATAAAAAATCGGTTAGTAGTCATGAAACAAAAACCACCTCTATCCAGCATGAAAAATCCAAATCCGCAAACCAAGACAACTATCAACCCTAAGTTAGGAAACAGAATAAAGGCTTCCTTCAACTTAACCCCCCTCAACCAACTCAACATGTTGATACCCAAGTGGCTGCTATAAAGAAGACAAGTCCTTTTACATTTGGGGATCTAACTAGACAGTTTACTCCCTTACTCGATACTCTACATAGCACAATGTCACAAATTTTAGAACAAAAAATGATCACTTTGCCTCCCATTAAAACTATCGATCCTAATAAGCCTTTAACTCCAAATTTTAGATCGAATGTTTATTTCCATTATCACCCACAAAATGGATATGACACAGAACATTGTAAATGTCTTAAACATCTTGTGTAAGACTTCATTGATTCTGGTTGACTTCAAATTGGAGGTATTAATGATCAAAGAAATAAGTTTGTTGCCCCTCCTAACCAAGACTTACAAATCTTTACCAACCATATGCCAAATCATAATATTTTGTTTGTCAAAGCTAGTGAAAATAAGAAGAATTATGTGATGAATTTTGACATAGATGATGAGAACACGAATACCACTGAACAAGGTCCTATGGATCCTAATGAACAAATTCCTATGGATGACATGATGGGATTGGTCAAAATTCTACCTCGTAAGGGCTGAGCTAAGCCTCTTGACATTGCTTTCTCATCTAAAGATAGAATTAGAAATGCACTTCAAGATGGTCCTCTTTACATAACTAGTCGAACCAATGAAAAGACCACTAATGGGATACTAATTGATCCCATTTGTGGAGAGAATGTGATCATCGAAGAATTCTTACTTGTGCATGAAATCTATCAAGAAACCTATGATAAAACTGAAAGCATGGATAAAAATACATAATGGTTTTGCTTGCTCTACGATGGGATCGATTACCCTTCCTTTAAAAGTTGAACAGAAACAATTAGATGTCTCATTCTCCATCATCTCGACATTGGATCAATTTTGTGTAAATATTGGTTATCCATGGCTACACTCCATGGAAGTCGTTCGATCAATCGTGCATAAATGTTTAAAGTTTTCCTTTGACAATGAAATCTTTACTGTGCACCATAGTGGTTTTAATCCTCTATCTTCCTGTGGGAACTTTTCATTGGATTTCTTTTGGCCTAAGCCTATGGAACCTATTAAACCTCATGAGGTCTTCCTTTTGAAATCCTATCAAAAGTTTTTAAGGCAAAATGCATAGCAAAACTATCCCTTACAAACATACCTCAACCTGTGAATGAGCCACCTATCCTTGACAAGACTATGATTGAACCTGAAGACATTCCAAGCAACCAACACCAACCTAAGAAATATCCTTTGCCTATCTCCTATAGAAGACTAAGAGACAACGAAACCAATCTTGTCATGCCTCCTAAGACAAAACAAATTTACAAAGCCAAAGAGAAAGTTGTTGAACAACCTCCTATGGTTCCTTCTATTCCAACCCTTAGGGAAGAAAAGAAACCTATGGATATAAACCTACTCCTACACAAACATAACTTGAAAAACATACTAAAAGAAATAGAAATGCTAGAGAGTGTAGGTGTAGACGTTGTGCTCTTGCTCAAAGGTTAAACACAGAAAACAACAAAGAAAATCAACATCCAAACTTGATTGAAGTAATACACGATGAGTCTCCCTCTTTCCTACAACAAAAAGATCCTATATCACAACTACAACAAGACCTAAATCCTTCTTTGGACATTATCATTCGACCTCTCATTTTTATTAACTTGGATGAAGATGATGAGGTTGCTAAAATTGATGAGGAGGTGCATAATGAGTTGAATACATTATTTTCCTCTTTTATGAGCTTAAATGATAATTATCCTAGTAAGGGTGTTGAACTTGGTGATACCCCTAGTTCAACACTTGTTAATGTCCCTATGGCTAGTTGTCTGCCTTTTGTATATGATGGACACAATTGGTATGTAGACGACCTACTAATAGGTTGACTCGCATGTGCCTTACTAGTATTTTTCTTTGTTTTATTTTTCATGTTTCTTTATGTGATTGCATGTGCATAATATGATTCCTCATACTATTTTGTTTGACGTACCTCTCTCTCTTTGTGACATTCCTCTATATGTACCTACATTCTTCTCTATGTCATAAATATTTTATCTTTTTCTTTGTCTCGTGTTTTCTTTTGGGGATGACGCAAGGCATTGAGGCATTTAGGTCGCTTCCATGTTGACCCAAAAGATTTTCCTTTATCTTTTCTTTGTCTCAAGTGTTTTTCTTATGGGGATGGAAAAAGGCGTCAAGACATTTAGGTCCCTACCATGTTGACCCGAAAGGTTTTTCTTTTTTTTTTTTTCTCTCTTTATGTCATTCTTCCTATTCCATGAGTATTTTGGGAATGATGACAATTCTATGCTCTATGCAAACATTGTAGCAAAGACATATTGACCCCGAATCTCTGGATCCATTGTGTGATTTTGGGATTTCATTTTGGGGGCAACTCCTTTTTCATGATGCGACTTTATTTGGAAACATATGACCTGGCATAGGGCTTTCCAAATAAGCTCTCATGTCCTCTTTATTGTTAGCATTGATCATTTGATACTTTAAAGTAATTGCTCAAAACACGGTGTTTAGAAATTTCTTTAAAGTGGGGGCATACATTGGCATTATTCTATTACAACGCATGTTTCATTGTGTAGTCTTCTTACTTCATTCATTGTGTCTTTTGTTTTGTGGTGACATTGGGTGGGATATCCTTCTAGAGTGTGATCTCTCTTAGCATATTATATTCCTCTTAGTGGTTTGATGCAACACATTGCATCCCCTAAGTTGTGAATCTTCTATTCTTAGATTGGTCATCTCTTGGAGACATTAGGCACAATGTTCCCTAAGTTATTAACACCTTACATGAACTAAGAAAAACTACTTTGAATGTACCTTACACTACTTTGCATTTACAATATCAGGTTATATGGCAACCTTGCATAACACACTTTTCTTTTCTATGGTGTCATCTTGTTTGTTCATGAGTATCAAGCATATAGAGCTTTGTTTGCCCCATGGAGCTCGAAGTTCATTTTTGTGTGGCGCCTCATCAAAGTTATCAAGAGATATAGCTTTGGTATGGTTGTACATATGGAATCCAAACTTAGGTGTGACTTTCCCATAGCCACTTGCTTATTTGTGTGAGCAAATACCAGTTGTGTGCATATGTGTCTTAATGTGGGCTCACGTAGTGGACGTCCTAGGTTTCTACTAGTCCTTGTGAGCATGCATTGGTTTGCATAGTGGACATCTTGTTCCACTTGTAAACATTTTTGGACAAACAACCTAGATTTAATCCACAGTGTGCGTGACAAATGATCGAAGTTTGATCCACCCCTTTTTTTATTTTTGTTTTCTTTCTCTTTATGTCTTTGGTAGTGTATGCTTGTGTCTTGTTGTTTCTCCTTACATCATTTTCGTGTGTGTTCTTTTGTGCCTATGTTGTTTTGTCATAGGATCTTGGTCTCGGGGGCTTGATAATCCCTCTTGATTTTTGTCATCATATCCTACTAGCATTGGTACATTTGAACCCCTCTTGATGCAAGTTTTGTCTACTTTAGTGTGAGTTTGAAGCAAGCTCCTCCTCTCACTAAAATGAAGACTAACTGTAGTGTAGAAATATGTATCCCTTTACATTTTCACACTTGTTTGGGCCCTCCCTACTAAAGTTGGGCTTCTTTATGCTTTATTTGGTCCTATTTTGCATCCACAAGCCTTATTTAATTCATCTTTCCAAGGATAATCTTGACACATATGAAATGACCAATCATAATTTAATGATTTTAGATTGTATGACCCAAATTCAGTGATCTAGGACTCATATGCCACCTTGGGCATATGGGTCTCACCTAAGTTTTGGGGCCTAGTCCTAAATTTAGCATAAAACTTAACATTTCTTGAAATTTGTGTCTCGAGTTTAGCCTATTGGGACTCATATGCCCCAACTGATGTATGAGTCCCGCTTAACTTAGACCTACTTTTGAATTCAATTCTTGGTAGGATTTTATCCTCCTAGATACGATGTTGGCTTGTAGTGTTGTAATTTCGAGAAATTTGGCATAAACAAGTATAAATACAAAGTTATTTCACATATTTTCTTCTAGAAGTTTTATGAAAGCATCCTCATAGAAAATTTTAGATCACAAGAGTTTACAACAACATTCAAGAGAATTCAAGAGTTGATTATCAAGCCTTTTGGAACTATATTCAAGATTCAAGCATCATGTCAAAGTCATCATGCATCATGCTTGTTTTTTAGCTAACATTTGTGAACATGTAGGTATCTTATGATTCAAGCAAGCATTCAAATCAAGATCCATAACATACAAGATTCAAGAGTCAAGATCCACATTCATGCTATCCATTACATGCAAGTTTGCAACCTTTTGTTCAAGGGTTTGGTGAGTTGCAACATTGCATGCTTATTCATTCATCATTCCTTCTTTCTATTTGAAATTATTTCAAGGTTTGATTACCAAAATAGGGTTTGACCAAGACAAACTCTATCCACTAACAAGACAACATTTCTTCCCTCTCTTTGATTTGTGATTTACAGATCTAGGTTGAAGATCCATTAAAGAGCAAGATTGGAGAAAATTTGTCAAGTTGTCAAAGTTGTCATCTACATTGCAAGATCACAAAAAATATGTACAGGTTGTAACTCAGTGTTTTAGACAAGGAGATTTGATAGGAGAGAAGTTACAGTAGAACATTAGAGGATATTAGAGTTTCAGTTCAACCTTGATACTAGGACTAAATCGCCACTTGTGGCATATGAGTCCTAATATACCAAATTTTAGGCATTTTCTATAGATCTTGGTTTAGTAGTTCTAGATTTCAGTTTCGGTCCGAAACCCTAAATTGGGACTAAATCACCCCTACAGGCGTATGAGTCCCAGTGTGCATCAAAATTTAGATTTTCAGGAGTGCAGACCTTGCTCCGAGCTTCTTCAAATTTCAAGGTGCCCCTCTGCCCTTTCTCAATCCATTCTTCTAATTTTTCGTTTCATACTTTGAGTTACATAGTTAGGTTTACATATCATTGCATTTCTTTCTTTCCAAGATTTTGCTTGGTGATGAACCCCCTTTTAGTCTTTAATCACACCCTAAGACACCTTATTGCAGATCTCTTTCCCTCATTTCCATTCCTAGATTGAGATCTCTAAGGTTTCCTTGTATGAAATTTATAGGAAATTGGTAGTTCTATCTCCTAAAACATAGAGCTACAATTTTCTACATTTCATATGGTACTAGAGCTTTAGGTGTAGATAGTTTCAAGCCTCAGATTCATTGTATTTTGTTATCTCCATTCCTGTGTGATTAGAATAAGATTGCTAGGCATATCTAAAGCTTTTTTTAGATGTTGTTTGGAGTCAACCTGCACACACAGCAAGATGGAATTGACCCACCCCTGTGGCATAATCTCTGCTGAAAAATTTGTGACACCTCTGCTAATAAAGGCTGAATTTTTTTTGACAATGATGATGACGGGTTTGACATATCTAGGGTGTGATTTAACTGTGATTTAACTCCTGACCATGATTCAACCTTTGTGGCTATGGGTTTATCTACAATTCGAAGGCCCATTAGGGCGTTTCCTTTGGAGATCTGAGGGCAGTTTGTTGGAGGCCCACATTCAATTGGAAGTCATGGCTTGCGCAAAGCCATGATTGACTATTTGGGAGGTGATTTTGAATGTGGTAGCCACAACTAGTGATTTGAGGCAGCGACGACTGGTGATTAGAGTTTGAGGGCTACAATTTATTTGTTAGAAGCCGTGATTTCAATGTGGAGGGTACATTTGAAACCCAAAAGTCGTTCATTGTGCTCATTGTAGGCGTGATATCCGCTCATTACAGGCATGATTAAACTCATTTTCTAAGCTTACGTTCTTGTATGGTCGCATGATGTTCTTCCTAGCAGTGTAATCTTCTTGCTTTAAACCTTTGTTGCAGGGATCTTCTTTGCATTGGGAGGGCATTAAGATTTGTGTGGTGTCTAAGATGTTGCAGTTGGAGGAGCATGCCATAGGCAATTTGCTGTTGTCATTTCCACTTGAAATCTGCACAGGTCTCTTCAACAACTCTCACCAATCTTACAGAACCAGTAAACTAACCCCCATGTGACTAGTCCTTTCTTGATAACCCGCCCGTGTGCCATTCTTTGAACTAGTGGTTAAGTGCACAAGAATCTACACTGGTATCTGCAGGTGTGTTTAGAATTTGCGCCATTTTTTGTTTGCATTGATTCTTTTAATCTCTTGCTCTGCTTTGTTGTGATACGTATATGTTTCTAGCAATAGTTATGGTTAAGTAGTGAGTAGGGTAGAGGCGATTGGTGTGTGAGAGAAAATAATCGATGGGGAAAGCTCACACAGTGAGGAAGGTGTTGATAACAGGGATAGGAGACTAGGATGGATCATATTTGACGGAGTTTCTCCTAAAAAAGGAGTATGATGTGCATGGGATAATTCGACACTCTAATTGGCAGGCTGCAACATACATTTGGAGGAGCATTCATTGGGACGCCCAACCTACCTCCATCATTGACCAACATTCATCACTAGTCAGAGGAATTCATCGCTGGTTAGAGGCATTCATCGGTGGTAACTTTCAAAACAATTTCTTTTATTTCCCCTTTGTATGACGAAAAGCATAGTCATTAAACTCCTTTCAACTGTTTAATAGTGGTGTCGCATGTTTGCTAGATTTATTATAATTGCAACAATTAATATTAGCAGTTTAGGCTACCTGCGAAGTATTTTTTTTGTTTTGTCATAATTGACAATAGGAGAATGTGTGATTTTTTTGCTTTAGTTAAAAATTTGTAAAAGAAAAATCAATTTTCTTTTCTATAATGAGTTTTGCAAAAGGGGCTCATCATAAGGGGTTTAATTTTATGTTTTTTTGTTTTTTATTGAGGTTTGCAAGATATAACTTAATCTTGTCTTCTTAATCAGCCATCTTGACAATAAATTTGTAGTACTCAAATAACAAATAAGCTTGTAAATGCACTCAAATAAAGTGCCACAAATATTGAATGGGTGTTTCTTAGGGAGGAAATTTGGGAAATTTCGTATATGTATTGAATTATAAAGTGTAATGAGGGGTTGTGTAGAGCTACAAAATGCAAGTTCTTTGGGCTCAGTGTGATTTCCACAAAAAACTAGTGCCCTATATGGATCATGTGTGGATTTGGGAGAGCTTGCCTATTGTGGGGACTTTGATGCTTGTAAAGAGGCTACATATGGATTAAAGTAGCACATAAACCAAGCAAAGGAGGAATGAGCTGCAATCGGGTTGGTGTGGAGGGCGTAGAAATCTACGGGAAGGAAGCAACCCAAAGAACCCATGCTTCAAATCTCTACACACCCCCATTACACTTTCTAATTCGGTGCATGTACAAAATTTCCTAAATTCCCACCCTAAGGAACACATAATTAGTATTTGTGGTACTTTATTTGAGTGTGTTTACAAACTTATTTGATTTGACAATTGTGGATCCTCGTTACTTAACATCACAACAATATCTTCTCATGATTCTCACCTCACGCAAGTGTGCCTTAGAGAACACCCTTTATCAATTTCTTGTACATCTCAACATTCCTTGCATACTCTTGATCTCAGTTGGATCTACTTGTATTCTCATAACATTAAGGGGGACTATGATGTGTTATGTTAATTCCTCTTTTAATGAAGCATTGGAAGAATCTTCTTTTTGAGAGGCTTAATTAACCTTCTTTCTTGATCTCTCATATGGGGGATTGTTTTAGTGGCTCACTTTTTGAGATTATAGAACTCCTAATCATAGTACTATCTATATTATTGACTTTATGAGTTTGATTGACTTTGTGTACATGGTTGAGTAGTGCTCTAATAATCACTCATGTAGTGTTTTGTATCTCTCATCTTCATCCACATTACTTGGAGATTCATTGATTCCAACAGACACCAGTTTATCTTCGACAAAGTTTACAACTTCTACATGCTTCAAGAGTTTTTCATCATCATATTCCTATCATTAAGAAATAAATTTTCAGAAGGTCTTAAATCCTTCTAATTCTTTATTTTGGAGAGGAGTTTTGTTCTCACTGGGTTTTCTCCTTTTGCAAGAGAATGCATTGTACATTGGTACCTAACATGGCCTCTAGCTAGGACCCATTTCTATCTAATTGCACTTTTGTGATCTCCCTAATTATCACTTAATGGGGGGTGTTAGTGTGAATAATTAATCTATTCACTATACTTACGTGTACTTATGTTGATGAGGTTAGACAACATTTTGTCTAACTGAATGTGCAACCTTTAGGCCTCTAAAGGTTACCAAGTTATTTGGCTAACCTCATCCACATACCTTTTAAGGTTGGAAGAATTTCCATCTCACCTCAAAAGCCACTCAATACTTGACACACAAGGTTGATGACTTGGTTATAGAGGTTTTTGGTTTGCACACTCCAAGTGTTCCTAAGGTTGAGTGCTATATGACACTTGTCTACTCACTTGTGCCACTTCATGGGGCACTTGTCAATAGGTGGATTGTATCATCCTTGTCTATATATGTACTGGCTTTCTACTCAATGTAATTTGGGTCATCTAAATACAATCTTATACATTGTTCATTGTGCTTGTCATTTTATCTCTATGATCTCCTAATTTCTTATAGGAAAAATGTAGGATTTTTCCTTAAAGAAATTGAGTATTAACTGATTTTGAAATATTTGCATACAGATTTAAAACACAAAATAGTGCAAAAAAAATAAATTCAAATTGATAAAAAAAATTGCAAATGGAAATAGAATATTCCCATCCAGTGGGAAAATCAATACCTATCTGCTTTTACGTGATAATTAAGATTTTAGAGGCTTTCACATGATATTTTGGAGGATTTTACAATTAAATGGTAGCTAAAAGTTATTTTTCGACGACTCAACTGTAGTTTAGAGACGTGAGACTTATTTCAGACGCAAATCTCACATTATATGTGAATAAAAATTTGCTACGTATATTTACATATATTGATGTACACATTAAAGTGTGTTTACTAATGTATTAATATCTAATGTCGTGATGCTTTCCTCATATTGAGACATTCACCAATACGATTGTGCTTTTGCGTTCTCCGATGGCATTGAAAAAATCAGCTTACCACGAGTACCTCATGGTGGATGCACCATGAGCTGCTCGTGGCCCATGGGTTGGAGATTTGCACTCGAAGGCTTTACAACTATAGCATGGTTGGCATATATGGTGCATCCACCGTGCTAGGCAGATGCTGCCAACATTTTATGGGAATTACAATTAATTAAAACTCAAAAACATCTATCTATTGGTGTCCAGTCCCGTAAAGTTGCACCTTGTGAAAACGATTTTTTTGGGGCAATGTGTACGCAGCATATTGCATGCCCGTTTCACTGCAAATAATAAATAAAAATTGGAAAATTTTGGTCAAATGGGCATCCAGTATGCTGGATGAACAATTGGGCGTTGAGATTGTACGTTAGCTGGAATCATTTACAATATTCGCTGGCAGGGAAGCAACCTAAACCATGTACGTACTCGAATAAATCATAATATACTTTAATGTTGCAATAAATCACCGTTTAGAGTTGTTAATGGAAGCACCTTTAAAACAGGCACAGTCGCTAAGGGAGCTCCACTCTGTTGTGAAATTGCCTGCTTGAGTAATAAACGGCCTTAAGCTGCGGCGTGACGAAAGGCTTCTTAATATGGAGAATGCATCCATTGAGACGGCCTTCTTTGAAGCTTGTGAAAGTGGTGATATAGCCCAAGCCAAAATGCTGCTCGCACTCAGAGTTTTCGATCCGACAAAATTAGTTGACAAGAGGACGCCGGAGGGAAGAACATGTTTACACCTTGCAGTACTTGCAGGAAACCCAGGTTATTATTATCTTCTCACAGTTATATTTAAAATTTAAGTTATTGCTTAGCTGTGATATTGCTATCAGGATTTAATCGTAAATGGGATTGTAAATTAAGTGGGCTTAATCTCGGAGAAAACTATGTGGTTAAGTGTTGAGGTGAAGTAATACTGGGATGGGTAACCTTTCCAGAAGGTCCAAGGTCCAGTGTTTCATTGCTGTGAGCATCACCTAGATGCAATTAGTGCTAAGTGGACAATTCATTATCATGAGGGATGGGTTCTTGTGAAACTACATGATTGAATCCTGATAGCAATATCATTGTAGAAAATACCTCCTCATCTATTGCTTACTTGCTTACTTGTTTTCTGCGCTGAACTACTCGATTCATTAAATGCAGATTTGTTAAGAAAATTTAAACTGCAACAATTCATCAACAAAAGGGACAATCAAGGCGACACGGCCCTGCACTTAGCTGTCTGGAAATATCGTGTAGATCTGGTGACTCTGTTGTTATACGGTAAAGCTGATTGTAAGGCTGATTTAAGCGTGAAAAATAACAGGGGAGAAACTCCGCTATGCATAGCAGTAAAGTTTGGATTCCTGGATGTTATAAAGAAGTTGATAGATCATGAACCGGAGGCCATCCAAAAATTATGTAAAGATGAAAAAGTTCTGCATCTTGCCGTGAAACTGAACCGAGCCAAAATTGTTGAATTTTTAACTAAAAAATGTGTAGTTACCAAAAACAGTGGAATTCTGAAAGAGCTTATCAACCAACGTGCTGGCATAAAGCGACCTGATAATGAAGGTAATCGTGATACAAATATGGTGGTCTCTGTTGATTTCTCAATTAAGAAGGTAGAGTTGACGGACCTTAATGACCAGTCTAACATGCAGCCTATTATTCAAGGAGATACTCCTTTACACATTGCAGCAAGGAACAAAAATGAGCCCGTAAGTTTCTTCATAATAAGATATTTAGGCAAAGAGATTAGATTTTCATGAAAGTTTTTTTTATTAAACTAAGTATCTTTTGTTTTGTTCTCACACTCTATAATCTATTATTAGAATTAGAATTAAAAAGAGAGCTGTAAGAGAATATAGAAAACATTCGGTAAAATTAAATGGGTATCAAGTTTCTTTGTAAAATAGGTCGAGAGTGAGTCGTACTGGTATTTCATTTTTTCAGTTTCCAGAAGGACAACCTTTCAAGTTATACATGAATTCTAGATAACAAGTAAACCAGTTAACAGTTTTTAATTATCATGAAAAAATAATTTAGCGCGGTTCTCGCTTAATAATTTAATTTTTGTTTTGGTTGTTTCCCCTCGTAGATTGTGGATATGTTGCTGAAGGTGCATGGGGTGAACAAGCATGCCCTCAATAGTGAGGGCAAAACACCGCTGGATGTTGCAAGAGAAGTCACGGATTACCACGAATCATTCAGGATTATAAAAAAGCTCATAGATTACAAACCCAATCCCAAGCCATTCATGTACTGTGTGCCAGAGGTGAGCCAAGAAAAGCACAAGAGAGCCAGGGATATGGTTAACAAATCCTTCGATGACAGACGCAATGCAGAACTCGTGGTGGCAGCACTGTTGGCCACCATGACGTTTACGGCTGTGTTCACGGTTCCAGGTGGTTCCTACCAGGATCCTAATGATGAGAACCGAGGGACCCCTATTCTCCTAGGCTACTATATGTTTAAGCTCTTTATTATTTTCGACTGCATAGCCTTCTTTCTATCTCTCTTCGTTTGTATCATGTGGCAGATGGCTTCAGAGCTTACCACAGAGGACAAGATGTTGTTCATGACCGTCAGTGGTTTTTTAACCTGCCTCAGCTTTGGATTCAACTCTTGTGGTTTTATGGCTGCAGTTCACACGATATTGGCACATAAAGACCGTACCCTGGCTTGGGTGATTCTGGGAATTCTCTTATTCATTGCTTTCTGTGGCGCTATAGCATTTATTCATCAATCGGCAATGTTTGTTGTCGGGCGAGCTAGATTCCACCGCCTGTGCGGTGTACCTCGTCTATTTGATAATATTGTTGAAGCTGTATGGGAAAGAGCAGAACGTTGTGGGCTTCTCAACATTATTCGTTCACTAGATGAAGCTTCCCGTAATACAATGGAAGGGGACGTTGATGAAGCTTCTCTCAATCAATCGTTCCGATAAGTTAATCCAAGAGAATTCAGGCGAAGAGGAACATGAACTGCTCCTGATCTTCATCCCCGCGCCTCTGCAATGTTTACCAATCTGTTTACCTCACGCTCTACAACCTACGCTCTTTTCTCTTTCCATTACATCCATTAAAAATATGATATCCGCCCAGCGTACTCTTTTGTAGGGTATGTTAATTTCTGGGTATGTAACCTTAATAAATCTTTGTTAGGGATGTTTAAATACTAGCATACATATATTGAATATTAATATATATAAAATACGAGAGTTATTCAGGCGCCTATCTTTATCAAAATTGTAACCATTTTTTTTTTCTTTCAGATTATCTTTTTATATTTATATTTAAATTCATTTTAGGAAGTCAACAATAATGAAGTCCTGCGTTTTTTTTCAAAAGATAAGAAGATAAGATTTAATAGTGGATATGGATTTGCATGTCATTTGAACGTCAATTTCTAGCTGAAGAGTTTTTCCTTACACATTGTGTTTTGGTGGATTCCATTGTAATACGCCTCTTGACGTAATTAAAATAAGCACTAACCATAAATATAGGAACATATAAATATCAAGTCTATACAATTCAATGTCTGGTACATTATCTTTACCAACCACAATTGACAACATGCTTTCTTTTATATGGAACAAAGCAAAATACCATAAGGAGTTAAAAGAGCTCCATAGATGCATACCATAACTATTTATGAGCCCAAAACTTAGTTTTTACGGGACTATATCATAATAATAGATATACTAGAAATTAGGTTGGTAGTCTATTTTTATTTATAAAAAATAATTTTTATGGGACTATATTATAATAGTAGATATACAAGAAACTAGATTGTTAGTCTATTTTTATTTATTAAAAATATTTTTTATGAGACTCTATCATAATAATAGATATACCGGAAATTAGGTTGATAGTCTATTTTTATTTATAAAAGATATTATTAGAATATATAAATGAAGAAAGTATGTATTTGTTTGTTGAAATAAAAATGAGAGTACATGATTTATATAATTTTTAGGGCTAACAAATTCTTATAAATATGGAATTAGCTATGTCACTTCTACAATTCTTGTTGTTAGTTTTTAAATAAACTATTAATACATGTGTGTTCATTATTAATTAGTTAACTTTCATAATTTCCTTTATTAAAAATAAATATTTAATACATATTACAAACTTTATTTTGTTCGAAGGCTTTAGTACATCAAGTCAATCTCTCTTGACTGGTTTTTAACAAATACTTGCGTCTTAAAAACACGTGCCCCATTTCACTTTGGCAATACATGGACCCCATATATGTTTTCTTTTTGTCATGTTTTCTAATTAATTTCTAATCTTTTATTTAGTTTTATTTTACTTATTTTCCCAAGTTTATTTCAGGTATTTTATCTCTTTTCAAGTTTTTAGAGTTTATCCACGTAGCGTGGCAATGGAGGAATCTCCAAAAATTTAGTGATTTGCAAATTGAGATATCGTCATGTTGGGATTTTAGAGTTTGTCATCCCTACATGACATTGAAGGAATTTTTGAAACATCGATGCCTAGGATATGATGTCACCCAACCTACTAGTTTGGCTGTATAATAATGATAATTTTTGTATCGACTAAGTTTACCTTTTTATTCTACATGAGCCATTTTTCTCATTCTTCCATGCACATTTTTGTCTCTCGACCTTTGGTGGTATTTTGGTTTGCCATTAGTGATAGCTCTTTTTGTTTTCCTTGTATGTTCTTGCTGGTGTTGTTGCTATTCATGTTCATTGCTATGTCGAGAGTTATTTTTGTGTCTCATTTTCTTTGTGCCTTAATTAACATGTCGACTTTTTCTTGTTCATTTTTCTTTTTTTCTTGTAGGTTTTTCTTTCCTATATGCCATGGTTTTTCTTTTAGCCTTTTCCCTTAATAATTTTCATTTTGATTTTCATCATTTTTTCTTTTCTTATCATGTCTTGTCATACTTTTGAATTTGCATGTTGATAGATATACTTGTTAGGTTACTTTATTATTTTTTATTTGGTGGCATCATGATAACTTCATCCTCAAGAATGTCTTATGTTGAATCCCATACTTAGAAAAAAAAAATCTTTTATAGTCAGGATATCATTTTTCTTCGTATTTGTGTACCCATTTAGATGTTTATGTGAAATATTGTTCCTTGATATTTTCTTTCTATTTTAGGTTTTCATTGATGGGTTACTAGCTTAAAATTTTTATCAAAATGTTGATCCCTAGTATTTTTCAAGTCTATTTCTTTTGGGATCATTATTTTAATATTTTTCCTAGAAGGGTACTAATATATATATATTTGAAATGTTAACATTTTTCTTAATGGGGTACTAATATATTATTTTTTTGAAATGTTAATCCTTGACATTTTTTTATTCTATTCTTTTTAGGATGGTTATTTCAGGATTTTCCTTTATTGGGTACAAATTCATGTTTTCTAAAATGTTGATCGCTATTGAAGTCTTGAGTGTTTTCTTCCAAGATTTCTATTTCAAAATTTATTATGCTCATGTACTCAATATTTTATTTTCCAAATGTCCAATCCTAATGATTTACAAGCCCATCTCTTTTAAAATCATGATATTGGTGGTTTTTTTTAAGTCATACTTCTTTTGATATTTTTACAAAGTCTACTTCCTAATATTTTGCATGCCTATGGTTTTTAAGATTGTTATTCCAAGATCTTTCCTATATTGATACTGATTCTTTGGCATGTTTGAACCTTGATTCCTCGTAGCATATACTAATTTACTCTTTTGAGATGATTGTTTCAAGCATTCCTTTACTTGCATACCAACTCTATATTTTTATTTATCCAACCCATAACATTGTTTAAATACTTACTTTCTCAAGTCTTAGGATTGATTGTGATTTTGCATGGTAGTCTTTTAGGGATAAAATCATCATATTATATAGTTTACTTTGTTCATTGGTAGGGGTTAGACCATAGAATATAAAAATATATTTTTAATATTTTATTTTTCTAATTGATTACAGAAAGACAAGTTAATAAATTTTTTTTTTCCCTATAGATTAAATATTCAAGTTAACTAAGTGAAAAAAAATCAAGAAAAAAATAAAATTCTACATAAAAAACTTCAATATATATATATATAAATAAAAAATACAAACATAAACTAAACATGTTATATACCATTTTAAAATTCAAAGATATTCAAAATAAATAAACTTGGATTTGTGCCAATCATTTCTTTTATAAAAAAGAATGAGAGCTATTTTGAGTGAATATAATATCTTATAGTCATGGTTTTGAGGTAAATCTTCTTCAATCATAGCTTTAACATTTGTATAGGTCATGGTAGTCTAATTAATAAAAACTTTGTGTAATAGAATAAATATTTTATCATATTTTTTTATATAAAAGAACTAAATTTAGATATAATGATTGAATGTCATTACTTTTAATAATGAAAACTGTCTTAAACATTCTTTACTCTTTTATCTTGAAAGATATACATTTTGTTGTCTTGGTGAGAATACGTAAAAGAAAAAACTCATTTAAAAGTGATTGTTATTAAGACGTATCAATTTACTTTAAGAAAAAATTATAGTAACTACATATAATTTTTAATTTATGACGTCAGGGTGTGACCGCTAGTGTATTAATATGTGGGGTCTTAATACTTATAAGACATTGAGCGATGTGATTGTGTTTAATGGCACCGTAAAATCCAGTTATACCACGACGAGCTCATGCTGCATACACCCTCAGCTGACGCATTCCATTGATCCTGCCAACATTTTACAATTAATAAAAACTCAAAAACATCTATCCACCATACAATGATGTGACAGTCCCTAAATCTACGTTAGATGATTTCATTAAAAATATATGCTATATACCCAATTACTCCATACAATGGTGGGACAGTTCCTAAATCTACGTTAGTTGATTTCATTAACAATATATGCTATATACCCAACTACTCAAATCATTCAATATCAACTTTAAAGCCACTGTTTGAGTTATTAATGAAAGCACCCTCAAATTGGAGGAAAGGCATATGAAGGTAATTGTGATACAAATATGAAGGTTTCTGTTGCTTTCTCAATTAAAAAGGTAGAGATGTCAGAGCTTAACGGTCAGCCTAACAGCCAGCCAATAGTTCAAGGAGTTACGCCTTTACACATTGCCGCAAGGAACAAAAGTGAGTCCGTAAGTTTTTGTTGTTGTGGGTTTTAAACTTGAAAACTAGTATTATAGCAGCCGATTCTTGTGATAGGATTTTTAGTATTGAAAAAATTAGGTTAAAATACCGTAGTGAGTTTCCTTGTAAAGTAGGTCGAGAGTGAGTGAATACTTGTATTTCCTTTTTCCAGTTTCCAGAAGGAGAAGCTTTCAAGTTATAGATTACATTGCGACCATAAAAATATTCTATCTGCCCACCGTGCTGCTTTGTAGGGTGTGACGATTTCTGGGTATTTAACCTTAATAAATATTTGTTAGGAATAATGTAAGGATGTTTAAATATTAAAATTATCATCTGTTTCTTAATGCATTGGTGAAGGAAGGGTCTCCCATTTATCAAACAAAATATAGGAACATATAAGTATCAAATCTATACTATTCAATGACCTATAGTAATAATAGATAAAGGATAAATTAGGTTGGTAGTCTATTTCTATTTTTAAAAAATATTATTTGAATAATAAATAGAAAAAATATATATTTATTTGTTGGAATAAAATGTAAATGTATGATTTATATAAGTTTTATAAGGTTTCATAATTTTTTATAAATATAGAATTAGTTATGTCATTTGTGTGATTTTTTTTTTAACAAATTATTAATACATGTTTATTTACTATAAATTAATTAACTTCCACAATCCTCTTTCTTAAAAAACTCTCTAATACCTAATATATCCCACTCTAGGAAAATTCACCATCACCGATTCACCATCACAAAAAATCAGTTAAATCAACAAAATAGAGGTTAGGAAAGCAAGTAATAACCCAAATGATCAAATTTGAATAAGGCACATGTCATAAAAAACTAAACTTCACTTTTTACCCTACTCTAGCAGCAAAACCTGTGAAGGCGGTGTAGTTTGAGGCCTCCCAGGGGTGCTATACAATGCCACTTGTCAATCAGCGTCATTCTGAAGCAGGAACATAGACTGTGATGGCATCACTCTATTTGTCAGTGGTGGAGTTTGGAATTAAAAAATTCCAGCGTGTGAAAATAAACACAGCGGTGTAGTTTGAGATTTTGAATTTTGGGCGGGAAAAACTGAGCATCGGTGTTTGGAGTTTGCAACGGTGCTATATGGCGATGCTGGAGTGCCAGCTGTTCTGTATTGCAATGCTAATCTGCTAGCGGTGGACTTTCCTATAGACACACAAAAACACAAAAAAACATGATTTGATCTTTTGGTTTGCCCTCCCTCCAACACCAAAATGTTAACCCCAATCCTAGACCGGCAAGAACATAACAAACAAGTGCATAATTAGATCATAATGCAAGTCAAGATAGAAGTTCCCCATAAAATCAATTTATCAATGCTCAAATAGGAAATGAAAGCAATACACAATAAGAAATCAATAAAAGAGATTGAATCCTATGAAAGGAATGCAAATTTTTTATCCTATGGGGGAGTTGGTGCCAATTTGATATGAAAATTGACCATTTCCCAACTCCTAAGCAAGCTTGATGAAGATTTGATGATGTTGATGAAGAGTGATCCACTTGGTGATTGCTTCAAATGAATTCCATGGGGAAAACTTGCAATAACCTAGCTACAATTTGATGGATTTGATGCAAATACTAAAGCTCTAAGTTGAAAATGGAGTATAATAACTTTGCTCAAATTGTGGATGTTCAAAAATGAAGGATGAGATCTCTATTTATAGAAGAATGTGAAGAGAGAAAAGGAAAAAGGGATGAATGTGAGACTAATCTTCAACCAATGAGAAGAAGCCACATGTCATCATATGAATGGTTGAGGAATGAGCACATTTTGATGAATGTGCCCATAAATGTAATTAGGTGGATTTTGAAAATAAGGAAAAGACATGTTGGAGGGAGAAGAAAATGCATTAAAGGCCACTTGGCTCAATGCAAAAGGACTTGTAAGGTGAAGTAAATGCCTTGTTGGATGTACAAAGTCCACTTGGATTTGAATTTTAAATTTGGAGGAATATTCTCCATTATGCCATGTTGAGAGAAAATAGAGATTTAATAAATGAATTAAATCTATTTTCATGTGCAAGTGGCAAAGCATGGAGGATGGGACATGAATTAGAATTAAATTAATCAAGGGTCAATTAATTTAATTAAGGATTAGATGATGTGACAAATTTGACTTAGATTTATGGGTTAATTTAAATCAAAAGATGAGAAGAAAATGATTTAGAGATTAATTAAATAAGGATTTTTTATTTATTTAACTAAAAAGGATGATGTTAGATTAAATCAAATAAGGTTTAATTTATTTAATTTAATAAGATGAGTTTAGAGATTTAATCAAATAAAAATGAATTATTTAATTAAATAGAGGTAATTAGATTAGATTGATTGACAAGAAGAGAGAGACTTAATCAAATAAATGATTTATTTAAGGGAGGAAAAATGATGAATTTAATCAAATAAGGGTATTCGATAAATGGTTAGACCGAGGGATGATTTAGGATGAAATAGTGTTAGTAGTCGGGATTAGATGTGCAATGTCAATTAGTACATTTTCCATGTCTGTAACATTTGTTCCCTCTTTGAAGCAAAGTACTCATTACATTGGTTCAAAGAATAAACTGTCTCAATCAAAAGCCAAAAAAAATTGATTTCAAATTTTTTTTGCCCCATTGCTGCCCCGATGAGAGAAAACATGCCAAAATAAGGCCCCCTCGAGAGATCAAACACAATTTTTTATTTTTGGGAGATCTCTCGAAAAAAGAGGACAAATTGCCCAACAGGTCCAGAAAGGCTTTGGGAGGCCAAAAACTTGTCTAAACACAATAAAACGATGTAAAATGAGCCTCGATTGGACAAAAATAGACTTGGGGGTCCAAAACCCTAGCAGGATGGCCAAACGAGGTAAAAAACCCTAATTTTCAGGCTTAAATATGCCTTGAGGGCCCACTTCCTATTCATTTTCACATTAAGCCCTGAGAGATCTTGCAATTTTGAGCAAGGACACCTTGGTGAGATGGCACAATGACTGCTCCCTATGCACATTTCTGATAGAGTATGAACATACCAGAGGCCTCCCAACATTGGACCACTGGTGAGTAAACTTGACCCAAGCTTGATTTTCAATTTTCATGTGCATTTATTACACTTTAAAACTAGGCCTTTAGGAGTGGTGCTATATAGGCCCACTAAAATTTTAAACTGTGACACTCAGTGTTTAAACTATGTCGTCATCCCGAGTTCTGACGCCGTTGTGTAGTTTGGAATTTAGGGTTAAATTCTAAACTCCACCACCTTCACAAAGTCAACTGATGTGGTACATTTTAGAACTAGGGTTTCAGGTCAAACTAGACCGCCGTCCCAAACTGGGACGCTACGGTGTAGTTTAGGAGTTTGAAGGCTCCAACGTTGTAGTTTAAAATTTGTAAAATACACCACCATCACAGGCAATGATGCTGAGGTTAACTTTGGGATGCTGAGACAAGCTAGGATTAGGATTTTTTGATGAATCTTAACATGGTTACCTTCCTGATGCAGGAGGAGGTGAGGGAGATCTATTCCTGTGAGCACCAGTCTTGAGAGATTTTCAGCTTTTTGGGGGAGCTAACCGAGTGAGAGCAGGAGTTTCTAGGAGAGATGGGGCTTTGGTACATCACCTATGAACTGCCCCTACAGACACACTTAGGCATGATGACAACACTTGCTGAGAGGTGGCATAGTGAGACCTCCTCTTTCCACCTTTTGACAGGCGAGGCCACCATCACACTGGAGGATGTGTGGCAGATCCTCAGATTACCTATCCACTGCGAGTGGGTCATTTTTTATTATGATGTCGGGAGGGAGGCCTGCTATGATGTCATGGGTATTGACCAGATTATATTCTGTTAGGGTCAGATTGAGTTGGAGTGGCACAGGCCTATCGTGTCAGCTTACTGACTAGTCATTGCAGCCACTATATCAGGTCTTATCACACTAGATCAGCGAGGCCGATATTTCAGTCCAGGATGGGGGCTCGCTTGGGAGCGCATGGTTTGGTGATGATCGACACTATTTGCATGGGCGCCAGTTCTGTTAGCCTCTCTCTACAGAGATTTACACAAGTTTGCATATATGGATGGCAGATCACTTGACACAAGGGGTCACAATTCTACATATCTAGGCGTGGGAGCACATCTTCGTGCTTTAGCCTAGAGTTGTCCCAGTCACGATGGAGCTAGATGATATAGTGGTCTGGAAGTACAAAGGGGGCATATTTTTCACGGAGATAGGACAACACGAGATTCCTCACTAGAGGAGGGTCCTTGATGATATGCAAGTGTTCACATGGTGGCTATACCTCGAGCGGATAGCTTGGTTTGATGATGCACAACAGTTGTTCTTTGCCTGCCAGGACAAACTGATGTAGGGCAGGGATCGCATGATGATTGAGATGTACCTACTGGGCAGGGTCTAGCGACAGTTCGACGAGCCACAAAATAGGCTAGATGATCAGTACATGGCCATTTTTGTGAGGATAGTGAGCCAGAGCTCCTAGGGCTGGTACATACCTGCCCATGAGGTAATTTAGAGTTTCATGTAGTTGGTGGCTAGGCCATGGCCATATGACTAAGGATAGACATACCCTAGGACGATGTAGGCTTATAGAGATTGGTTTAGGTTGTCACTTCGGCTTACAACGCCAAGGACACCATCTCCCCTACACAGAGCTAGGGGAAGGGGAGTAGGACGAGGCCGAGGAGAGTAGGATTAGGGAGGTAGAGGGTCCAGGCCACATCAGGTAGGCAGAGGGCTAGGGCTAGATCAAGCAGTATAGGATCAGGCACTCCTAGGGCACCAAGATGGAGAGCAAAGATGGGATCAGGATCCAGGACAACACGACAGGCATTAGGATCCAAGATAGCATGACGGGCATCAGGATAGGATCCTGACACCACCCAGAGATGGGGATCAGGATCAACCCCATGTATATCCTCCCGTATAGTCAAATCCCAAAGACAGGCTGATTTTGCAGTTACAGGCCTAGGTATAGGCATTGACAGTCGAGCGAGGTCAGATATGAGCTGAGCGGGACCAGGCAGTCCAGTAGAGATAGGCAGCTGAGCTGTAGGCAACAACAGAGATGGGTCGTAGGAAGCAGATGGAGAGTTTGGTTGCTTCGTCCTCTAAGACCACAGTACCACTACAAGCATACAAATAAGCCATACATGAGGCCGATTATTACAGGCATCACTACTGCTCGGTCGTGTCGAAGGTAGCTCGGGTTGCTAAGTTTTCATGGAGGACAGGGCATAGGCCAGTAGAGGAGCATAGAGAGAGAGCAGGTGGTGATGATGGGGGTATCCAACGGTGACAACCCTAGTTTTGGCCAAGACAAGATTCTTTTTGCGCTTGATGGGCTCATTTTTGATAGCCCCATGGGCCATTTTGTACTTGTTGACATTACACGTACATTGATATGATTCTTTTGTACCATGATAGTATATTTATTTTAATGATATATATGATATATATGATGATTTGATGCGATATGATCTATTTGCCTTATATGTTATGGATGCATTTATTTATTGATGCTATATGATGTTATGGATACATTCTATATATTCATATATGATGATGTAAATGTGATAATTTATGCTATGCGATGATTTTTGATTTTTGATATGCAAATGTAATGATGTGATGATATGATATATGCATGTGATATGATGTGAATGCAATGATTATATGACTAACAAATCTATATTATGCCCCTATTGGATGATGATGAAATGTAATCTTTTTCTTTTATTTTTTCCCATGCGTTTATATGATGATGTAATGGATGGTGTATATGAAAATGTGATGACATGGATGATGCTTATATATGTGCTATGATTATGTAAGGGATATTATGGATAATTCTTATATGTGTTCTATTCATGATGCAATGCAAATGATACTTATATGTGATAATGATGTAAAATGTATGTGAATGCTTAGAATAACCAATCTATATTATGTAATGCAATGTGATATGATTTATTTCCTATATGATATGATATGCAGTTTGCAGTATGCAAACAGTTTATGGATGCAGGATGGATGCCTATATGATGATTTTGATTAACTGTCATGGTACCATGTTAGTGCAAGAGAAGACAAAAGAAAAAGAGATGACAAAATAGAGAGGATCCAACAAGTCTGTGATCTAAGGAGACTTTATTGGAGATGATAATGATGCAGATGATGTTCGCTTGCCGAGAGTTGGGATTTTCAAAGGGCCAATTACCTTATGTTTGATAACACACACAATACGATGCATCTAGGTATAGAGAACTAGGATGGTGTTGCACCTAATGTGATGGACTTTGACTCAACAATCAGATAGAATTACTCCTATTCATACCCGACATATGGAACCTTGATCGGAGTGCAGTTCAGATATTTTAAACATCTCAGACCAAAACATAGAAAGGAAAGCCTTCCTATGTGGTAAAAAAGACACTCAAAACATCCTCCCTACAAACCAAACAAAGCATGCATAGCCAAGGTTATTTTACAAGAATATCCAAGAAGCCCAACATACAAAAGATAATGATCATTGCCCCATTCCTATCTCTCTAAGTCCTTCGTTTGGACATCATGGAGAGGTCCTTGGAATGAGCGCAATAAGATAAATCCAATAAGATAAAGTCAAGTAAACAAACAAGCTAATGTTCTTCATATCGATACCCAAAGGGAAATGTGTTTTTTTTTTTAGGATAAGAACCAAACCGATTGCCAATAGATAATGCCCATGGTAGGAAGGATATATCCTAGGACGTGTTAGTGGATGGTGGCACGTTATTTCATTTATCCAATGTGTTCTTTCTGATAAAAGTGCCCATTGTAGGAAGGATTCATCCTAGGACATGATTCTATCATACAATTGATTTGGGACTGACTGGATGATAGGCTAGTGATACGAAAAGTTTGACTAACTTGTTGACCGGTTGATTTGGGCTTGAGACTTTTGACATTTAAGTTTTCACTTTTGACTGCTAGACTTGTTTCCGACTGTTTTACCAAAGGTTGAGGGTGACGATTGATTTATTATGAGTGAATGTTTATTTCAGGTGAAAGCGAGATGGGGATAGATGGATTTTTTGGGTTTTTTTACTGTTTTTGATCTTTTTATGATATTTTGAGGTTGTTTTTTTGGTATTTTAAAAATTTTTGCAAATATTTTGATTTTCAAGTTTTCTGATTTTTAGGTGTTTACTGAGATTTTGACCAAGACCTAACCTAAAGACTTATCCTAGGGGCCTCAGGGGATAACAAATTAGGCTTTCCTATGTTATACATGTAGAGACCTTGTAGTTCAATTAACGACTTGACCGATTTACAAGATGAATATATGAACATGATGAGATGTTAGTTTATTATGATGGACTCCTATAGGACTGACCTAGATGTCTTAGGAGATGATCAAAGATCAACCTTTCCTATGTTCAAATCTTATAGATGACGTAGTTCAACAAGATGACTCTATTTCTGAATTTGATATGATTTGGATGTTTTTGGATGTTTTTGATGTTTTGAATGTTTTTGGGTTTTTCTGATTTTAAGACCTCAAGAATGTACATGAATCCAATCTAATGTAGGACATGCCCCCAG
Source organism: Sequoia sempervirens (assembly GCA_007258455.2). Taxonomy (NCBI): domain Eukaryota; kingdom Viridiplantae; phylum Streptophyta; class Pinopsida; order Cupressales; family Cupressaceae; genus Sequoia; species Sequoia sempervirens. The sequence goes on from VDFB02072274.1 coordinate 21,916,800, forward strand.
CGTGATACGATAGACTACTCCAATATAGGCAAGACAAACTAACCTTTGGAATGGGCTGAGTAGCTCTAGGAGGGATTATGACACAAACATAGGACCAAGCTATGATGTGGATTGGAATGCAAGGATGTCAATGAAACACGATGAATGAGTGAAGGATGCAGGACAAGTCATAGAGAGTAAGATGGATGGAGAGTGCTTATTTACATATGGTGCCTGTTTGCCAGGTTTTCACCAAGGTACTTGCCTAAAGCGCCACCAAAGTAGTTTTCACTAATGGACTTTTTTTTCTCTTTACTATTTTTTTATCTTTTTTCTGATTTTTTTGGATTTTTTTTTTTTTGGTGTCACCAAGATGCTTGTTTGCTAGGTTTTCATCAAGGTGACCATTTTTCAGGACTTCTTCTAATTTTTTTATGGATTTTTGGTTCTATACCTTGCAGTATTAGGCATAAAGCTTTTTGAGATGAGAGCTATTCATTAGCTCCTGCAGGGGTTCTGCTTCAGGTGTTGATAACTGATATGCCCCTGATTTGTAACTTGTTGTAATGACAAATGGGACCAACCAATTAGGCTCAAACTTTCCCTTGTTGTCTAGATTAGGCACATTCTTCTAATTTTCCTTTAATACCAGCTCTCTGACCTGGAAGGTCCCACTTCTGATTTTCTTATTATAACTCCTCTTGAGTCTGTTTTGATACACTTATAGATGGTGCAAGGTGTTCAGACACCACTCATCCACTAACTCCATCTCTTTTAGGCATGAAACACGATATTCTTCATCCGTGATGTAGTTTTGTAGTGAGATTCTGAGAGATGGGAGTTCAATCTCGATAGGCAAGATGGCTTCTGATCTATAGACCAGGGAAAATGGGGTGGCTCTAGTGGGTGTGTGAATGCTGGTTCGATAGGCCTAGAGGGGGGATTTAGCTATAGATTCCAGTCACGACCTACATCATTGATTGTTTTCTTAAGGAATTTTAGGATGGTTTTATTGGTAGCTTTTTCTTTTCCATTGCCTTGGGGATAGTATGGGGTGGAGAAGCGATGTTGGATTTTGAAATTTTCACATAGATCACTGACATCCTGATTCTTGAATGGTGTCCCATTATATGAGATAATAGCTTGTGAGACACTATAGTGGAATATGAGATAGTTCAAGATGAATTTCAATATCTGCTTCCTAGTTATATATGTCATGGGTATGGCCTCTACCCATTTTGTGAAGTATTCAGTGATGGTGATGGTGAATTTGTGGCCATTGGGTGAGGTTGGGTTGATTTTTCCAATGAGATCAAGCCCCCATTGCGAGAAGGGCCATGGTGTGACAATAGGATGGAGTTCTTGAGTTGGAGCATGGATGAGATCCCCATGTTGTTGACATTGTAAGCACTTCTTGATGTAATCATGTGCCTTTCTTTCCATGGTAGGCCAATAGTACTTAGTTCTTAGCAATTTCTTGGCCAAGGTCATACCACTTGAATGGGAACCACAAATGTCATTATGCACTTTAGTTAGAGCAGTCAAGGCTTCCTGAGGATTAAGAAACCTTAGCAGGGTTCCTTCTATGCTCCTATGATATAAGGTTTCTCCTAAGATGACAAAACAGGATGCTTTCTTGACGAAGGTTCTCTTAAGGCTTGAAGGAAAATCAACGGGGGCGACTCCTATCCTAAGGTAGGTGTAAATGTCATTATACCAATGATCACCGGGACCAATGATTTCAAACACGAATTCCAACTTTGGTACCTCAAATGTAGGTATGAGAAGCTGCTCTACCGAGAATTCATGCTTTGGGACGTTGCGAGGGATATCCAAGAGGGATCTAATAGTTTCCATGGTGTCTGCTGCTCTGTTGTCAGTTCTTGGAATTTGCTCAAATTTGATGTCTATGAATGACTCTTTGAGGTTCACCAGTTTTTTGTAAGGAGTCAACTTATCGTGACTTGTTTGATACTCATCATTTACTTGATTTATTATATGTTGTGAGTCTCCATATACCCTGAGAGCCATTATGTGCCACTATACTTCTATTTAGAGGCCAATGGTTAAGGCCTTGTATTTTTCTATATTGTTCTAGTGCAGGGAAATGCCAATTTGTAGGACCTTGGTATGCAATCCCCTTGTGGCGTGATGAAGAAAACCCCAACTCCTAATCCCTATTGGGCATATGAGCCATCGAAGTAGAGTTTCCAATGGTTAGCGATGTGGAGATTGAAAATGGATTCATCTGGAAACTCTGATATGAGAAGATTCTTTAAATAGATGGGTGCTTCTGCCAGCTGGTCTACGATTACCTGACCTTTGATTTCCTTTTGCTCTACATACTCAATGACATACTCGGATAGTGTCATCACCCATTTAGCCATTCTTCTTGTGAGCATTACTTTTGACAACAGGTACTTGAGAGGATCAATCTTGGTGATGAGCTTGATTTTGTGTGCCAACATGTAATGTCTAAACTTTTGGGAAGCAAAAACCATAGCTAGGAAAGATTTTTCAATAAATGTGTAGTTCAAATCATGTTCGACCATTGTACGACTGATTTAATAAATGGATCTCTCTGTTCTATTCTCATCATGTTGTGCTAAGAGAGCACCAAGGGCTACTGTTGTTGCTGAAATGTAGAGAATCAACAGATTCTTTGGAATTGGTGGCATCAAGACTAGAGGTGTTAGTAGATATTCTTTGATTTTGTTAAAGGCTTGGTCACACTTTTCATCCCATTTGTACATTACTCCCTTCTGAAGTAAGTGAGAATATGGGACCTACTTATCTTTGAGTTGTACGATGAATCTACAGATAGATTGATGCCTACCTTGGAGACCTCTCAACTACTTTAGTGTTCTGGGAGCCTCCATCTCGAGAATAGATTTTACCTTTGCAGGGTCTATTTCAATTCCTCTCATTGATACTATGCATCCTAGTAGCTTTCCTAACTGCATATGGAAGACACATTTCTTAGGATTCAGGCAGACTTTGTACTCTTCAAGCCTATTAAAGATTGTATTCAAGGCTACTATATGATCTCTCCTTTTTCTGGATTTAGCTAGAATGTTATCCACATAATCTTCCATGATTTTATGGATCATGTCATGGAAGATCAGTGTCATTTCCCTCTGGTAGGTAGCTCCAACGTTCTTCAATCCAAATGGCATCATGTTCTAGCAATATGACCCCATTGACAAGTGAAAGTTGTCTTGTCTTGATCTTCCTTGGCAATCATTATCTGGTTGTACCCTGAGAAACTGTCAATCAGTGAGAGTATTTCATGCTCTACAGTCATGTCTATTTTTGGCAATGGGAAGTCATCTTTTGGACATGCTTTGTTCAAATCCCCGAAGTTTGTGCAGATCTTGATGCCCCCAATAGGTTTTGAGATAGGTATTAGGTTAGAGACCCACTCTATGTAGGTGATTGTCCATATAAACCATGCATCCAGTAGTTTCTTTAGTTCCATCTTGACTAGTAAGGCAATCTAGGGATGCATCTTTCGTAGCTTTTGTTTCACCAGCTTAGCTTCAGGATAGACTGCTAAGTGATGAACTACTATTTCTAGATCAAGTCCATGCATGTTAGCATATGTACATGCAAAGTTTATCTTCCTTTCTCTCAAGAAGGAAGCCAAGAGTTCCTATTTTTTTGATAATAGTGACTCTGCATGGAAGCTAATGTGTGGAGTCTCTTTTGTCCCAAGGTTAACTGGATTGCATTTCTCGGCCAATAGTGCTGATTTCTCTTGATGTAAGGCAGCGAGAGGAAGATTGAATCCTCCATCTTTGGGTGCCTCATAGAGGTTTTCACCATCAGATGCATCATTTCTTTTTACTATTTAGAGTCAGAGAGTGCCACAAGGTGGTTTTCACTCAAGGACTTGGAGATTATTCTTAGTCTTTCACTTTTGTGACTGAGGGATTCAATCATCTCCCTGTAGTATGTGTGTGTGTCCAACTCTATGATGAACCCTGCTTTGTGATCACCACACATAATTTTATCCCTTAGTCTCATGAACTCAGAGAGTGCCTCATCATTTTCAAATGTGTCAAGAATCAGCGGTCCTCATTGGTCATAGTCAATCAACTGGGGGTAAACTAGTATTATTTCGTTGGATTGGTTCTTGGATTCGTAAGATAGGGTGTTGATCATGAAAAGACTTGAGTTTTCAAACAAAGTGGGCATGCCTCTTTCAGGTTTATCATCCTCATTGCTGCAAACATCAGTGATGTCAAAGGTAAAGTTGTTTATGACTCGACCTATGGATACAGGTAACTGTTGGGCCCAGTCTGATGACCTAGGATATAGTATGGACACCTGAAGAGGGGATCTTGATACCTGGGGAGGTGCAGGCTATTCCTTATAACTGGGGAGGATCAGCCACATATGGTTATTCTAGGAGGGGTACAACCAAGGCTAATATTTTTCATACATTTTTCAATAATAATGGGTTCTAGAAGTGCATTGTCATTTTGGCCAATCTTCTTGTTTCTATCATAGCCCATGGCGAGCATCATTTGCAAACCTTTACTATTGTAATCCATAAGCAGATTAGCTTCCGGTCTATTGTCTTGATATAGGAGATGGGATAGGTCCTCCTTTATTACTTCTTGGCTGAGATCTCCCCAACTTTTGAAGTTGGAATATCCTTCAATGAGTTTTTGGAATGTAGAGGCTTCATTTGATTATGGTCGTCCCCATGATCTGGGAGATTGTAGTAACTCTCCTACCACAAAAGTGTTTTTGGGAATTGTATAGTTTCTGCAACCATTGTCTTGGAGGATGACCATTGTATAGGACAATGTATGGTGTTGATGGGCCTTCATCATTTTTAGGTGCTTGAGGGATTTTGTAATATTTTTCCTCTAGGTTCTTGCAATAAGAGAATGGTTCAGGATCCCCATGGATGGTAATTTCTTGGCCTTCATATGTGAACTTGAAACATTGATGGAAGGTTGAGCTACTACTTGCATTGAATGGATCCACAGACGTCCCAGAAGAATTTATAAGGCAAGTCGGGGTCTAGGACCTGATAGGTGGTTTCCATGATAGTTGGCCCTACTTGAATAGGGAGTTGAATTGTGCCCTAGTACACTCTTTCTTGATCATCATACGCCCTGATTTTAATACATTTTCCTTTGTTGATGGAATCCTCTAAGAGTTTTAGGTTCTTAATGAGCTTGAGGGAGCAAATGCTCAAACCTGCACCTCCATCCACCAAGACTCGCTTGAATTTATGTTTATGCACTAGGACCTCTAAATGGAGTACACGATTGTGAGATGGATGAGCAGGAAAATCTTGATCAGAGAATGTAAGGATATTTGGAGTAATGATGTTTCCAACCATAGATTGGACTTGTTCCACATCGAGATTTGTGAGGACGGTGGATGAAGCCAATGCTTCCTCAAGGATTTTCTTGTGGGCAGATGAAATTTTTAGCAATTCCATGATGGAGATTTGTGCAAGAGTTCTTTTCAACTGATCAAGGACATTGTAACCACTGGGATTAGACCTTGAATTGGACATGGAGGCTCTATTTGGTTGGGATGATCCTAGAACAATGATTTTTCCACCTCTTATGGTGACTCCACAATCAACCTAGGCTCCTTTGATAGTGATGACTGTGCAATATTAATCTAGGGAAGCGACGATAGTTTCATACACATGGTTCAATTTCTTGAAAGCACCTTTTCCTTTGTCATGGTTATTGTTTCCTTTGTTGCCATGGCTGGGCGTCAGATTCATGTAGATTTTGAGATATTGATTTCTGGATGGTTTCTCAACATCTATGATTTTATCGTCTATGTGGTCTTGGATCAAATTTTTGAGCCTCATACAATTGTTGGTTGTGTGTCCCTTGATTTTATGGAAATCACAGAGATAATTCTCATTGTACGATAGTGGTTTAACCAAGGGCTCCTGATAGTTCTCATATGTTGGAACTGTGATAAGTTTTTCATCCACCAACCTCTTCATGATTGCTTTGGTGGATTCCCCAAGGGCTATGTATTTAAGTTTGGGGGAATACTTGTTTCACTATGGTGGTCCTCTTTGATTGTTCACATTGTTAACTTCTTGATTATTTGGTTGTTGGACCACAGTGCTAACCTATCGATTATATTGATTATTGTTTTGGTCTTGTTGGGATGGTTGTTGGATTTTTTTTCGTGTTGCGTTGATGACAACTTTGGCGTCAACAACACCATCATTGGTTGTAGTTTGATTCTTCGCCCATGTGCAAGGTTTATCATTGTAGCTTGTGGGTGGGTGGCTTTCTTAATAAGATGGAGCTCCTCCTTGCGAGGCAAGGGCTCGTTCAATGTTGAGCACCTTAGCGATTAACTAATCATAAGTGGTGATACCTTGCACCTTGAGATGAAAGGCCAAGAGCCCATCGAGGTTTGCAATGATAGTTCCCACTTGTTGTTCCTTGGGAATGGACCATTTTCTTTTATTTGCCTTGGATTGCCATCTTTGTAAAAACAAAGCAAAGGATTCCCCCTTGGATTGTTTCATGGCTAAAAGTTCCTCCAGGCTCACATCCATTTTCCTAGAATTTCTTAATCCCTAAAAGATGAGAAACTAGTCGACAGTTGGACCTGCCAAGCTTCGAGGAAACAACCGCATCAAATTGGTTTCATCGTAGGCTACCTCCATGCAATGTACCTGAAACTCCCTGATGGATAGGGGCATAGATTCTTTTGGGGTTTGGGGACTTTCCCTGATTGGAGGTCTAGCACCTGTTGTGACAAAAAATTGATTTGTGTCAAGACATCCTCTTGTGGATCAGGGCGTGGAATGAAGACATTTCAAGGTGGTTCATTTGTTAGTGTAATGGGTGGTTGGATGGGTGGTGCCTACACATTTTGTTGTGCCAAGTATGCCTACAACAACACTTGTTGTTGGTCTTATTGCTACTGTGCTATTAAGGCCTGTTGCTAGGCTTGTTGCTGTTGTGCTATTAAGGCCTCTTGTCGGGCTTGTTGTTGTTGATCTACTAATGGTTGTTGTTGGTCTACTAAGGCTTGTTGTTGATCCGCTAATGCTTGCTAGGAATATTCTTGTTGCTCTTGGTACTTTTCCAATGCTTGCTGATATGCTTGTTGTTGAGTGGCTTGTTGTTGTGCAAGGTACTATGCTTGCGCTTATGCTTGTGCTTGGGCTTGTGCCTATGCTTGTGCTTGTTTAGCAACTTGGGAAGCTTGGGCCACTTTTTGGTCTTGTTGTTGCTATAACAACACTTGAGCTTGTTGGGCTTGTTGGGCTTGTTGAGCTTGGGCCACTTGTTGTGCGACTTGAGCAGCTTGTTGTGCTTGTTTTTGCTATGTGGCTCACTATGTGACTTGTGTTGCTTTTTGGGCCTGTTGTTTTTGTAAGAATGCTTGAGCTTGCGTTGCTTGTTGGGCTTGTTGTTGTAACAATGCTTGAGCTTGCATTTGCTATGTGGCTTGAGAGGCATGTGTAGCTTGAGCGGCTTGCTGAGCTGCTTGGTATTGATGAAGTGCTTGTTGGTAGGCTTGGTGAGATTTTAGTGCAATACTGTATTGACTTGCAACATTTGGTCTTGGTGGTAGTGGTGGTGGATTTGGAATTGTGCCATTTGTAGTGATGAGTGCTTGAGATATGCTTGGAGCAATCATGGTGGTGAGGGGTTGAGATGTGATGTGTGTGATAGTGGTAGTTGGAATGATTAGAGTGATAGGGATGGTTGGGATGATCGAAGTGATAGGTCCTTGGGAGACCATGTTTTGACTTATCAGGATCAATATTGTCATTTTATTATCTAGATACCATCTATTGGTGCGATGTCGATGGTATACTCGAAGAATTTGATATGATAGCTTGGTTGATGTTGGATGGGTTGATTTGATTGATGTTGGGTAAAGGGGGAAGCCCTAAATCGAGAGATGATGTTGATGTGGGTCATGATGGTGGAATTGGAGGTGTAAACGGTTGGAATGGTGGAAAGTTCTCCAAAGCAAATGTGGATACCACTCCAGAGGGTCACTTTGGTTGAAATGAGCCTGCTTGGATCAATAGTCAAGATACTTGTGTGTCAAGAGTATGTGATGGAGTGGCATGAAAGGATGTGTCAGAGGTATCATGGAATCCTAATAGGTCATATTGATGGAGTGGATTTTGAGGTATGGTGTTTGATGTTCCCATATCTTGGGTATAGACAAGGGGATGTTTTTGAAGGGCATTAAATAAGGCACTCCCCTTGTTGAAAATGGGTTCCATGGTAGAGATGGATGTTGTGGATTGCAGAATGGGTTGGGTAATACTTTGAGTGAGTGGACTAGTTGATACAAGTGGCCTATCCACAATAGTGTTTATGTCGAGGTCCAAAGGTAGTTTCTCCCCTTCAAGCATATGTTGGGAGGAATTTAATTTGATCATTGCTCTGACAAGTCTTTGATTCTTGGGATCTTTAAGCATTTCAACAATTTCATCTTGAGTCATTCATTTTTCAGTGATGTCATCCACTAGTGCCTCCCCTTGCAGATTGTGTGTGATGATATAGAGGTTAGGAAGTGTGTTTCTTGGTCCACTTTGATAATTATTGGGAGAATTTTGTCTTAGGTCACTGATGGTGGATATTTCTTGATTGTTCTCCATGTTCTTCTTGAGTTGTGATCTTGCTTGAACCATAAAATAAAGGTCAAAAGAGAGAACTAGGGTGGTTAAGGATCAAAGGTATGACGATGGAAGATGAGTGATAAATGAATTATGATGGATGATTGAATTCTTTTTGAAAATCTTGATAGAATACTAGACTCTTGGGACTTTTTGGCTTCTTGGATGTTTGGATTGATTTGATTCTTGATTCTTGGATTTTGATGTTGGATTGATTTTGATGTTGGATTTTTGGATTGATTTTGGATGATGAGAAAAATAAATCCCAAGATGTTGGATAGTGATCTATGGGATAATTAGGCTCAAAAATGATAATTTGATTAAATGTGGAGAGAAGGATGCATCCATCCACACTAATCAAACAAAATGATAATTTGGTTAAAGGTGGGGAGAAGGATGCATCTACCCACAACTAACCAAACAAGAGGATAATCCAACTAAGCACATGCAGAAGGATGCATCTACATATACCTAGTTGAAAAATATATTTGATGTTTGTTTTCAAAGATTCATGGATATTGTTTCAAAGATTTGGTTTGATTTGGTTTGACAAAGAAGCCTAGCACAAATGGATGGTATCGAGATTTCAAGAATTGTCGGTGAGATGAAATGGTCGATGTTTGAATGATGTATGATGTTTTGGAATTTTGATCCTAATTGTACCTAGTAGGACTCTTGTTTACAAGACCATGGTAGTGAAGAACATGTTTTTCCCTAGACAAGAAATTCAAATTCACGAAAAAGATTCGGGTTTTGTTGATAATAGAATTCAAACAAACGGGGATTTCTTCTTGATGCACATTGATATAAGTTAAAAAGCAATCTTTTCTTGAATTCATAGAGTGTTGAGAGATGCTTTTGGTGATTCTTTGCACTAAGAGGCTTGAGTTTTGGCTTCCGAATTTTGATTTTCTATGAAATCATTGAGGATTCATGTGTATGATTCAATTGTTTATCTTTTGCTTAATGACTTCACTTTTACCAAAAAAATATTCTTGATTATGTTTCAAACTAAATGTCCAATGTCATGACCTCTTTTCATCCCACAAAGTGCTATGTGGAATTTTCTAAGAAATCAAAACAATGGTTGCCTAATGTTGACCTTAAAGGAGAAAATTAAGATGTAAACCCAATTACTTAGAAACCTCTAAGGATATAATCCCTAGGATAAGAAATAGCTCTTGGGTTTTGTCAAGGGTATTTCTCTAAGAGGTTTCAAATTTGATTCTCGCGTTAAATGTCTATTTCCCAATTTTTTTGAATCAAGCAAGTGTTTTGATACCAAGAACATGTACAACCCTATGGATATGAAAGACTGCACTTGTTGAGTTCCCACTTGGATGAATCCAGCTACGCGTACTCTTAGCGAATGATTAGATGCTTCACCCCACTAGCTCCCCTCCACAACACTCACTTATATGGGGCAGCCAAGCATCAACACCCATGAAACTCCCATGGCATGCATTTCATTTCTACTAAGAGCCGTAAAAATGTGGGACAACTTCAGAATGACCATTCTTGCATCAACAAGTAGATCAAGGATTTTGGAAATTTCTACACAAAGGTTTTAATGTGAGAATTTCATTCATAGAGGATCATCCATATGACAAGAGACCATTGTTGGCATTCTTGTTGGAACAATCCGCGTGATACTTGAACTTTCCTCAAGTACCCACACTTTTATACCGAGTGGAAGTTGCTTTTCTTTAGTGTGTTCTCGATTGGGTCATTCCCTTGGGTGATTACTTTTTCCCACAAGGCAGGCCCTCTAATATAAACAAAAGTGAGCAAACATATTTTGTAGTTTGATTGATCTTTGTTGAGAAACAAAGAGAGAACACACGCAATATGTTCCACTCACACTCACAAGATGTGTTCAATTTTAATCCCAAAAGGAAGTGTGTGGGTAATTACTTACGCAACTCAATGTCACCAAAAGGCCTTTCGATTCTCAAGATCGCCATGAGGCTTGAGAGAAGCACATACGTCCTTTTAATGATATTACTTTGAGTAAGTAATTACAAAACAAAGAAGCACTTGTTTATTTTAAGTCCACAAAATAATAATGTCTTCTTTTTAAGCACCAAAATGAAGTGTGAAGATTTTCCTTGTTCAATTGTTAATCCTTAAACCAAATCTAGTGAGTTTTTCCTAAAGTTCATTTTAGTCCTTGGTAATAAGAAATTGAAATGTTCTTTTAGAGCCCAAATGAAAATTAGTAAGTCCTAAGCATATAAGAGATAAGAAAATTTTAAGAGGAATTGTGAATTCTCCAAGAGTGTTAAACAAACACTAAAGTGTTAAAAAACACTTGGTATTATGAGAGAATGATGTCATCATGCCTCTTTTCTCCTTCACCTTTGATCAATCCAACCAACAAGAAAAATAATTAAATTTGCAAAATAGAGGTTAGGAAAGCAAGCAATAACCCAAATGATCAAATTTGAATAAGGCACATGTCATAAAAAACTAAACTTCACTTTTTACCCTACTCTAGCGGCAAAACCTGTGAAGGTGGTGTAGTTTGAGGCCTCCCAATGGTGCTATATAGCGCTGCTTGTTAGTCAGAGGCGTTCTGAAGCAAGAATAGAGATTGTGATAGCACCACTCTATTTGTCAGTGGTGGAGTTTGGAATTTAAAAATTTCAATGTGTGAAAATAAACCTAGTGGTGTAGTTTGAGATTTTGAATTATGGGTGGGAAAAGCTAAGCGTCGATGTTTGGAGTTTGCAACAATGCTATATGGCGATGCTACAGTGCCAGTGGTTCTATACTACAACATTGGTCTGCTGGCGGTGGACTTTTCTATAGACAAACAAAAACATAAAAAAGCATGAAATTTTCTCAAAAAAACATGATTTGATCTTCTGGTTCACCCTCCTTCTAGCACCAAAATGTGAACCCCAATCCTAGACCTGCAAGAACACAACAAACAAGTGAATAACTAGATCATAATGCAAGTCAAGATAGAAGTTCCCCATAAAATCCATTTATCAATGCTCAAATAGGAAATGAAATCAATTCACAATAATAAATCAATAAAAGAGATTAAATCCTATGAAAGCAATGCAAATTCTTGATCCTATGGGGGAGTTGGTGCCAATTTGATGTAGAAATTGGCCCTTTCCCAACTCCTAAGAAATCTTGATAAAGATTTGATGATGGTGATGAAAAGTGATTGACTTGGTGATTGCTTCAAATGACTTCCATGGAGAAAACCTGCAATTACCTAGCTACAATTTGATGGATTGGATGCAAATGCTAAAGCTCTAAGTTGAAAATGGAGTATTATAACTTTGATCAGATTGTGGATGTTCAAAAATGAAGGATGAGCTCTCTATTTATATAAGAATGTGAAGAGAGAAAAGGAAAAAGCGATGAATGTGAGACTAATATTCAACCAATGAGAAGAAGCCACATGTCATCATGTGAACGGTTGAGGAATGAGCACATTTTGATGAATGTGCCCATAAATGTAATTAGGTGGATTTTTAAAATAAGGAAAAGACATGTTGGAGGTAGAAGCAAATGCATAAAGGCCACTTGGCTCAATGAAAAAGGACTTGTAAGGTGAATTAAATGCCTTGTTGGATGTACAAAGTCCACTTGGATTTAAATTTCAAATTTGGAGGAATATTCTCCATTATGCCATGTTGAGAGAAAATAGAGATTTAATAAATGAATTAAATCTATTTTCATGTGCAAGTGGCAAAACATGGAGGATGGGACATGAATTAGAATTAAATTAATCAAGGGTCAATTAATTTAATGAAGAATTAGATGATGTGCAAAATTTAACTTAGATTTATGGGTTAATTTAAATCAAAAGATGAGAAGAAAATGATTTAGAGATTAATTAAATAAGGATTTTTTATTTATTTAACTAAAAAGGATGATGTTAGATTAAATCAAATAAGGTTTAATTTATTTAATTTAATAAGATGAGTTTAGAGATTTAATCAAATAAAAATGAATTATTTAATTAAATAGAGGTAATTAGATTAGATTGATTGACAAGAGAGAGAGACTTAATCAGATAAAAGATTTATTTAATTTTTGAGAAAAATTGATGAACTTAATCAAATAAGGCTATTCGATTAAATGGTTAGACTGGGGGATGATTTAGGATGAAATAGTGTTAGTATTTGGGATCAAATGTGCAATGTCAATTGGTAAATTTTCCATGTCGACACATAGTGGTTCAATTTTCATACTCTACATTTTAGGGAACCCAATGTGAACTCGAATTTTGCAAATATTTCTCAAAACAAAATTTAAAATCTTAAAAAAAAAGTCTTCCATTTTGTTCTTGTTTTTTAGAGTTTGTAAGGTTGTGCATTGTGATACTCTTGTATGAGCTTTATGACCCAGTCTAAAAATTTTGGCTATAGAAGAATCTTGAGAGCTACCATACCTCTAGATTCATATAGTCTCACTAGACTTGTCCCAATGTTCTCTAGAAATCCCGATCCTTTTGGTTCTCTATCGATCTTTGGGTATTCTTCTACTTCAAACTCTCAACCTAATTTTCAAACAAATTCTCCTCTTGGGTCTCCTTCTCCCATAGATTATGAGGCTATTCTTAGGGTCCCCTTTGAGTAGGTTTAGTATTTGAAGGAGAATTTGAGGTACTTAATTGAGGATTTCCTTGATCATGTGACAACTTGTTTACTCAAGATGCTCCTATTGTTGGTAATTTGAGAGACTTTCTCATCTCAAATCATAATGGACTTTAGTTGATTTATGTATTAAAAAACATAGTTGAGACTCATGTACCTTCATACACATCTATCTTGAATCAACCTCATGATACTCGATTAGACGTCACTGGTACCCAATTGAATATCCTGATGCTTGAGGTGTCTATACACATGGTGGATGCTAATCCTATTGTAGCTCCTATATCTTCCACTAATAGTACAAACATTGTGTTTGTGCCTCCTATTACTCTTGGAATTAATGTGTCTTAGAATCCTTTGGGGTATTTAACATCCTTCCTTTGCCTAGTTTTGCACCTCAAACTTACACAACGCAATCTTCTGTCATAATGGCTAATTTTCCTCCCTCACTATCTAATCCCATTCTAAACATCCTTTTGTAAAACATGGGTTGCCAACACTACTATGTAATCGATTATTACTCATTACTATTGTTGCAACCCTCTTTCTTTGAACATATTGAATGCTTCTATGCCCCAAGGAATCAAGATATCTAAATATTGGCAAGTATAGTGGTAAGAGAGACCTACAAATACATGCTAATTATTTTATTTCTCGATGTAGTGATTTCTTGCATCAAAACCATTTGTTAGAAAAATTAATCCTATGATCCCTTAAGGAGACCATGTTGGAATGGTTTTTCTCATTGCCTGATAATTGTATCTTTTCTAAGTTTGAATAGCTCATGAATCAATTCCTACAAGAGTTTCAAGTGAACATAGGCTCCAAGATCACTATAATTGTTCTTGTCCATTATAAGCATCAATCTAGTGAGAAGTTAATTGATTCTATCTCTATTTATCAATCTATCTCTTCACAAATTCCTTGGGTAAAAGTATAAAGATGTGTCACACTTTTATAAAGGAAAAAGCCAACACTAATCAAACTTTTAAACTTGAATCAGTAAAAAGTGGCATATATATTTTGAATTTTAAATAATGTAAACTAATAAAATGTATATGTTTTAGTATATTTTATGTTTTTATTTAAATAAAAAACATTATTTTAAAATAGTTTTTCATAAATTAACACTATAATTTAGTTGTTGATAAAATGGTGAAAAATGGAGTTACATGAGATGTCAACCTTTATATAGTAAATTTATTTTTTTTCCTTCATTTTGTTTTTGTTTTTGTAACTTGAAACTTTAGTGCATGGATATATATTTTTTCAATTTTGATAAATATGTTTTTTTAAATAAATATTCAATTATGCATGTATTAAAACATAGTTATTTCTACTCAATGTCAAATTTTATATTGAATAAGATACCAACATTTATCATTAGTAAAATTAAGCAAATTCAAAGGACCTTCCTTTGGATAGGAACTGAAGAAAGACAAATAATAGCTTTGGTTAATTGGGAGGTCTTCTCACCTAATATATTCAAAGGATTGGGGATAAGAAAGTTAAACCCTATTTAGCAAAGCCTTCCTTTCGAAAATAGCTTGGTTCTTCATTCAAGGAAAAAAGAGTTGGGTTAATATTTGAAAAGCTAAGTATATGGTTATCAAAGATCCTTACTATTTTCTTTATTCATAGGAGTGCCCAAAAGGTTATGTAGTATGGAATGATATTGTGATTCAAACAAGGGACACTTTGAAATAGGGCACTAGAAGAAGAGTAGGGAATGAAAGATACGTAAAATTTTGGGATCAAGCATGGGGAAAAGGTCTTGTTCTTTCATCTATTGACTAGCTAAACCAAATTAAGAAAGACCTCATTAGACTCTATGGGATCCTTTTTAATGACTATGTTGATTGGGGAGGAGGAACACCTAAATGGAAAGATTCCATAAAACAAGTACATGATAGGAGGGCCATAAGGGAGGATTCTCTGCAAGTTCCTTCTAACTCATTTTCCATGTTGGACTTTCTTCTTGGATACTGCCAGTTGTTTTTTGAGATGGAGAAGATGTCTTGGTTTGGAGTGATAAACTGTATGGTGATTTCTTAGTGAAAGTTGTTTACAAGTATTTGGAACAACATTTTCTTAGTCCCTAGAACTTTAATTATTGTAAAGTATGGAATACTAAGTTAATTCCAAAGATCATTTGCTTGTAGTGGGTAGCAATTCATGGTAAAATCCTCACCATTGACGTCCTTAACATGTAGGGATTTCATTTTGTAAATAGGTGTCCTCTTTGTTCTAACGATTCTGAAATTATAATCCATATGCTACATTACAATGCTCCTTTGTGAGGGAGGTTTGGTCATTGGTTTTTGACATCCTTTTAACTGATTAGGTGTTTCCTTTTAGCCTAAAGGATCTTATTGATCAATGGAGCTTTTTTCCTTTTACACATCCCATTATAGTGGAGCTTTGGAAGCAAATCTCTCCCTTTGTTTCCTGGAATTTGTGGAAAGAAAGAAATGTGCTTAAAGAGCAATAGAGAAGTAGCATGGAAGTTTTTAGGTGCACGAAACAATAAATTCAAGAAAATATCAACTCCAAACGCTTTGGCCTCTCTAAGGTTGTGCCGACCTATAAAGATCTAAGAATAAAATAGATATGGGGAATTAAACAAGACTTGGCTATCTAATAAGTTGGACTATTATTTTAGTAGGAAATTAATTATCTAGAGGCCTCCCCCAAAAGGTTGGATTAAGTTAAACTTTGATGGTTGCTCAAAGGGAAACCTAAGAGTTGCTGTTGCGGGAGGATTGTTAAGGGACTATAAAGGTAGATGTATGGAAGACTATGCAAAAGGTTTGGGGATTGCTACTAGCAATAAGGCTGAAGCCACTTCTATGTGGTAGGGTTTGAAAAGAGCTAAAAAATTTGACCTTTTAAAAACTGATAATAGAAGGGGACTCTAAGTTGATTATTGAAGCTCTTAAGGGTAATATTGAATCCCCTGGAAGATTAAGAGTTTGATTGAAGACTCAAAAAGGATAATTAATTCTTTGGACCAATTCTTAGTGCAACACACTCTCAGGGATGGGAATAAAGCAATGGATGTTTCCTCTAATGTTGGATTATCCCATGCTTAGTGGAATAGTTGGTATTTTGAGAACCTTCCTCAACAAATTAAAGCTAGTTTCTTTGATGATTAAATTTGAATTAGCAATTCAAAGTTCAATTTTCAAAGGAGTAATGAAGGTAACAACTAGTTAGTCTATAGGGGATTTGGCTCTAGTTGTCTCTTTCGACAAGCCTCTAGTTGGCTCTAGTTGTCTCTAGGGGATTTGGCTCTATTTGGAACCCTTTTTTGAATTTTGAATTCTCTTATTATATGAAAACATGTCAAATTAAGAATGGGAATGAGACTCAAATAGATAGCCCCCTCCAAATCAGCTAGTGCAAGATCTTAGGCCATGTGGTCCTTTTTTTCCTCACATGCTATTCTCTACAAAATTATGTGTTGGGCAAAGAGGACAAGCCTGAAAGGACTATGGTTTTATTTAATAATAATTTTGCAGAGGAAATTATCAATGAAAGGGATTTCATCAATAAGCCAAAGGACATAAATAATAATATTTTCAAGAATAATTATTCTAAGTTCATGTATATTAAAGGTGCCCGGAGGGTTTTGATCTAAATAAGTCTAATAGTAATCATAAGTTAAAAAGTATTTGTATTAATGCATTTTTCCTCTTCAACTCTTAGAGTAATTATAAGGAGGCCCTCCGCATGATTTATATGACAACTACAGATTGGTGTCATATTCCTAAACCTCTTGACGACATATCTAACTTAAACTATTTATTTCTATTGGCTTGGTGGATGATTACTTCACACAAGCTATGGGTCATGTGTCTAAAAATCAAAATGATCTAGCCTAAGATTCAACCAATCTCGAGTCTTGATGTGCAAATTATTAAGGGAAGAATCTACCACAATAAGGAAAATGGTTATCTACATTTTTTATTTGGGGTGTGAGGGATCTTTATGCTCATAATATTTCTAGAATGAGTGAATATTGTTCTTTCTATTTGCCTGTTTGCATTTGTAAGAGTGGGGTTGAGGTTGTAGCTACTGAATTACAAAATCAAGGTTGCAGAGTGGATATGGGGGGACCTAGAAAAATATCAGAGCCGTTGTCGAATGTTCCTCTAAGATAGAATGTGAACCTTTGGTAATTTTTAGAGGAGGTGAGAATGTCCTCTTTCTTCCTAGCGATGAAAGGCTTCAACGATGACCTGACTTCTAATTTTTACAACTCATGGTGGGAGGATAATGTCAAGATTGGTAGTATTAGTTTTGTTGTCACCCCTAAGCTTATTGTTGAAGCCATGGGTTTAGAGTGTCGGGGTCTCAAAGTTCCAAAAGTTAGCAATGGAAACTATTAACATATTATCGACAAATTTTTGGAAGGAGAAGAGAAGTTGAAGATATGTCAACATGATTACGATAGGGAGAAACTTCTAGCTCTGTACAACCTAGTAAGCCTCCACATCATGAAATACTTCACTTTAGAAAGTAGATATACCACAACGCATGGTTATCACTGTCCTTTTTTAAACCACATAAGCATAAATGAGAGAATTAATATTCCATATTTCCTACTCACTTCATTGTAAAAATGCAAGGTAAATGGTGCCTGCCCTCCCCTCCATCAAGTTTTGATTCAAAGGATGTATAATTATGTTTTTTCCCTTACTCTATTACTAGGCTTGAAGAATGTTGTAAAACCCCTTCAAATCAAAACCCTCAACAACTAACGCTACCTACTAGAAAATAACCCTACCTCAAGCAAGAAGCCTAAGTCGAGAACCCCTAAACTTGTTGTGATTAAAGAGGCTTCCTCTTCTTCTGATACCCTTTTCAAACCGCCTGATGAAAAAGAAAAACCTTCCCCTTCCGCACAGCTTAAGAATCTCGAGGCCAAACCCTAAGCCTCTAAAAACACTTTTGTAGGGGAAGAAGACCTTTCTAGTTGACCCACTCAAGTTAAGAAGGCTCTAGTAAAAATCTCCAGCTCTAAACATAAAGACCATGACTCTAAAGAAGTAAGAACAACTAAAAAGTTAGTAAAGAGATATCGGATGAAGGAAAAGAAGGGAATGTTGAGGACTCTAGCAGTGGTAAGGGGGAAAGAAGAACTGCCAGACTGGCTAGTTTCAATACTAAAGGTAAAATATTATCTTTTGAAGAATGGGAAGAAGACCCCTTGGATGAGGAATATATCCCTATGCAAGAGGAGCCCTTCAATTTGAGCAGAAAAGAATTGGGGGTGGTTTTAGGAGAGGATCTAGAAGATGATATTTCCAGTTTTGAAGAGGAAGAGGAGAAAAACAACGAATAGGAGGTGGTCAAATACTCTGAGGAAGATGAAGAAAATGTGAAGGCCATTGCTAGTTCTAAAAAAGAGGGGGATTTGGTTGACAGGAAGCCCCAACAAGGAAAGGCCCTAATCATTTCTTTGTAGGATAAAATAAATAGACTAGACAATGCCTTCAATAGGCTGATTTCAATAACATATGGTATAATGGGAAAAGCTATTTTTGGGACTATGACTTGTCAGTCAAAGGTCAACAAAAAGGTAACGAAGGATGGCACCATCTGAGGACGAGGATAAGCTGATGGATGATAATATTGGAGATGTAGTTAAAACTATAAAATTATACCATTATTTCAGCATTAGTCAGCTAATTCAATTGATTTAGGGCATAACAATTTATACATCTTTTTACAAAAAGTAAGCAATTATTAATCCTAAAAGAAAACAATCGGCAGGGTTAAAGTGATTGGTAAGAACAACAAAGGGTTTTTAGGTTATTATAATTATGAGACCTTATTTATACCTCATCACATAACTTTCAATACCTCAATGGAATAACTTGTACAAATGGTCCATATGTCCTTGTTGGCATATATCCTCAAATTTTAGTGGCCTATTGCATGAGGGAGAGCATCACTTAAGTGCTTTTCCTCCAACCATGAACTAACTGTAGTCCCTCACACATCTACCATACTAGTAAGATGGCCCTACCTTTCAATGAAGAGTTTGTTTTGGTATCCATCATAAATGATAATAGCCTACCTGAGCTTGGTGTTGTGTCCTACATATCTAGAGCTACCATATAGTGGATACTTGCTTGTACATGCATGACATTCCCAACCTAGTTATGCAACCCTAGCCCACAATGAACTGACAATGTAACCAGTGGCAACTTACACTACTTTGGACAAAGATTTGATCATTACATTCAAAATCATTTCTTAAGAAGTGGTGTCTCACCTCTATTAAGTGGCATCATATATGCACCCACCCTACTGCTCAATTTTGTAAATAATATGACCATACTAACTCTTAACGAGTTTATTCCAAAACATGATTCCATCCTATAGAATAATGTATTTTTTAGTGATCTAATTGACCATCTAGGTTACTCCCAACCTTAGTTTATCCTAATCCCAAGAACAAACCCCAAATCATATACAAGTTTACATAACATCACATATGGCATTTCCAACATAGTGACTCTATATCTTTCCATTATTCCCATCATAACATTTAATGCTATCATATGTTGGACTTACAATAACCTAGATATTATAATAATATATTCTAGCTTCCTTCATTAAACAAATGCAAATACATCCTTCTATTTAATATACATATGCATATCCAAGGGTGATCCCACAATAGGGGGTTACACATTTTGGCCAAACTTGACATTGAAATGAACCTTTTGAACTAAATCTTCACTTTTAGACACCTATAGCCGCTAAACCATGAGGAATTTGAAGATGATGAAAACTAGTGATTTTTGACATTTTGTCTGTAGATTTTAAATATATATTTTTTAAAAATTTGAATCAAATTGGATTTATTTTTCCATCTAGCCTTCGATAACTAGTTTTTAACAGTAAACACCATTTTTAAAGAGTGATGTGTACTATAAAGCACAAAACGTTTTTTCTATAAAGAATAATTTTATTTTATATTTGTAACTACAATATCTAGAGGATGTATTTGGTTTCATAGTGTTTTATTGATTTTTCTTTTAATTAGGTTTTGAAGTCAAACCAATTATAAGTTAGACATAGGTGTACTATAAAGAGCATAACTTTCTTTGTATGTATGAGAATTCAAATTTTTTTTGTTGGATCAAGGACATCAATACTAATAGGATAGATATTTTTTAGAATTTTTTTTGGTAATCTACTATTTTTTCACATGTGCAAAACAAAGAGTTTGATTTTTCAGTGAAAAATCTATGTTTAATTAAACTAAACAAAATGTATGATAAAACCAAAATATATTAAAACTATACTTGATGGAGAGCTTGTTTTGAGGACTATAATCCTACAGTTGGGTTTATCAAGTTGATTCCATTTTGATCCTCAACCTGAACCTCTAAACCCAAAAATCTATATAAAATTGTAGACGAAGGGGGGAAGGAAAAAAAAGGGGGTGTTTATTCAAACCCCCCTTCTAATGAATGAGGGTTTGAATGAACACTGAAGGGGGGTTTAAATAAACACCCCCTATATGGTGCAAGTTGGTGTTTATTAGAAGAGGTGGGAGGTTTAGAAGCCCTTTCATTCAAAGGACTTCCTTCATACAAAGACATTTTTATGTTTTTTGATGGGCGTTTCTAATTTTTCTTCATGTAAAATATTTAACCCACTATTGTGGTTTCACCCCCAATCTAATATAATTTCACTATTCCATATTTAAACAAGATTTATATATAAATGCAATGACCAATTCCTCAAGCACTTGCAAACACATGACAATCAATAAAAGAGGATAGAAAATAAGAAAGACTAACATGCCTAGATAGTTCACTTCCTATGGAGAATTGCTCTCAAGCTCAATCCTAAATACATGCTTGATGCTCCTACTTTTTTCTTTCTCACCTATCTAACTCTAACTCCAAATATTCAAACTATACAAGCAAAACCTCTAACTCTCTCAATAAAAAACTCTCTCTCACACCTGTCCATAGCACTCAAGAACTCGACTTATGCTTAGAAAAATGGATTAGAACAATGAAATGAACAAATTCCATAACCAAAAAGACTCTCCTATTTATACAAAATTTTGAGAAGCTTAATGCTACAATTTAGTTCTCAAATCTGCCACCTTTTGCATTTGAATGCCACATCTAAGACTACAAATACAAAACTAAACCCAAATTCTCTTTTTAATAGGTTGACTAAGCAAGGTTTAGTGCAAAATGGCTACTTAAATAGTCAGAATACAAACAAATATACAATCCCAACAATAATCAGCTTCTTTACCTTGGTTAAGTCGCCCTCCATAGATTGTCGGCAATAGCTATTTTACTTAGTCAAACTAAGCAATGGTTTCCTATAGGTTTCTCGCTCTCACCATGGCTGCTAGTTGATTGCCACAACAAATCAAACTCTTCTATTATCTGCCATCTTGTGGCTTGACCAAGTCATATTATTTGATATTGTTGTGTGTGGCTTTTAAACTTACAACTTAGATTTGAAGCACCATAAAAATCTGCAAATGACTATAACCTCAAACATGGGTTAGTTACATGCAAACTATCAAGTACCCCTATGAAATAAAATGTAAATGCTTAACAAAATGTAACCAATAAAAGGATTAAAAGAAATCTAAGAGCATAACATGTACCTATTCCATATTGGATTGGTGTCAAATGTGCCAATGACCCTTTCCCAATCCTTGCTAAAACTCAAATGATGAAATGCAATGGTGAAGAGCAAAATTAGTTCTCAATTTAAGAGAGTAACTTTGCATGAGAGTGTAGATGGATTGATGAAGGATGAAGCCTTTCATTTATAGATTTTCAAGTTGGAAGAGACCTCAAAATAGAGCAATGTGGGATAATGATTTTGCCAATGAGATGAGGCCACTTGTCAACTTGCCATAGGTTGAGGAATGTGCAAGTTTTGGCCAATGTGCCCAAGAGGGGGACATTAAAATTTGAATTTGTGAAATAAATGTTGAGAGTGGGACATGAAATAGAGAATTTATTGCAATGTTGGAAGGGACAAATAACTTGTCTTCATTTTCAAACTTGAGGGAATATTCCATTTTTATGCCAAGTTGAAAGAAAATGATGAATTTATAAATGAGTTAAAATGATTTATTGGTGCAAGTGGGAAAAGCTAGAGGATGTGATGGGTGGTTAGATTAGGTTAATCAGATTAGATTAGCTTAGTGATGATTAGATGCTTTGACCAATTTGACTTAGATATTTTGATTTATTTAAATAAAAAAGGGATGGAATATGCATTTGGATTTTAATTAAATAAAGTTTGGTTTATTTAATTAAAAGGGTGATGTGAGACTTAAATTAAACAAAGTTGATTTATTTAATTTAAATGGATAACCTTAGGAATGAATTAAATAGACCTGATTTACCTGGTGAATGGATTTGATGAGCTTGATTTATTTAATGAGCGGATGAATATGAACTAAGTGCATAATGCTAATTTCACATGTCTACATTTTTCCCCTCTTTGAAGCAATGTACTTGCTGCATTGGTTCAAAGAATAATCTTACTGCAATCAAAATTCAAAAAAATTATATTTTTTTGGATGCCCCAGTGGAAAGTACACTGGTACATTGCCCCCTCGAGAGATCAAGTGAAAAGATTCGATTTGAGGGTCTATCTCGCGATAAAGAGGTTCAAAATGGATGGTATGGATGATTGCGATGATGATGCGATAATGCCTATATGATTATGTAATAGATGTTTTATGCAAATGTATGATTTATGAGATGCTTAGACTAATAAATCTATATTATGATGATGACCATGTATGTGAGATGATATGTAGAATGTTGATGGTTTGTGGATGCAAGATGGATGCATTGGTGATGTTATGTTAGCGCAGAGAGAAGAAAGAAGAAATGAGATGATGACAAGTGGATCTAACAAGCCAACTTTATGAGAGAAATGATGATGAAAAATGGATGATTTGCTTATCAAGGATTGGGATTTTAAAAGGGCCACTTACCTTATGTTTGATAAGACACATAAGCACGATGCATCAAGGTATAAAGGACCAGGATGGCGTTGTACTTAGTGTGATGGAATTTGACTCGACAAACAAATAGGAGTATTCTTGTTCACACTTGACATACGGAAACCTTGCTAGGACGTACCTAACAAAGCAAGTATTCACCAAGTTATTTTACAAGAACATCCAATTCAAGCACAACAAACAAAAGATAATGATTGTTGCCCCATTCCTATCTCTCTAAATCCTTCGTTTGGATATCATCAAGAGGTCCTTGGAATGAGCGCAATAAGATAAATGAAAAGAAAAGATCAAGTATGCAAACAAGCCAATGTTCTTCATACCTTCAGCCAAAGGATGTGTTTTGATAGGATAAGAATCCAAGTGATATCCAAAATGATGCCCATTATTGGAACGATATATCCTAGGACATGCATTGTATAGGATGATGATGGGTTGATAATTTAATTGATAGGCTGTTGATATAAGGTTGACTGACATGTTTGAAAATGATCAAGAGTTTGATTTTGTTTTAAAGGTTTGTTGTTTTGATTTTGATTTGACATTTGAAATTTGCTTTTGCTGATTGTTGTGGTTGTTTCTGTTTGTTTTGCCAAAGGATGAAGGTGACGATCAGTTTATTATGGATGATTGATTATTTCGAGTGAAAGCGAATGAGATGGATGATTTTTTTCAAATATTTGGATTTTTTTGACGTTTTGAAATGTTTTGAAGTTGTTTTTGAGATTTTACAAATGTTTTGATTTTTGAATTTTGTGATGTTTTGGGGTTTTGTGTTTTTTGGATTTTGATGTTTTTTGAATGTTTTTGGATTTTGTGTGTTTTTGAATGTTTTTGGATTTTTGTGTTTTTTCGAATGTTTTTGTGTTTTTGATGTCTCAGGGGCTGATCAAAGATTAGCCTTGCCTACGTTTAAGCTCAGAGATGACGTAGTTAAGATTCTAAGGTTTTTGATGTTTTCTATTTTTATGAATGTTTTTGGATTTTTTGATGTTTTGGATATTTTTGGATTTTCTCATGATTTTGACAATTTGGATAAGGATATGTTTTATGCTATCAGTGCTCTGTTTGAGATTTTTGTTGAAAACCAAGCTTAGGTTGATTGATCTGATTGGTGGATTGATGATGGTGATATCATTGTTGAGGATACACAACAATGCAAGGATTTGAATGATCAGGATTGATGATGATAACATTGTTGAGGATGCACAACAATGCAAGGATTGATTGATCAAGATTGATGATGATAACATTGTTGAGGAGGCACAACAATGCAAGGATAGTGTTAAGCAACACAAGGATTGAGATGCCGATCAGATTGATCATGATAACATTGTTGAGGATGGACAACAATGCAAGGATAGTGTTAAGCAACACAAGGATATCTTGAGATGGTGATTTTTTGATCGGATTTGATTGATTATGTTTGATGAAGCTTGATTTTGGAATAAAAGTTGTTTGAATGATTTGATGTGACGTTTGAAGTGCAACTTAGATGCAACTGATAGTGATTACTTGGATTGTTGTTCGATGAAAGATGAAGACTGATAAGGAATGTCTTCTCATCAAAATGTGCCATGGGCTAGTGATTTGGATTTTTTTCTCATAGGTGGTTTGACCAATTTGATTTCATGTTTTCCAACGTTCAGATCACCACATAAGTTGGAAGATATAGATCAAGATTATTATGTGGATGCTAAATTTGCAACATGTTTAAATCTTAACATAATAATATCATGTTAGTTATTTGAAACACATTAAATTCAACATCCCTATGGAATACTTAACCATGCTAGAATATGCAAAAATAAATAGAACAAGAATAGCTAATGGCAAGAATATAAAAATATGATCAAAACTTTATCTCATATTGGATTGGTGCTTCTATGGAAATAAGCCCTTTCCCAATCCTTTGCTAAGCTCCATGATATGTTGATGATATGTTGAGGATCAAGATGATGAATGGGAAAAATTAGCTCTCAATTGAAGAGAGTAACTTTGCATGAATGATTGTGGAGGATTTGATGATGAATGAAGCCTTCCATTTATAGAATATTTTGATGAGAGAAATAGCCAAATGGATGAATGTCGGACAAAGATTTAGCCAATGAGATGGAGCTACTTGTCAATTTGTGATAAGATGAGGAATGAGCACATTTTGGTCAATGTGCCAAAGAGGGGGAGATTCAAATTTGAATTTGTGAATTAAATGTTGAGAGGGGGACATGAAATAGAGAATTTATTGCAATGTTGGAAGGGATAAGTCAACTTGTCTTCATTTTCAAACTTGAGGGAATATTCCATTTTTATGCCAAGTTGAAAGAAAATGATGAATTTATAAATGAGTTAAAATGATTTATTGGTGCAAGTGGGAAAAGCTAGAGGATGTGATGGGTGGTTAGATTAGGTTAATCAAGATTAGATTAGCTTAGCTGATGATTAGATGCTTTGACCCATTTGACTTAGATATTTTGATTTATTTAAATAAAAAAGGGATGGAATATGCATTTGAATTTCAATTAAATAAAGTTTGGTTTATTTAATTAAAAGGGTGATGTGAGACTTAAATTAAACAAAGTTGATTTATTTAATTTAAATGGATAACCTTAGGAATGAATTAAATAGACCTAATTTACCTGGTGAATGGATTTGATGAGCTTGATTTATTTAATGAGCAGATGAATATGAACTAAGTGCATAATGCTAATTTCACATGTCTACAAGATTTATGTTTACATTTTATCACTTAACATGGCACATTACATTGATTATTAAATTCCTTTCATAATGTTTTTGCGCACTCATATTTATGCACTTATATTTGCAATAATAGCGACCCTCACACATATTATATATTAGTTTATGCATAGCATATGGTTTATACATGGTTAAGTTGTTGGCTCTATACAAGCCTTTCATTATTCACCTAGTTCACATTATATATGCATTGAAGATACATATAAAATTTCACATATATAACATTATATATTTTAACATGTATATATATGTTCTAATATTTGATCATTATAATATATATATATGTATGTATGTATGTATGTATGTATGTATGCATATTAATATGTTTATATATATATATATCATTTTTTTAATATCCATAATAAACACACACACGTACATATATATATATATATTCATCGATAGATATACATACAAAATAAATATATGTATATATATAATATGTCCAATCAATATCCACATGTATATGATGTATCTGTATATGAGTATGCATAAGTACTTGTATTACGTATACACACACATATATGCTCACATGCATGAGTTATCACATTAACATACATATATATAGATATACACTTAATGTATATACTCATTGATTAATATATAAATACAGGTTCAGAAGAACTTATACTTAATACAAAGATAATTTAGTTGCTTAATTCAAACTAAGAAACAATCAAGAAATCAAAGACTAAAACCAAAATCATTTCAATTCATCCTCAAACTATTACCAAGGGTTTTACTTACCAATTCCTGAACTAACTTGACTTAACTTGAACAAACTAAGATGTGAGTGTGTGATAGCTCAAGTAGGTACATTAGGGGTTACGAAACCAAATTGCTCTCTTGGGCAATACTACCCCTCTCTTCTTGGAGGCCTTGATTCTTCCTACAACCAACTTAATGCATTACAGAAGAAGTTAGTCGCTAGCATAGCATTCATATAGACCATATATTGTTTTCATCATCAAAGCATTAAAAAAAATCATATTGCAATACATACGCATTGCATTTTCTTTCAAAATATTCAAAACATAATCATGTATTAAAACATTTTAACTCATCAAAGTAATAGTAAATAGGTAATAACACAATAGGGTGTAACAACAAGTGGTAGGTAATCCAGCCATATGTTGGTCAAACTTGACATAAAGAGGTTTGTACGATAGAATGGAGTAGAGATTTCTATTAAAATTTCTTGAAATCTTTGGCTTTTATAAATACTAGTTGTATTGGATCTTTAGTTTTATTGATAACCCAATGTATTTAATCCTCATCAATGGTATCCCACAAGGATTTTTTGATGCCTCCAAAGGAATACATCAAGGGATCCAATCTCCCCCTTTTTATTCATAATAGTGGCGAACACCCTAGGGAGAGTGCTCAAATTTTTTGTCTCTTTTGGAAGATTGGAAGGAATTTCTATCACTAGGAACTATCCTCTTGTTTCACATCAACAATTTTCTAATGACACAATATTGTTTAGATTTATAAAAAGAAAGGAAGCAAAATAAATTAAAAGGATTTTATCCTCTTACTCTAGTGTCTCTAGGTAAATGGTGAATGCTACTAAATCTAAATTCTTCTTCTTTTTTAATAGTCATGTAAGAAATTGGAAATCGTAAAGATTTTAGAATTTGAAAAAGGTTTTCCTAGTACCAATCTGGGTCTTCCTTTATCCACTAAGCTCAAAACAGCTAAATTATGAAATCCTTTACAAGAAAAAAAACAAACAAAATTTCCTCATGGAAGGGTATTGGCTCTCATAGGTTGGTATAATTATTATGCTGATTTTTTTTTATTTCAGACATCCCTATCTTCCTCAGGTATTTCCTTTTGCTTCCTATTGGAGTAAATCAATTGAACCAAAAAATAAGGAAATTCTTCTAGCAAGGCATCTTAGAGGATAATAAATTTCCTCTCATCACCTCCAGGACTTCATTTGCAAGTCTAGGAATGAAGGTGCATTGGACTAAGAAATCATATATTTCATGTAACAAAGTGCTTGGGGAAAATCCCGTTTGAAACATGTCCCAACCTCACCTGAAGTGGGAAAGGATTTTGCAAAATAAATATTTGGATAACCAAGACCCTATTAGGATTCTTACCTCATGTAACTTGCCCCCAGGCTCTTGGATTTGGAACTTCATGATATCTTGCAAACCTCTAGTCACTGATCACCTTACTTGGGATGTTCAAGATGGATGATCAAATCTCTTCTTAGAAGACTCATGGGGTGGTTACCCCATAATAGAAAATAAAACTCCTTTTCTCAAGCCAAAATGCTCCTTACTTCTTAGATTAATTTAATACTCTAGTGCTTAATCTTACTTGGGTCATGTTCCTATTTTGGTGTCTCAAGTCATATGATGAGGACACATGTCATGATCTAATTCTACCCTCACCTAAGTTTTTCTTAGGGTTACTTTATTATATTTTAGGTTTCCTTTATAAGGATTTTTTGTATCATTATTTCATTATTGAGGATTTTTGTATAAACAACATGATTCATCTTGTGAATCAATTCACCTTTAGCCTCCATAGTTTGGATTTTCCTTCCGTGTGTGATAGGTTTTTGATTGTAGGTGATGTTTGGGAGTTGTGGGGTTGAAAAATCAACTCCAACATGGTATAATATCTCTATATCTACAATTCCATGTTTTTTTTTGATAGATCTAGTCTTGAGTAAAATTTTGGTGTACCCTGGACTCGAACAAACCTCACCATTATGTTTAGAATGCCCAATAACCTATAAATTGACTATTTGTTTGTCAGATTTGAAGATCATAATATTTGAGGCATTTTTGTTACTGTATAGATTTTGAGGCATTGAAATTTGTACTGTTCAAAAGGATATGTAAGATTTCAAACATTATGAAACCGTAAGACTCTTCGACGAAAAAAAAGCCTTCTTGTGTCTAAATTTTTTTGACATGATCTAACTTTTTGAACAATTTTAGGTTTTCAACCATTTTTTAGGTGATAGGTGTATTTTTCTACAGTCAATTTTTGTAACGACTGGGGCACTTTTTTGTTTTCTAGCCCCTGACTTTACCAACAAATGATATTCAGTTGATTCCAGTACTGAAAGTTTTTCAATATCTTTTGTTGCCTATGGTGAGCCCTTTTTCCATTCCTCATTGCTTGTATTTCCTTTACCGCCAGCCTCACCCAACTTCGATGGAAACTCCCTAATTTTCCAGTCGAAATTAAATCCTTGGCGACAACCTTAACTAGCAATTTTTTGTTGGCCGACAGCTTGCATGCATTGGCAACATTTTTTAACTTTCTTGGGCGACTTCTATTACCTGCAAATTTTATTACTTGAAGGCATCTTTTTTGGTCTCTACAATTTTCATTGCATGTGTTCTTTTTATTTGTGGTGACCCTTTTTCCTTTAGCTGCTATTTTGAATGTTTGACATCACCCTTTAATTGCTCAGATTTAGAATTTTTCATGACATTTGTAGCAACGATTATTTGAATATCATGACTGCTTTTATTTCTCTACTATTTTTTTTGTTTTCTCCTAGTAGTTATTATTCTCAATGACTTTTGTTTCGACCAAGCAACGTTAAAATCTACGGCGACCTCTTTGTAATCTTTGATGACATTTTTTTAATCGTTTGATCATATTTTTACTCACCTTTTGACAACTTCTCACCTTTATGCCGGTGGTGGACCTCAAAAATTTTCTTGGGCTTTTACCCAACATCGACTACAATTCTTATAGAATCATTTTCAACCTATTGAGATCTAGTTTGTTGGCGTGTTGTGGTCATTTTTGACTCGGGTTTCTTTTATCCAATGGAGACTATTTTTTTTAGATTAGTTATTTTCATATTCTCCTCATAAGGTTAATGTGGAAATTCTTGTATGCTCAATAGTTATGTTTAGTTTTTGGTTTTACTAAGGGATTTCCAGAGATATTTCAGTACATCTAAAATTCTATTTCTATATTGGCGTGTAAATATTGTGTCCTTAAAGTAGATAAGATTTACTCTTCATAGTTTGATAGCACTTCTTTTCCTAAAATTATATGAAATAGGGGAACCTCAATAGCATCTAAATGTACAATATATTTTATAACAAAAAACTTGCACATAAGAATCATGGCTATCTTTATATGGTCTAAAAATTTGTGGATAGTATAATTTGAAAAATTCTTCATCCTTAAAAAATATATTTATGGATCGACCCTTTTTTTTAGCAATTCCTAAGATTTATTCTCTTATAGCCACTACTTGGCAATGGTCACATCATACCTCAAAATGGGATCTCAAATATTGAAAATGTCCTTAAATCCAAGATCACTTATTATAATTATGGGTTCCTTATTCACATTATAAATGCACCCTTGGTTGATGGTGCAATAAGTAGATATATCAATTAGTAAATCCTTGTAAAGGAGGATGTTGAACTTCTAAGCTACTCTATGCAATTAGGATGCCCTAGATTTCCCTATGATTGCTACTGTATCACTATTATACTCTAGCTATATATCATGAAGAAATTATAAACTACAATAAACTCTAAGCTCTTGTGAGAATATTTCAATGAATATGTGTACTCTAGTATCTTGGTCATTATATCTTCCTTCATAGTCAATGCCATTCTCTACAACCTTCTTCAATCTTTGACTTTGTTAAAATTATAGTTTATGCTAATTCTCAAGAAAGTATGTTCAAATCATTGAATAAATACTTTGATTATGACTATTCTAACAAGAAAGATAACTTGAAATTAATAGGTCTTTAGTTGATAGTGTAGACATGCAAAATTGGCATCATGCATTTAAATAAGTCATATTCGTCCATTCATCAAATAAATCAAGTTTATTTGATTAATCTCTAAAGTCCTCCATTTAAATTAAATAAATTCATCTTTAACACTAACATTATCCCCTTTAGCTAAATAAATCAAAATATTTGCTTAGCTAAACTGTTTAAATCATTTTCCATCTCCTTTTGATTTATTTTAATCCATAAATCTAAATCAAATAGTTCAAATCACCTAACATCCTCTTATTTAATCAAATCATGATTAAATTAATCCTAATCCATGTCCCATCCTCCAGCTTTTGCCACATGCACATGAAAATAGATTTAATTCATTTATTGAATCCCTATTTTCTCTCAACATGGCATAATGGAGGAATATTCTCTCAAATTTGAATTCAAATCCAAGTGGACTTTGTCCTTCCAACAAAAAAATTATTTCACCTTACAAGTCCTTTTGCATTGAGCCAAGTGGCAATTACTCTATTTGAATCTCCCTCCACCTTGTCATTTCACCATTTTCAAATTTCAAATATTGCATTTGTGGGCACATTTATCAAAATGTGAACATCCTTCATCCATTCATCTCTTGACAAGTGGCATCTTGACATTAGTTGAAAGTTAGTCCCATATTGCTTCATTTTGGACATTTCTCCAACTTGTCATTCTATAAATAAGAGGCTCATCCTTCATTTCTATCATCCAAAAATTAAGCAAGCTTATTATCCACAATCTTAGTATCTTTGTTATACACACATCATCTTGCATCTTGTTCATCATATCACATAGCATCTTCAAGGTATATCCATTATCAAGTTTATCAAGGATGGGAAAAGGGATTCTTTCCACATCAAAGAAGCACCAATCCACTATGAGATATAGTTTGATTCTTGCTTTCTTATGCTTTCATTTAGTTCATTGGATATCTCACTTCTTTGTTTGCATAGCTAGCATGATGCAATATTCCATAGGGATACTCTATTTAATTTGCTTAAGTTTACTAAAAATGCTAATGGCTATTTGTTTTTTTAGCAAATGCAGAAAAAGGTTTCCACATATAGGAATTGAAGAAATTTCATAATAGATTTAATTCATTTATTCACCTTGAAATGATAAGACATATTTAAAATTCAAATGAATTATTCAGTAACCCTTGCCATTGTTTCATATCATACATGATTATATGGATTGTTTTTCCAAGTGTCTTTCTTATTGGGAATTAAGATGTCTTGTGAGCAACCTTAGCAATTTCTAAGTTATTTATTTATTATTATTTTATATTTTTTCATGATTATTTGGAATTTATATTATCAAATATTTGTGCTCAATCAAAAGTGCCATGCGATTTTGATTTGACACTTTTTCCATGTCAATTCCCTAAAAAATAAGTTATTCATTATCAAATGATTCCCATTAGTTGTCTAACATGGAAGACCTATTTTAAGGATGTTATAACAGATTTTATGACAAACAATAAAGGGTTAAAAACAAGGGAGATCATTTTGGACATGAGCATTGGTTAATTCACACATTTAAAATCTTTACATAAGCTATTAATAGCATAGCATCTCCTATTTTTGGGTATGTTTAGGATCATCATGGAAAAAAATGCCCTTAAGTGGCAAAAAATTCAAAAAAATCAGAGTTAGGAAACTTCACATAAAAATTTGAATAAGTTATCTATATTATTTCAAATATATGTAAGAATAGAATCTATAGCAAATTGAATGTAGTTTCTAAACTACTAGGTTTATTTTCTTAAAAAAGAAATCTATTTGGTGAAATTTTGAAATTTCAATGCAGTAGTACTTAAATTTCAGGGAAAAAATAAGAAGTAGGTGTATGTCTGACCACCCTAACCACAATAAAATGATAATATTTTTTTATAAGGTTTTAGATATATGTAGAGGACTCATGTCCGAATGTGATGCATATTTTTTTGTAATTTTTTTCCAAGTAAATAATTAATTATGAATTTTTTTATTAAAACTTTTAAAAAATATAAAATCTTGTATGTCTTACCACCTTAACTTAGTCAACACTTCATGAAATTCAATTTTTCTTTTTTTAATCCTGTAGCATACAAAGCATAGAATGTGACGCATGTTTTGGATTCAAAAAATATGACACCGTTTGAAAGCTATAGATGTTTTTCAATCAGCCTATCAATCAAGACTTTAGTCGTAATTCAAATAAAAAATTAATAATAATAATTTATTAAATTCAAAGTAAAGCATAATTTATATTGGTAGAAATATGAGAATATCCTTTAAAAACCATTTTTATTTCATCAATTTTGGGTTAAAAAAAATAATCAGCCACATGGGCCATCATCTCACTTACATATTGCCACTTTTTGGCCCATCATGATCTTGCACATACCCTTTTAAGGGATTTTTATGACAACCTATAAGAGGGTGTGAATTCATGTAAGAGACTTTGTTTAGCATGCAAGGGTTGTATGGATTTTTCACATAAGGGTCATATGAATTTTGCATGTAAGGATTATATGGATTTTTACCATGGTATTTTAGAACCTTGTTTTGACCTATGGCAATCTATTATGGTGCTATTTTGAGCCCCATGAGTTCATATATCAAGGGAATGAAATGGAAATATTATGATATTTTTTATAGGTACACAAATGTTGCTATATTAGATGCAAGATTAAGGAAATTAGATGTATTGTAATCTCTTTGAAGAATAATATAGATTTGTCCTCTTTTCTTGGTGGAGTTTTTTACTCGAAAGGGTTTTATACTTGTAAATATTTATGTTATGTGTATGACTCTTGAGTTGTGTTATCTTTTTTGTTGTTAAATAATTTCTCTATTGATATTATACAATTTAGATTTTAGATTTGTAAGTTAAATTAGATTTCCATATTGTAGCGTGGTTTCAGACTTCATTTCTTACAATTCATTAATTGGACTAGAAACTATTCAACATTGTAATAACTAAACAAATATAACTAATGCATATTTTTAGGATGAGTTCTTAGACTATTTAGTTTTAAAATTTTCAAAATTTGAATATAAATGAAAAAGAAAACATCAAGCTCATCATTAACTCCAATTTATAGGAGCTGAAAATTAGGTCACACCTCAAAATCACTTGCAAAACAAAAAATAACCTTCCACAAGAGAGTATGGAAAGATAATCGCTTTCTTGATATGATATGATACATATTTACAATGGCCTTGCTTATAAAGGAAAGGCAAGAGATAGG
This sequence comes from Sequoia sempervirens, assembly GCA_007258455.2. NCBI lineage: Eukaryota > Viridiplantae > Streptophyta > Pinopsida > Cupressales > Cupressaceae > Sequoia > Sequoia sempervirens. Next base: position 21,950,847 of record VDFB02072274.1, read on the forward strand.
ATTAGACAAGATCATGGCATGTGTCTTAATCTTGTAACATGAGACAAATAACTTACTAATATTAAATGACCTGAGACTCAAGGATTAAATGGAAAAAGATAGGATAAGATCTAAATGATAAATAAGACTTTTAGAAGTATTCATACGACCTAAGTAAACTTAACACGTGAAAAGGACCTACTAGTGGACTAGATAGGTAAAAATTTGCATTCACACCAACACTCCCCTTAAGTGCAACTTAGGGAGGAAAAAACTGATGTAGATGATACAAGGATGGGTCATAGGTATGAGGCCATATTAGGTAACCATTTAAAAAGGATCTCTCACAAACTAAGAAAAGAAGAAAAACTTAGTGGGAGAAAACTAGGACTCTCTAAAAGAGAGAATGCATGAAAATAATCATTTACAAGTGATGAATGAAGAACTCATCAATACCCTTAAGGACCACATCCATCACAAAGATACAATTGAGATCCCCCCATAAGAGGGAAAGAGAGAGCATATGTAGCCCCCCCACAATGTATAATCTCTTAAAAAACTGGTAAGTGTCTGAAGAAAAAACATGAACCAATGTTGACAAGTAATTTTTTTCCCTTTCAAAAGAAACAAAACCAAGTACAAATGTAGGAATACTTCCCGTTCTAGATAGGAATTGATAGGAATAAGATGGATATGTACGATGATGCCTCTGGAATTTTCTCATGTGTCTCCTTGTCCATGGTAGATGATGATGCCACAAAATCTTAAATTACTTGTACATGCCCAATCAAAGAAGAAGGTGACAAACTAAGACTATGTGAAAATTGATGAACAATATTCAAAGATAAAGATGATTTTCCATCAATAGTGCAATGGTTGTCACCCCTCAAATGTGTCCTCTAAATCTGAAATGTAAGACTCTAGACAAACAAGTTTGAAATACCTATCAAGGAATCATCCCAAAAAAAATATTTGAAAGACTATGATTTACGTGCTACAAAGAATCATTAGAAGATTTCAAAGAAGCAACTTTGAACTTTGATGAAGCAACAAAAGATGAATGGTCTTACTGAACATGAATGATGAGAGCCTCAATCAATGACTCTACATAAGGAATCAATGAAGGTGAAGGATCAACAACTATCTCTGATGGAGAAGGCTCGAATCTAAAGAAACCTCATCATTCTCATCTACAGATTCAAAGTACTCCAAAGAATCAAACTCTCAAATAGTATCATAGTCATAGAGTATCCTATCTGAAATATGAAGAGGCATAAGACAGTCTGGAACAAGATCATTTGGGAATGGATGAGTATTAATCCAAAGACCTACTTAAGACATACCTATCCAGATTCCCTATAAATCAACTTAACTAAATATTTTTATTTAAGAGGATTTTACATTTGATTAAATTTTCTAATCAAGACATGAGGTTTCTCTATAAATTTGAAAACATGATAGTTAAACATCTATAAGAGGAGCTTCAAAATTAAATATACTATTTAGTAAATATGAATTTTAAATATATTAACATTAATATATTTTTGGGTTTGGTGGGAAACATGAGAATTTAACCACCACTCTTTATTTTAGAGATGGAGTCAACAAATTGATTAGGTTACATCAATTTTTTATTTCCATTAAGCTTCTTAGATGTGAAACTCTTAATGACATTGGATGTGGCAAGACATAAATTCATACAAAAAGATGTTTTGGGTTTAATGAAGAAAAGAGGCCAAGCTTGTTAAAGGGGTTGCACGGTTAAGTGGTGGGGATATGGTTCTCATATTGGAGACAAAGGATTAAATCTTCCTAAGTGACATATTAGCATTGGTAGGAATGCTAAACTAGTTGTCCCACTTTGGTTAATTGTTAGATACTAATAGTTTTGTTAGGAACAATATTCAGGCCAAAAGATCATGTCAAAGGAGATAGCATTCAAGTTGGAGTAGCATGAATTGAAGCATTTAAATGAGAGGAGTATGATGGAGGAAAAAGTGTTATATTTGGAGGAGGATGAAGTGAAGTGTTCAATCTAGAGGAGTATTATGGAGGAAAAAGTGTCCAAGCTAGAGGATCATACTACAGGATTGTAGGAGGAAGAAGACACAAAGGAAGAATGGATGCCCTACATGAGGAGGAGAGAATAGACAAGTTCTCAAGATGGAAGATCACACTAAAGAGTTGAAAAAGGTGAGAAAGCGAGAGAGCAATAAGCAGGGAGGGAGATGAGATGCCTCAAAAGGAATAGAATAGAAGAGGTGAAGGAGAAACATTCAAGAATAAACAAAACATTGAATTGCAACAATGCACTCTATTGAAAGAACATTAGTTAAAACATTATCCTCATAAAAAATGTATGGAATGTGGGTCCCATGAACAAACCCTCACAATTTTAAGTGTGGGTCTCCAATTGAAAGCTTTCTAATTAATCTAATAAAAAATAAAGTAGACTAATACTTCACGCTTTACATTAAATAAAACCAAAAAAAATATATATGAACCATAAATATTTAAAAAAAAAATATCATATCAATTATTTACCTCACCATGTAACTTATACATAAAATTAACATATTCATCATTCAATAAAAACTCCCAAAAGATATCCCTAACTAGAACATATTGTTTTAAGTGTCTATCTTTATATTATAGATTTTATTAAAAAAACCACTCCAACTAGGGGAAAGGACCCAATAGTTATAACATTTGTTGATTTAATACTCAATATTTTTGACAATATTGAACCAATAGTTGTGACTTTAAAGTTGTTAGTGTTGATTTTAACTACCAATAATTGAATAATATGTATTCCTTAAATCTAAAAAGCAACAAATCATGTGATGCCATATCAATACACCAATAAAACATCATTTAGTGCACAAGTATCACTCACACTTTTTTTTGGACCTTTTGGGACACCTCCACAAAAAATGCTGATGTGGCATCATATTTATTTGATGATGTGGCCACCACAACTTATAGTTAAGGAGGGCATTCACAAACAAACTATTGTAAAAGAATTGAGAATTTTAAAATTTCCACATAAGATTTTAAGAAGTGTGAAGTTAAGATGTTCAACTACGGATCCTCCTCGATTACAACTCACAGAATGGAGGAATACAGAGGCAGGCTGCGCTGGTATTATACTATGCAAATGTTGGAGATTATCTGAACCTGTTCCTGCTCCTCCTCGCACAATCGTATCGCCTACAACGCAAAAGACATGCGGTTCGACTGAGCACAACAAAAGATCCATTGCCTGCATCGAGGGTCAAACGACGAACCTTCATAAGACTGATGCTCTGCCACTGAACTATAGAGGCCATGACTTCCAGGCATTTCAAACAATTAGCTGTAGTTGTTTTCTTAGCAGTAGCAACAAATTAGGGTGATTGGGAAAGTCATCTTTCTTTTCTTGTTAAGTTTAATCACTTCGATCATTTTAGTCAGGCGGGGATGTAGAGCGCTCTCTTTGCATACTAGAGGTGCGGGGTTCGATACCCCACATCTCCACAGGTTTTGTTTATTTTTAACTAATTTAGCTTAGATATTTTTGCTCCAGTTTTCACTCACTCTATGTATACGCACCAGTGATCTGCATAATTGAAATCGTAGCTGGATACTAGGCATTTTTTTCGCTACATAACAAAAAGTATCTTCAATAAATGTTGGGTAGTTTTTCTAAATGTCCATCCTTAAAATTAATTTTGAATTTTTTCTAATTTATAATTATTTTCTCTTCTTTCAATAAAAAAATCATTTTTAAGTTTTAAATATAAATCTGTGTTTAATATTTGATTTTGTGTTTATTATCTACATAATCAAAGAGTTTTATTTATTTTATTTTTAAATATATATTTATTATTATTATTATTATTATTATTGATTTTGTTTTTATATAAGAAAGTTGTCTATTAAAAATATTAGATTATTTTTAAAATTTAAATATAAATTTGTTTCAAATTTTTGAATACATATATTTTAAAATTGAATAGGTTGTTCTTTCATGTTTCAAAAAAAAATTAAAGTCAACATCTATTTTTAAAATATAAAGGTCAATTTAAAAAAAAAGTTCTTAGGTTGTACATATATAATGGTTGTAGGTTTTCAAATCCTCAACTTCAACCACTATATGAATAAGGGTACCTCATATAGCCAATGACTATAGGGATCATATAATTAGGACCTTGTAAATGAAGTTTTAATGTACAACTGATTCACCCCCCCTCTAGGCTATCTTGTCATTCACATTGGGACCTCTCAAAGTGAAAATAAGATCATGTTTGATAAATAATGATCTCATTTTTTTTTGCTCGATTTTGAGTTTTTGGCTAAGTTTGAAACTTCCATGAGAAGTGGACTCATCTTCTTTCTTTTACCTTCAAAGTTTTATAGTTCCTCATCTACGATTATTTTCCAATCTAAGTATGATTTTCTTTACTCCCTACCAAACTTGTAGACTTGACTACTTCCCTATCTAGAAGTATGATCTTTCCTTACTTCCCATTACATTGTTAGACTCATCCATACAACATACCTCACATTCTTCTGTAGCTTTCACTCCTTGAATAGTTACAATTCCCCACATTGGAATAACCCTTGTAAACCCTAAACCTTGACTTATGACACATGTTAAGAGGTATTGATAATTTACAAACATTCTAACACTCCCACACATGTTAGACTTCAAGGTTTTGGCAAAAAAATATATAGTAATACCAAAGTAGTTACATATATTTAGGTTGTCTTGGAAGCAAGTCAATCAATAAATACAAATTAATGTTTATAAATTTACTTTTATTTGATCTTGGTATACATTTAATTTCATTTTTTAACTTATTTGTGAACTCAAACATGTAATAGTAGGCATTTCATGTGACTATTTAAGAGAAAGTGCTTTTAATGTCCACTACAAACCTTAGCAAAAAAGATTACATCATAAGGCATATGCATATATTGGAGTTTATGAGTAAAGGAATTACCAACACCTATATTCATAATTCACACACATGAAGTTTTAAATATCATAATTTTGGTAAACTTTTATAAAAGATTTATCACTAACATATTAACATGACACCATGACATAATACATACAAAAATTTCATACATAAACACATATAGGTTAGGTATGACATAATTAATATATAATTTCATAAACACTCACACAAACACTGATGACCCCCACAATTTAAAAAAAATAAAATATACAACTTGGTCTCTATAAATGAGGTACTTGTTAAGAGGTACTCCTACTCCCCAAACCTTGATGCCTTATATTTATTTTCTCCTTTAGGTTTGGGGGTTTGTTTTATTATTATATAATGGATTTTAGAGACAATTAAATAAATTTATCTCACTTGATGACTTTTTTCCACCAACATAAAATTGAAGTTGCTCTTGTATGACCTGTAGCATGAAAACAAGTAACCAAAATATAAAAATAATATAACCCACACTACCTTTACATATCACCCATTGCATTACATCAACATCAATATTTTGAAGGAACTAATGCCACGTGAACATCTAAGAACAAAAAATATCACATCACCTAATCAATTATATCATAATAAAACAAACCCCCAAATCCATTATGACATATCTACGTGCGTAACAAAAATGAATAACAAATTGAATAAAAGGGATGAAAGAAAATGCATAAGTGGACTTTGTTGTTAATACATTCTATGTCATGTAAATGATGTTGCTAGTGATGTGTACATGCTTATATGGGATTTAAGTTCAATATTGTTTGTGGCTGTCAATGCATACCTATTGTATATGATGTAATTGTTATCACCGGCATGTTCTAAGTGCATGACCTATTGGGTTTGTAGTTATATAATTGTAGAAATGAGGTTGTCTTGTTGCAATGTGATTATTGTTGGTAGTGTATTGCTTTTGCATATTTATAGTCTTTAAATCTCCATCATCCACATGCACTCTATTTCCCTTCCCATTTACTCATCTTAGGACATGCTTAGTTTCTACTAACAAACTTGAAGGTCTCCTATTTTTAAATCAAGCATATATCATAAACAACGTTTCACTAAAATTGAGTACACTTATATTGTATAAGCAATTGCACTACACTACCAACAACATGTACATCATATAGCTAAGTATTCCCAAAACAACATTCGAGGAAACCAATAAAAATATCCATTTAATGTATATACATCATATAGGAATGTGCATAATGGAAACAACATTTACATAATATAAGATAAACAACTGTAGTATCGTTTGAGTTTGTAGCATTGAAGAGACCTCTTTTTTGCATAAGCATTTTTGTGTTAAACTATGTTTCATTATACCTTTTCAAATTGACTGTATATGCAACGTGGTTTAACACTAAAAAATGCTTTTGGTGAAATGAAGCCTCAAAAATGCATTATTCAATTGCAGAGTGTATAGCTGAACATGTATCAATGCCTAACCAAATGAAGACTCTAGAACAAACATAAAGGAAAGGAATGAAAATGAGTGGGATATGCAAGAATTTCAAGCATTGGATGAACTTTTTCCTTTGCATAACACACTAATCAAGCAGTGTAAATGGGAAGGGATGTGTAAGGCATGTTGCTGAACGGAGCTAACAAAGGGGGTGGTGCTTGATTAATGCTCTCAATTGGACATTCGGGGTGGTGAGGTGTTTGGCTACCATACATCCATTTGACCCACCACTAGATCCCCTTTACATAGCCTCTAGAGGTGGACTTGATTGATGATCAATTAGACCTCAAAATGGGCTCGTTAGGAACAACATGGACCAATTGGAGCATGACAGGTGGAAAATTATTAGAAATGGACAAAAATGATATTGTTGGGTCCACAATGGATTAGTTGACATGTCATGCATTTTTTTGTTTATAACCTGATATTGCAGTCCCCAACAAAAGTAAACAACCACCAATTCAACATACTTGCTAGAAACTAAGAAAAATAAAATGTAAACTTATATTTATAACATGATATTGCAATCCCCAACAAAAGTAGCCAACAAAGGATGGGGTTGTACATTTTGACCTTCCCAACTTGAAATATTATCTTGCAGTCCCAAACGTACATAACAAAATTAGCTAGTAATTGATAGGGTTTTAGGGTTGGTCCCTCCCAACCTCGATCAAACATACCAAGAAAAGCATCTATAGATGTGTTCTCATCTTGTTCCACTACATTTTGAGTTATCGTTACATGATTTGGATTTGTATTTGTAAATTTACTACAAATTACATGCGACAAGGTGATTGTTGAACACTTAATTTTAACAGAAAATTGAGTGTAGCTTACATGCAATGGCTTGAGACTAAAATTAACAAATTACCAACAACAAATAGAGCAATGCATATGTTCAATAATTCCCAAAACAAGGCATGGTTCTCCAGTAATAGGTTCATAGGACTACTTAATCATCTTTCTCAATCCAGTGCCCTATGGGCCACCTCGATCTCTCTTTTCTTTCTATCTTGTTCCTTTTGAACCTTCTCTTTCTCCCTCTTCTTCTCTCTTTCCTTCTTTTGTAACTAGTTGAGTTGCTCTCTTTCCATTAGGAATTTATTGATTGTCCAAACAGATTAGGATTCAATTGTTTTTGTCACTTGGGAGTCAACGTTGTCCTCCTCTTCCTTGCCAATGCCTTGTCAAGTTTCCTTGCTGAAATCTGCATACTAATGTACCATTTCAATTATGGTAAATATTGCAGGAGGAGATGGGAATGAAAACATTCCCTGCTCTTCTTCATAATGTAAGTCAATACCTAGATTCATAGCCCCTTTCTGCCAACCAAGACGACTAGCTAGGGGTCAAGGGAAGAATTAGACTGTCATTGAGCTCCTTAGGCTGGTTGTCCACCATGTTATTAGATTACTGATCTGCAATTGAATGAGTAGCATTATTATTCCCTATATCTTATACACCTTGCTACACTTGACATTTAGTTGTGCATTGTAGTGTGTGTGCGACTTCATTCGTCGACCATTCACATTCTCCTATTGTTGTTCTAGGCCTACTTGAAGGATCACTAATATCCAAAATTGCCTCACCAAGTTGAGGACTTGTGTCAGCTTGTACATTAGGTTCTTCTTCAAGGGAGAATGTAACCCCTCTTTTACATGCAGACAACCTTGCCATGGCTCTCTTCTTCATTGGCCTGGTCCTTGTTTTGGCTTTATATTGCACTTGTAAACATTACGAAACATGTTTGGAACAATGATAGAAACCATCAATGGACATCATTAAAGTTAGAGTGATGCAAAATATATTATTTTTATTTATTGTGTATGTTGACAGTTTATAATGTAAAAGTTGCTAATAGTTTGACTTTTATTTTTTATTTTAACTTTGTTTATAATGCAAAAGATAATCATTTTAAATGAATTGAAAGCACTTGGTCTTATGCACTTAGAGCAGATTGGGTGTAACAATCACATGGTATACAATAGAAATGTATTGACATTCATAAACAATATAAGTTGAATCCCATACATTGAGTTACAAGTGACTATGACAAATATTTACATTGCATGCAACTAATTGGCATTCCCAAGCATAAAGATTATAAATGAAAACCCAATAGGTTGAGCACTTACAATGGAGTGGGTGACACAATCACTTGATCTTATGCACTTAGAGCAGATTGGGTGTAACAATCACATTGTATACAATAGAAGTGCATTTACAATCACAAATAATATAAGTTGAAACCCCAAATATTGAGTTACAAGTGAGTGGGTGACACATTGACATTGTATAGAACATATTGGCATTCCCAAGCATGAAGAATATAAATGAAAAACCAATAGATTCAACATGTACAATAAAATGGGTGACACAATAACATCGTATAAAACATATAGGAATTGGTAGTTATTAAGAATTAAACTAAAAGCACTTGGTGAAACCATCACATTATATACAATAGATATGCATTGAAATTCATAAACCATATAAGTTGAAACCCTAGATATTGAGTTACAGGTTAGTGTGACAAAAATATTTACATTGAATACAATAGATTGACATTCCCAAGCATAAAGAATATAAATGAAAAACCCAATGTAAACAGTATCAGGTTGAAACCCCAGATATTGAGTTACAAGTTTATAAAAAATATTTGCATAAATACAACAAATTGGGATTTGTAGGCGAAATTAATACCAGAGAATGCCTATTACTTTGTAGTGTGATGATATTGCTACTTCTACTTATTCTGCCATTGCCTTTAGGAAAAAATAGATATAAATATCAAAGTGAGACGTGGTACATGGAAATTGGAAAGATTGAGTAATGCATTTTTGAATTTGAAATCTCTTTATATGTTCAATGTTGGTTTGGTATGGAGTTTTAATTTTGTCCTCTTTTTCAAATTTTCAAAATTTGTTTAGTGCCTTCAATTGTAGATTTTGTATGTATTTATGAATGCAATCCTTGTTTGCTTCTCAGCGATTTTGGTGGCCTTAAACATTTTTTTGGCAGTTGCAAGTGGCAAATGAGGAGAAGGCACCATTAGTTGTGTGGTGGAATTTGACTAATGGGACGCATTTGAGTGATTAATTTTCCTTGAGTATTATGTTGCACTAGGAAAGTGGGATAGGGGAGTGGATTCGATTGGATTTGAAGATGGGATAGTCTTGGTTCTTAAATGTTCATGTGGCATCAATTCATTGCAAACATTGATGGTGATGCAATGCAGTGGGTGATATGTAAGTGTGTATACTATTTTTTATATTTTGTTGCACATTTTATGCTATGACATATAAGAGCAACTTTGATTTGTATGTTGGTGAAAATAAAATGGGTAATAATTATTTATTTTAGGACAATAATAAACCATTTATAAAACAGTTTTTACTTGTATAGTGATTGGACAGACTTTGTTTACTTTATGGATAAAAAATATTTTACAATTGAATATTAAGACACTCCAATGTGAGACCCATTGAAGATTACTTTAGTCCCCTCTATTAGACCCCACTCCACTAGACCCTATTAAGACACTCACTAATATATATATGTTTACGTTCCGCGATGGCATTGAAAAATCGGCTTACCACGAGCACCTCTGTGATTGTGCAATGCCATTGTAAAGTCAGCTTACCACGAGTATCCCAGCATGGCGCAATGACAGCTGCTCGTGGCCCATGGGTTGGAGATTCGCACCATTGCATTCAACGTGACGTGACTTGAAACTCTACAACCATAGCAATCGAGCGTGCTAGGCAGATGCTGCCAACAGTTTATGGGAATTACAATTAATTAAAACTAAAAAGCATCTAGCCAGGGGACAATGGTGTGACAGTCCCGTAAAGCTACACCTTGTGAAAATGATTTTTTCGGGCACTGTGTACGCAGCATTCTTCATGGCACTGAAAATAATAAATAAAAATTGTAAAATTTTGGTCAAATGGGCATCCAATACGCTAGATTAACAATTGGCCGTTGAGATTGTACGTTATGTGGAATCATTTACAATATATGCTGGCAGGGAAGCAACCTAAACCATGTACGTACTCGAATCAATCACTCTATACTTTAATGTTGGAATGAATCGCCGTTTTTGAGTTGTTAATGGAAGCACCTTTAAAATGGAGGAGAGGCAAAGGAAAAACAGGCACAATCGCTAAGGGAGCTTCACTCTGTTGTGCAATTGCCTGCTAGAGTAAGAAACGGCCTTAAGCTGTGGCCTGACGAAAGTCTTCTTAATATGGAGAATGCATCCATTGAGACGGCCTTCTTTGAAGCTTGTGAAAGTGATGATATAGCCCAAGCCAAAATGCTGCTCGCACTCAGAGTTTTCGATCCGACAAAATTAGTTGACAAGAGGACGCCGGAGGGAAGAACACGTTTACATCTTGCAGTACTTGCAGGAAACCCAGGCTATTATCTTCTCACAGTTATTTTTAAAATTAAAGTTATTGCTTAAGTGTGATATTGCTATCAGGATTCAGGATTCAATTGTGTAGTTTTATCTTGTAAATGAGGTTAAGAGCGCTTGAGTTGGAGTAGCACTGGGATGGGTAACCTCTGAAGAAGATCCATTAATATTTCACCTCTGTGAACATCACCTAGATACAATGAGTGTTAAGCGGACAATTCATTATCACTAGAGATGGGTTCTTGAGAACCACTACTCATGAAACATTGATAATGTTTCACTCATAAGAGGGTTGAATCGTGATAGCAATATCATAATTTGACACAGTGGAAAATACCTCCCTTATTTGTTGCTTGTTTTCTGCGCTGAACTACTCGATTCATTAAATGCAGATTTGTTAAGAAAATTTAAACTGCGACAATTCATCAACAAAAGGGACAATCAAGGCGACACGGCCCTGCACTTAGCTGTCTGGAAATATCGTGTAGATCTGGTGACTCTGTTGTTAGACGGTAAGGCTGATTGTAAGGCTGATTTAAGCGTGAAAAATAACAAGGGAGAAACTCCGCTATGCATAGCAGTAAAGTTTGGATTCCTGGATGTTATAAAGAAGTTGATAGATCATGAACCGGAGGCCGTCCAAAAATTATGTAAAGATGAAAAAGTTCTGCATCTTGCTGTGAGACTGAACCGAGCCAAAATTGTTGAATTTTTAACTAAAAAATGTGTAGTTACCAAAAACAGTGGAATTCTGAAAGAGCTTATCAACCAACGTGCTGGCATAAAGCAACCCGATAATGAAGGTAATCGTGATACAAATATGAAGGTCTCTCTTGATTTCTCAATTAAAAAGGTAGAGTTGACGGACCTTAATGACCAGCCAAACAGCCAGCCTATTATTCAAGGAGATACTCCTTTACACATTGCAGCAAAGAACAAAAATGAGCCCGTAAGTTTTTACATAATAGGATATTTATGCAAAGAGATTAGATTTTCATTGATGAAAGTTTTTTTTTTTTCTTTTTAATTATATTGAGTATATTTTGTTTGCATCAATCTTTCGGATAACATTATGTAATCCATCAGCAGAATGAAAAAGAGAGCTGTAGATGGGTGTTAAGTTTCTTTGTAAAGTAGGTCGAGAGTGAGTCAGTACTGGTATTTCCCTTTTTCAGTTTCCAGAAGGACAAGCTTTCAAGTTATACGTGAACTCTTAGATAACAACTAAACCAGTTAACAGTTTTTAATTATCATGAAAAAATAATTTAGCGCGGTTCTCGCTTAAAATTTTAATTTTTGTTTTGGTTGTTTCTCCGCGTAGATTGTGGATATGTTGCTGAAGGTGCATGGGGTGAACAAGCATGCCCTCAATAGTGAGGGCAAAACACCGCTGGATGTTGCAAGAGAAGTCACGGATTACCATGAATCTTTCAGGATTATAAAAAAGCTCACAGATTACAAACCCAATCCCAAGCCATTCATGTACTGTGCGCCAGAGGTGAGCCAAGAAAAGCACAAGAGAGCCAGAGATATGGTTAACAAATCCTTCGATGACAGACGCAATGCAGAACTCGTGGTGGCAGCATTGTTGGCCACCATGACATTTACGGCTGTGTTCACGGTTCCAGGTGGTTCCTACCAGGATAACAAAGATGTTCAGAACCTAGGGACCCCTGTTTTTCTAGGCTACTATATGTTTAAGCTCTTTATTATTTTCGACTGCATAGCCTTCTTTCTATCTCTCTTCGTTTGTATCATGTGGCAGATGGCTTCAGAGCTTACCACAGAGGACAAGATGTTGTTCATGACCGTCAGTGGTTTTTTGACCTGCCTCAGCTTTGGATTCAACTCTTGTGGTTTTATTGCTGCAGTTCACACGATATTGGCACATAAAGACCGTACCCTGGCTTGGGTGATTTTGGGAATTCTCTTATTCATTGCTTTCTGTGGCGCTATAGCATTTATCCATCAATCGGCAATGTTTGTTGTCGGGCGAGCTAGATTCCACCGCCTGTGCGGTGTACCTCGTCTATTTGATAATATTGTTGAAGCTGCATGGGAAAGAGCAGAACGTTGTGGGCTTCTCAACATTATTCGTTCACTAGATGAAGCTTCCCGTAATACAATGGAAGGGGACGTTGATGAAGCTTCTAACAATGCAATCGTTCCGATAAGTTAATCCAAGAGAATTCAGGCGAAGAGGAACATGAACTGCTCCTGATCTTCATCCCCGCGCCTCTGCAATGTTTACCAATCTGTTTACCTCACGCTCTACAACCTGCACTCTTTTCTCTCTCCATTACATCCATTAAAAATATGATATGCGCCAACCGTACTCTTTTGTAGGGTATGTTAATTTCTGGGTATGTAACCTTAATAAATCTTTGTTAGGCATAATGTAAGGATGTTTAAATATTAAAATAAGCACTGACCATGTTTTTAAATGCATCGGTGAGTAAAAGGGTCTCCCATTTTTGTTATGGGAGAAAATATAGGAACATATAAATATCAAGTCTATACTATTCAATGTCTGGTACATCATCTTTACCGACCACAATTCATACTTTATTTATATGGAACAAAGCAAAATACCATAAGGAGTTAAAAGAGCTCCATAGGTGCACAATATACTAGCGCTTGCACCTCAATGAGGTGCAGTGGTTACGCCGATAGCAGGATATACCTTGGCAATATATTGAAGGATGGGGAAAAATGCAAGGAAATGTAAATTGCTTTTCTTAAGACTAACTATTTATAGCAAAAGTCAGTTGATGATGGGATGCAAGAAGATTTGAATATGAACAAATGGAACTTTATTTAAATCGGTATGCTATGCTAAATGGTTTCACAACATAATATTTTTGTACAATGAAGAAGACATGCAACTTAAAAGGTCGATTGGATTAAGTACAGTTGTTGGTTAATGATATACCTTGTGATCGAATGTAACATAATGGAAAACTGCATGTTGTGGGGAAATATTTTTTATAATACAAAAACTATGTTATGACACATGAAAATGACTAACTCAAGAGATTGGTTATGTATAATACAATTGTTGGTGGTTGACAATGAGGTTCTATGATATATGCCATTTTTCTTCAAGACCTATAGAACAAAAGCAATGGAATGGTTAGCAAAAATCCCAACAATTTTTTTTTTTGGCCTTGTCAATTAGGCAAATACCAATTATTTAATTTTTAACCCCACAATGAGGAGGCACTAAATCACACATGATTAGCATCAAGGAATAATCATCACCCCTTGTTAAATATTAATAAACCTTTAGTTACAATTTGTTAGGTTACATTAATAACAATTGGTACCTACTTAAATTCGTACATGGTCAAGTCCTTAAGTTTGACCTTGCCTTTAATTAGCTTACCTCACATTATTTAAATAGCTTACTTAGTCATCTCGAAATTTGAGGAGGTATTATACACCATTGACCCCTGATCCTTCTCGATGTAATAATATTAATGCGCCATTATTTTCCCTTAATATTAATATTACTATGGCTTTCACTTCTATTAACGATAACACTAGTAGTATGTGGCTCTGAATATTAATATCAATGCTTTACTTACTAATATCAACAATAATATTAATTATTAATATTGACAATAATATTGCATTTAGTATCTCTAAAATCATATATGCATATTTAATTGTATTATTAATATTATCTTCCATATTCATTTTATTTTCTAAATTAAGAAATCTAAATTATTTATATACATATATGATAATATGTAATTCAATTATTATAAAAATAATAATGATCAACTTAGTATTCATGTTCTTTTCAATATATATTTATTGACTAAAAAAAACCTTAATAAAATGTCATATTTAATGGTAAATATATAGAATATATAAGAAATCTTAAATTACATTCCTTAATACTAAAAAGAGCATTCACAAGAACCAAGATAAAACATGTATAAAGTAAAAAGATCATAAATATATAATGTGATTTATTTGAAAATAAAGAGAGCTAAGTTTTGTTTTTTTTTTCTTGTCTTCTTTTAAAGTTAGTTACTTACCCACATAAACTTGTAATTCAACCATTTTAAACACCATCAGAAAGGGGTGAAGATAGTAGAACATAATAAGAGATGTCAACCCTAATCCATCCCCAATTTATGAGCATGAATCAACCTTGATTAATTATCCTCGACAGTAAAATGTGAACATTTTCTAGCAAGTTTCTAAAGCCTTTTCAATGAATCATTCATATATTTGTGTATATCATGCAATCGATGTCCCATGAGACCATATTTCTTTGAGGGAATTTTACCCACCTTCCTACCTTCTCTAGTATCTAACAATGCCTAAGAACACAAAATTGATTAATAGATCCAAAATCTACAACCTACATCATGACATAGTAATAATGGAAAACCTATATTAACAATAATATATAAAACTATCTTGTACAGATCTATTAACTTGGATTAAAAATAATTACCCTGTCTAGTAAGAGAGATCCATTATATCAATTTTGCAATGTGATCACTCCCCGAGATGCAATGCATATAAAAGAATATAAACTTATACCTTTTTACCTTCCTATGCTCAATAATTTCAAATGATGGAATTTCTAATGGCTTATTACCTCTATTTACATCACTTCTATTTTGTTGTTGACTTGTATTGCATTGTGTATGTTGACTTGTATTGCATGGTGGATACACAAGTGAAAATTTTGGTGATCAATCCCCACTAAAAGTAAAAAATTATTGAATTGTGTTCACTTAAAATTAGGCCTAATGTTTATTGTGCACCAAAATCTTGAATATTATATATTCTCCACCTACACTACATTGGATGAGGCATTTAAGTTTTGTTGCACTATCATGGACAAATTTTAAACTTACATGCTCATCTTCCTTTAAAATGAGAGCATATCCCTTTTCACAACATAATTTCCCAAGTTCTCACATACAATTCCTTTGATTATTTTCACAAAAAACATGCAATCTAATTTCTCCTTGCATAAAAAAATATATATTCTTCATGCTCGAAGATTGAAGTAGCATCTTTATATGCATAGGCACCACTATCCAAGATTGAAGATTTGTTATATGTTGGTAGAAAAGAGAAATTTTCTCATAATTTAGCTTTGCAAATCGCTTAAGATTTATAAAACATGTATTAAATTATTGCAATCATTTATTTCTACAAATAGATATTTATTAGGCTGATATAGAGGAGATTGTTGCAATCTTGTAAGTTTGAGGTTATGATTGCTATCTTCATGGGACTTAAAGTTTTTTGTAATGATTCTTAGCCATTACATTACAAAAACTCTCTGATGACCAGCTCAGTGCTACAAGGATATACTCTACTCAACACCATGCAAATGTAAGCCATTTATCCAGAATTATTAACTTGTTCACATTCATCAATCCACTTGCTATACCTGAAAAACATATTCAGAGAACATATATGGCCTTGCTATTCAATGTTTGACTTAAGTTTTGCACTTTAGAGTTGTAATTGCTTCATTACAATAAATAAAATTGCGATTCAAATGAAGGGGTAACTATTTTCATTTCCAGAATTGCAAATCTTAGAAATAAAGAGATTTGCTTATGTAATCTTCCCCCAAGTATGATAAATAGAATGAAATAAAATAATAGAAGTATATAGTTTTTATTGAAGCTTACACATCAATAGGCTCACGAGCAATGCTGTCATGTCCAAGAAATCCAAAGCAGAGAAACAATATTCAGTATGGACTCGAATGTGGAAAAGATACTGTATAGAGATATTAAGAATTAAAATCTAGCAAGCGGATAAAACAACACTAACCATTTACACTGGTATTGAAACTCTCCTGGAATATGCGGCATGTAGCCTCCCAATAAGGTCTTTTTTATCACTGCAAGTCAAACAAATATGTCAAGACTATCAAAACTAAAACTAACACGAATTCTATGAAGAATCAAAAGAATTTTTAGTTTAAAGAATCAAGAAACTTCTACAAAATATAAGAAAAACCATTAGACTGGATACCATAGCAGCTCTTCTACAAGCTTAAAGAATCCAGACACTTCCACAAGTGTCTTGTTCAACTCACAAAAACTCTAGACATTTTATTATAGGATAGTATGAATAAATCCATTAAATCCTTACAGAAGTTTCATAAAGAAAACACACAAAGATGCCAGAGCCGGGGAATGGATGTCAAGGACTTCCAAGTATTGAAGACATGTTATATGCTAAGGTAGTTCTTCGTTAACATGAGAACAACACACAAACCTCAGGGGATGTCAGGGGCCATTGAGGTCCATTAGACTGGATACCATAGCAGCTCTTCTACAAGCTTAAAGAATCCAGACACTTCCACAAGTGTCTTGTTCAACTCACACAAACTCTAGATATTTTATTATAGGATAGTATGAATAAATCCATTAAATCCTTACAGAAGTTTCATAAAGAAAACACACAAAGATGCCAGAGCTGGTGAATGGATGTCAGGGACTTCCAAGTATTGAAGACATGTTATATGTTAAGGCAGTTATGCGTTAACATGAGAACAACACACAAACCTCGGGGGATGGCAGGGGCCATTGAGGTCTCTGGCATAAAGGACCCTGCCACTGATGCTGAAACACGTTATCATATGTAAATTTTACAAAAGGTCCAGAATGCCCTTTATCTAATAACAAACCACAAATTGCCTGCCATTCAAAGCCCTCGATGTCTAAACAGTAAACCAATATCAACCATTTTTAACTACTTGGTCACTATAGTTTCAAATTATTAATTAACTAGTGACTTAAAAAGTGCCTTATGTTGGAAGAAAGATGATTTAACCATAAGCAGGGCTATACAGACAGTTATTGGCAAGAAAACATTCGCAAGGCGGGAGCATGCCATCATGGTGACTCAGGTTGAAACCCTACAGGGATTGTTCAGCCATGATTGTTTGGCCAGTTACTTGAGCATTCCATGATGAATCTCTACAGAACAAATACTATCATTATACCTTAACCACTATGTTGGAAACAACCCACATTCAGGACTCTGGACCAACGAGGGCTAGTAGTTTAGTTCTAGAGTGACCCAGCAGCCTATGAGAGGTCCTAAACTATGAGTCCTAGCTGCTCCATAGAAGTTTGGAACAAATTAACAAGAAGGACAATGTAATATATCACAACTAATTTTTGGGGTGGAAAAGCACCATTGACAAGACCAGGGAGCAAGCCTTGGATAAATTTGAAGAAATATATAGCCCATGGCTACCCAAATTTAGCCAAAAATGGTATCCTCTTAGCATGGTGCTTAAACAAGTATAATTTATCAAAGCAGTAAAAGAACATAAATAAAGAAAGAATGAACAATACACAAATATTATTCATACTTAGTGGTGATGTAGAGCATCCCACGCTGCTCTGGGTTTCGATTCCCTGGCACAATGGCCACTTGTGACTGAACATGTCTGATTTCTTCACCCTTCTGTGTCTAAACAGAGATTCCCATCTTCCTCTGCTACAACAGTTAAGCCTACACATATCTCTGTAAAACAAAGAAGGCTCTGCTACTGAAACTCCGAGAACTATTCACTTCCTGGAAACCTCACAAAACTCTCCAAAAATACCCAATGCTATAACATGTACGTACTCTCTAAAACCCTTTTGCAACTATCCGATAATTCCACGACTAAGTTGTTTACCCTTGCAAAACTGTAACATTTATCTCTAACTTTATAAAATGGGAGCGTTGTTGATGCAATGTATAGACATGTAATTGCTCTTTGCGCCTCATCCCTTTCTAATCTCCTGCTCGTGGTTTCTTTTCTTCCTCTCCTATGCAATTTATTCCCTCCTATCCCAAGATTCCTGATCTCTCTCTCCTCAAGCCTATCTGCATCTTCTGGGTCTTCGTTTCCCAACAAACCAAACTCCCCTAAAAAACTAAGGGGGTCACATTGATTTAAAGATGTGCTCCATGCCTTCTTTTTCTACACGACCTGCCTTTTCTATGATAAATCAAGGGTCTCCATACAGTATTAATGGCACGAATGCCTCCTCGCTCAGTTCTGGCCATTCCTTCTTAATAGCATTTAATATTCACCCATACTTATGCTACAACTCATCACAGCAGGAATTTTTTTGATAACTTCTCTTGTTGTAGCGCTGCACCCTAGGTTTCTGTAGCAAAGAGTTAGAAGTAATATGAGAAGGATCAGTGTGGCGTGTTCTACCAAAATTTTAAGCTACAGTCACAGATCTCCCAAGATTCTTCATAGCGAGACGACGGATACCATGCACAGTACAGGGGACTCCTGAGGAAAGCACAGGGCCATAAAACTGTATGTCAAATTTTCGTACCCATTTCCACTCACTTGCTAATAGACATTGTACGCTGCTTATTGGAATGCACAGGGAAAACATCAGTGTGAATCAAAATACCCACAATCCGACAGCAGGAAGCCTAAAAAAATTATTGGCATCAGACTGTAAGACTTTTCCGGTTGAATTCTCACCTATAATAGCCTATCGGCTAATTAAAACTATTTATGAGCCCAAAAGTTAGTTTTTATGGGACCATGTCATAATAATAGATATATGAGAAATTGGGTTGGTAGTCTATTTTTATTTATAAAAAATAATTTATTTTTGGGATTGTATCATAATAATAGATATATGAGACATTAGATTGGTGGTCTATTTTTATTTATAAAAAATATTTTTATGGGACTCTGTTATAATAATAAATATATTACAAATTAGGTTGGTAGTTTATTTTGATTTATAAAAGATATTATTAGAATATATAAATGAAGAAAGTATGCATTTGATTATTGTAATAAAAATGAGAGTACATGATTTATATAATTTTTAGGGATAACAAATTCTTATAAATATGGAATTAGCTATGTCACTTGTGCAATTCTTTCTATTAGTTTTCAAGTAAACTATGAATACATGTGTATTCATTATTAATTAATTAACTTTCACAATTTCTCTTATTAAAAAAATATATTTAATGCGTATTACAAACTTTAATTTTTTTGAAGGCTTTAGTACATTAAGTCAATCTCTCTTGATTACTTTTTAACAAATACTCGTGTCTTAAAAACGCATGCCCGATTTCACTTTGGCAATACATGGACCAACATATATATTTTTAAATTTTTTTGCCTTTTTTGCTAATTACTTTCTAGTCTTTTATTTAGTTTTATTTTACTTATTTTTCCCTAAGTTTTATTTCAGGCATTTTATCTCTTCTCGTGCTTTTAGAGTTTATCAACCTAGCATGGCAATGGAGGAATCTCCAAAAATTCTGTGCTTTGCAAACTGAGATATCACCATGTAGGGATTTTAGAGTTTATCATCCCTACATAACATTGAAGGAATTTTTGAAATATTAATGCCTAGGATATGATGTCACCCAACCTACCAGTTTTTCTCTACAATAATGACAAATTTTCTATGGACCAAGTTTACCATTTTATTCTACATGTGCCATTTTTCTCATTCTTGCATGCACATTTTTGTCTCTCGACCTTTGATATTGTTGTGCTTTTCCATTAGTGATAGCTCCTTTTCTTTTCCTTGTACATTCTTGCTAGTGTTGTTACTATTCATTTTCACTGCTATGTCAAGAGTTATTTTTCATGTCTCATTTTTTTTGTGCCCTAATTAACATGTTGGGTTTCTCTCTTTGGTACATCAATGGAAATCAGTTTACTTTTGTTTCATTTTATTTTTTCATGTTTTTTTGTTCATTATTTTATTTTTCTTGTGGGTTTTTCTTTCCTGTATGCTAGGGTTTTTCTTTTAGCCTTTTCCCTACATTTAAATATTTTTCCTTTTGATTTTCATCATTTTTTTCTTTTCTAATCATGTCTTGTTATACTTTTTAATTTGCATGTTGATAGATATATTTTTTAGGTTTCTTTCTTATTTTTTATTTGGTGACATCAGGATGACTTCACCTTCAAGAATTCCTTAATGTTGACTTTCATACTTAGAAAAAATTTAAATATTTTAGAGTCAAGATATCATTTTTCTTAGTATTTGTGTACCCATTCAGATGTTTATGTGAAATATTGTTCCTTCATATTTTTTGTCTATTTCTTTCAGAATTTATATTTTAGGATTCCATTGATGGGTTACTACCTTAGATATTTTATCAAAATATTGATCCCTAGTATTTTCCAAGTCTATTTCTTTTGGGATCATTATTTTAATATTTCTCATAATGTGGTACTAATATATTATTTTTGTTGAAATATTAATACTTGATTTATTTTTTATTCTATTCTTTTTAAGATGGTTATTTTAGGATTTTCCTGGGTACAAATTCACATGTTTTCAAAAATTTTGATCACTATTGAAGTCTTGAGTGTTTTCTTTCAAGATTTATATTTCAAAATTTATTATGCTCATGCACTCAATATTTTATTTTCCAAATGTTTAATCCTAATGATTTACAAACCCATCTCTTCTAGAGTCATGATATTGGTGTTTTCTTTAAGTCGATACTTGTTTTGATATTTTTACAAAGTCTACTTCCTAAGAGTTTACATCCCTATGTTTTTAAGTATTGTTAATCCAAGATCTTTTCTACATTGATATTGATTCTTTGATATGTTTGGACCTTGATTCCTCATAGGATATACTAATTTACTCTTTTGAGATCGTTATTTCATGCATTCCTTTACTTGCATACCAACTCTATCTTATTTTTATTTCCCAACCCACAACATTGTTTAAATACTTACTTTCTTGGCTCTTAGGATTGATTGTGATTTTGCATGGTAGTATTTTAGGGATACAATCACCATATTATATAGTTTACTTTGTTCATTGGTAGGGGTTATACCTTAGAATATAAAAGTATATTTTTTATATTTTATTTTTCTAATTGATTACAAATAGGAAATTTAATCAAGAATAAATTTTAATATTTATTAAAAAAAATAAAATTTATGAATAAAATTTTATTTTTGTATGGATTAAATATTAAGTTAACTAACTGGATACCATTTTAAAATTCAATGAGATTCAAAATAAATACACTTGGATTTTTGTCAATCATTTTTTTATAAAAATGCATGACAACTATTTTGAGTGAATATAATATCTTATAACCATTGTTTTGAGGTAAATCTTCTTCAATCATAGATTTAAAATTTTCATAGGGTATTAAAAATAGAGGATGGTAGTTCAATTAATGTAATTTTATAATTAAAAGTTTGTGTAATAGAATGAATATTTTATCATATTTTTTATATAAATTTATTTTTTATTTACACATCAAAATTCAAAATTGAAATTATAAAAAATATATACATATATTATAAAATAAATATTAAATATTTAAATATATTTTTTATATTATATTATATTTTAAAAATAAAAATAATTTCAAAATTCTCTAATATATATAATTTAATATATAAATTAATAATTATTTTAATTAATTATATTTATACAAAATATATCATTTTCATGTAACACCATATATTTAATCATAATGATTTGTTTGTGCAATGTAATATGCATAAATATAAAGCCTACTTTGTTATTTAAGGCCTAAAAATATTGAAGATAAATATCAAATAAATTCATTAAATTTTAGGAAATACTAAAATATTGAAGAGTATTAATAGTGGCAGTTGTATGGATATAGTGGTTGATGTAGAGAATTTGAGGACTACTAGGAGAAAATGCTCGAGAATAATTCTATGAATTTTCTTTATGTTTTGTAATATATATAAAAAATATGAAATATGATTTTATTAACATTTGATTGTATGAAAATGTGGATTTTAATATAAGTGAATTATGTGAATTGGATCTTTAAAAATATAGTTACATATATATATATATATATATATATATATATATATATATATATATATATATATATATATATATATATAATACATTTTTATATATTTATTTCATAATTTTATTAAGAGTTTCATGATTAAGATATATTTATTATAAATACCTTTGAAAGGTCTGATTAGTCAAAATTTCAAATAGTGTAATCAAATCTTGTAAGATTAGTTTTTAGAAATGTAGAAAGACATGATAATAAATTATCTTTTCATAATTGATACCCATACAAATGCTTTCTAGTGACAAACAATGTCTTATACTCTTAGGTAAAATATTTTCAAGCACCCGAGGCTTTATATTTGAACTTGTTCGTTCAAGGTATAATTCAAAATAAATTAATACATTTCATTTTATTTAATGCACAATTCTCTATGCTTAGTTATAGCCTTTTGTAGTTTAGAGATCTACAATGATTGATGTCTTATACTCTTAGGTAAAATATTTTCAAGCACCCAATGCTTTATATTTGAACTTGTTCCTTCAAGGTATAATTCAAAATAAATTAATACATTGTATGTTATTTAATGCACAATTCTCTATACCTAGTTATAGACTTGTGTAGTTTAGAAATCTACAATGATTGAAGAAAAGAGTGTCTATTAGGATTATGCAAAATTTTAAAGATAGAAACTTCATTTTATCATATTCCACATTCCTTTAAAAAAGACAATTTTCTTCAAAATGAAATAATCTTTTTAATTGTTGAAAAAATATGTATGTTTGAAAAATGATGTCAAAGAGTACACTTTAGACTTAAATATAAATTTTTGTTTACCACAAACATGTACTTTTTGATTATATTTTGTAATCAAATTGGTGTTGCTTATTAGTGTTTATTGTCAATTAATTAGAATTTGAGTGAAACATTTTGTTGACAAGGATTTTTATATTTTTTAATAAGGATTGAGTTTTATTGATTAATGTAATTTCTTTTCAAGTTTTGACATTCACATGTGAGAAAAATTAAGATGAATATTTTGATTTAATGAATTTTTTTTTTTTTTGTTTCAATAAAATATGCATCATTGTAATTTAATTAATTAATAGATTTTTCTTGTCATTTTTAAGTTCAAAAAATAACTTAATCTAAAAAAGGGTTCATTTCTTCTCATCAGTTTAACACTATTACATTGTAATAACACAATGTTATATTTAATGATTTTTAATTTGTCAAGCTTCAAAAGATATAATTAACAAAAGGTGAACATAAATTTAATATATATATTTTTTGTAAAACTTGTGAAATATTGATTATTAAACCATGATTTTTAAAATCTCATCATAAAAATTTGTTACTTTATTCAAAAGATTTTATCTAAACCAAAATTAATATGATAAAAGTCCCTAAACAATTATTGAGCTATAACGACATAAGAACAAAAGAACTAAATATTTAGATATAATGATTGAATGTGGTAACTTTTAATAATTAAACCTACCTTAAACATTCTTTGCTCTTTTATCTCGAAAGATGTACATTTTGTTCTCTTGGTGAGAATACTAAAGAAAAAACTCATTTAAAAGTGATTCTTATTAAAACGTATCAATTTACTTTAAGAAAAAATTATAGTAACTATATATAATTTTTAATGTATGACGTTAGCTTCTGACTGCTAGTGTATTAATATCTGGGGTCAGAAATTGACCGATGTGATTATGTTTAACGGTACTGTAAAAACCAGCTATACCACGAGGAGCTCATGGTGTGACGGTCCCTAGTCTACGTACGTTGATTTCATTTGCAATATATGCTAGGGATATACCCACCACTCAAATCATTCAATATCAACTTTAATGCACCGAACGTTTGAGTTATAATGAAAGCGCCTTCAAAATGGAGAGACATATGAAGGTATCAAGTCTATACTATTCAATGATCTATAGGAGAAATTGGGTTGGTCATCTATTTTTATTTTAAAAAATTTTATTTGAATAATAAAATAGAAAAAAAGTTTATTTATTGAAATAAAATGTAAATATATGATTTATATAAGTTCTATGAGAATCAATAAATTTTTATAAATGTAGAATTAGTTATGTCATTTGTGTGATTCGTTTTTTAACAAACTATTAATACATGCTTATTTACTATTAATTAATTAACTTTCACAATCTTCTTTCTTAAAAAAAACTCTCCAATACCTAACATATTCATAGATATTACAAACTTTGTTTTTCTCAAAGACTTAAGTACATCACTTGAGTAAATCTCTCTTGATTAGTTTTTAACAAACTACTTGTGTCTTAAAAACACATGACCCATTTTTTTTTTGCAAAATACGAACCTCCATTTTTTGTTTTTGCTTTGTACCTTATATGTTACTTGTTTTCTAGTCTTTTATTTAGTTTTATTTTTATTGTTCTTCTCCTAGTTTTATTTTGAATATTTTATCTCTTGTTTGGTTTTTAGAGCTTGACACCCTAGCATGACAAAAAAAGAATCTCTAAAACCCTATTCTTTGCAAACTGAGATATCACCATGTTTGGATTTTAAAGTTTGTCATCCCTACATAACGTTAAAAGAATTTCAGAAACTCGAATTCTTAGGATATGATGTCACCCCAACCTATATGTTGGCTCTACATTAATGGAAAATTTTCAACTTGCCACTTTCACCTTTCTATTTTGCATGTTGTGTCATTTCTCCCATTATCACATGCACATTTTCCTCTTTCAACGTTTGATGTTGTTGTGCTTCTATAATTACCGATAGATCTTCTTTCCTTGTATATACTTACTAGTGTTGTTATTGTTCATGTTCATTGCTATGCAAAGAGTTATTTTCATTTCTCATATTTTTTTCCCGATTACAATGTAGGGTTTCTCTCTTTGGTTTATTAATGGTAGCCCCTTTTCTTTTTTCATTTTATTTTTTCATGTTTGCATGTTCACACTTCTTTTTTGTTTGTGAGTTTTCCTTTTTCGTGTGCTATGGTTTTTCTTTTGGTGTTTACCCTACATTTAAAGATTTTTGTTTTCATTTTTTTTATTTTTTATTTTCTAATCATGTCTTATTCATACTTCTCTATTTAGATGTTGATAGATCTATTTGTCAAGGTTCTTACTTATTTTGTATTTGGTGACATCACCCTCACGAATGCTTTAATGTTGACTTCCATACTTACAAAAAATTCAAATATTTCAAAGTCAAGATTTCACTTTTTTTGTGTTTACATACCAATGTAGATCTTTATTTGAAATATTGATCCCTAAAAATTTCCAATTCTTTCAAAATGAGTATTTTGGGTTTTCTTTAATGGGGTACTAACTTAAACATTTTATTAAAATATTGATCCCTAATATTTTAATGCCTCTTTATTTGAGGATCACTATTTCAAAATTTCCCTTGATGGGGTTCTAACATATTCATTCTATTGAAATGTCAATCCCTAATATTTTTTGATTCTATACTTTTAGGATGGCTATTTCAATATTTTCCTTGACTAGTTATTATAATGTCATAAATTGCATCCTATGCAATTACACATTACATACACCTTCCCTTTTAGTTACAATTAAGATAATTATGCTCTTTAATCCTAATCTTAGCCCAAACCATCATTCAACACCAAGCATGTCTACTT
Source organism: Sequoia sempervirens (assembly GCA_007258455.2). Taxonomy (NCBI): domain Eukaryota; kingdom Viridiplantae; phylum Streptophyta; class Pinopsida; order Cupressales; family Cupressaceae; genus Sequoia; species Sequoia sempervirens. The sequence continues at coordinate 21,977,159 of VDFB02072274.1, forward strand.
CATTGATTGATAAGTTCGATTCCCACTTATAATGGAGTGTGTTGCACAAACGTCCACATGTCGTGCTAGAGTCCCCCAAAAATTTGCAACTATGTCAACTATTGGGATGATACACTTACTGTGTTTCGATAGTTCAATGCCTCTTCCAATCCGCACTTTCATTGAGAATCACTTAGACATGATATTTGGAACCAAAAACCTTCTTTCTTTGCCTCAAATATTTATCTTTTAAACTTGATATACAACTCTCTATCATTCTACAACACTCTCTAGCTCTCTTTGTCATTCACAACTTTCTAAGACTTCATTGTTCCACCATTGCTATGAACACAATGATATCTCACAAAGCTCCATTGTTATATTTGAAGAGGTCACTCTCATCTTGAGGATTCTTGCCTCTTCTTCATTGCACCAACAAGCTAATTTGCTTCTATGCTTGGGCATGGTAACTCTTTTAGATTTTTTGTTGAGCATATTGTCTTTATTTTTTTAGCATATTGTTCTTTCCATTGTTTTATGTCTATTTCTATCATTTTTTCTAAGGCTAATTATGGAGGTGGGAACACCAAAACTATAATGTCCTCACTTTCACACTAATAGTTGGATTCGTGTGCTAGCTCATTCACCATTCCTGTGAGCTAGTCATTTTGGTGAGGGAATGTAATTTTTTGGCCAAAAGTACAAAATCAAAAGAGTAATATTAAATAATTATATTAATGGGTTATAAAGTGACTTAAGTCAAAATTAAAATATTAGGGTCACATCAAGGTGTCACATCAAGGAGTCATATCAAGGGATCACATCAAGGAGTCATATCAAAGGGTCACATCAAGGGGTCACATCAAGGTATCACATCAAGGGATCACATCAAGATGTCACATCAAGATGTCACATCAAGGAGTCATATCAAAGGGTCACATCAAGGAGTCACATTGACAAGAAAAGTGAGTGGGCTTCCCTTGAAAAGAGTATAAATAGAAGCTTGGGCTTGGCTTTTATCATCTTATGTTGGTATTATCTTTGCATATTAAGAATTTTCTCTTGGATGGAAATAAGTTATAGCTTGATCAAGGTGATGATACTTTGGTTATTAGGGTTTGGTAATGGCCCCATTCCCAAATTGAGAGGTGGATGCAATCAGTATTCATCATAGAGCTACATTGTGGAATTTTGGAGAGTTTTGTGTGAAGAAAGGAGGTTTGCAATTTTGTTTTAGTTGCAAGTTTTCCATGAAAGGAAGTGCATTTTGATTCATAGCTCTTCATTAAAGGATTAGGTTTTTTTGGGTACTTGAGGGATCAATTTCTAGCGCCTTGGCAATCATTTTAGGAGCAAATTGGAGAAGTTTGTAGCCAGTAATTATTTTATATTTTCATCTTCTTCAAGCAAAAAGAGCAACCCTCTTTGGTAGGGGTGATTTTGCTTCAAGAAGGCTCCAAAAATTCTAAAATAAATTGCAAAAGGGGCACCTGGGTTGGTGGAGGATAGTTTCAAAGTTTGGTGGCCAAATTCCTAGCAATTAAGTAGATTTAGATATTTTTTGGTGGATGCTATTTCATACCAAGTTCTCCCATAATTTTGTTTTAGTTATTTATTTGCATTTTAGTCATCAAAATTTGCATGTTTGTAAGGCAAGAGTCTTGGCATTATCATTTCATTTCATTGGCACAAGATAATAGCATTAATTCCATCTTGTAGACCTTATTATCATTGCAATATATTGACAGGAGACATAAGGAGTGTGTTGCCATCTATTTGACAAAATGTATCTTAATGTAAATTCCTTATTCTTAAGTTATTTTTCATGCAAAGTAATTTTCCTTATGTCATTCATGTTTGTATGCACACATTTGGATTAGTTTGCATGCCAAATGTTTATTAAAATGTACCTTGGTTGTAGTTATGCATTTCATATCAACAATTCATCTATATGCATTAAAAAAAAAATATAAAAAGAGTTTTAATTTCATATTAGTTATAATTTGTTTACTTGTATTGGCAACAATTCCAAGCATTCTAAACATCTTCTACTTGAAAACAATCAAAGTAAACAAATTGAAACAACAAAACCAACAAGCTGGGAAGTTGCCAACAAAGTGTTTGAAAGAACTCCTAAGGTACAAAATCAAAAAATTTAGATCGGATTGGGAAAGGGCCATTACAAAAATGGGGGTTTGACTAAGGTAAACCCCTATACAACCACCCAACCCCTCTCTTTGGTCTTATGTGCGTATATATAAGTGGAGTTGTTTGGAAGGACTCTATGATCATGTTGGACATCTTTAGTGATACTCTAAACTCTCTTTTGTTACTTAAATTATTCATGTTCATTTAGAATTTCCATTCAATTTATTCCATATTTTTTGAGTAGTCATATTCCATAGTCTTTCTTGTTGAATATATTCTATGAAATAGTCTGTGTTTCTTTGTGGCAATTTCTATTGTCTATCCATATGGGACACTAGTGCAATGCGCTATCATTTGATAACCATGCATTAGTCTTGAAATAGAGCTTGTAAAGTTGTCTAAAAATCCTTTATGCTTTTTACTTGTTGTCTCCTAATAGTGTGCCCTTGCTAAGTTGCAAAACTTAGCATATTGGAGAAACATCAGAACTTTTTTAAGGTTGTGCGTCACCTAAAGTAAAAAAGAGCCTCCAGAGAAATTCGGCTCTTATGGTACTCACCTAAACCAATTCTTGTTAGGAAAAGGGTAAGAAAAATGCATGAAAGTGACCCCACCTCCTAAAGTAAAGTGATGCACCAAATGATTGTAACATGTACTACTGCATAAAATATAGAATGATTCTAATAAATCAGTTGGTTTCAAGCCACACATCACATCTGTTTCATGTTAATGTATCGATACTTCATAGGAAGGCTTTGGTGTTTGAAATATTAGAAGAAAAATAAAGAATTTCTCACAACTAACTACTGTTTGGCACCATGACACAACCTACAACCTATAACCTGCACAAAACATGCATTTTCTGTATAGAGGTGTTAAAATGAGACATACATTCGAGAATTCACATGTAAATCACAAAAAACATACATCAATCATTTAGCTACACACAATAGAAAAGATTGAGAAGGTCAAAAATGTTTTCTTTGTTGATCAAAAGTACTTACATTGTTGTATATATGTCTATAAATGAGTTACAAAAAAATGTCCTTTTCTCCAAAGGACCTCCAAAAGTCACAAAGTAGACAAAAGAGAATAGTTAGAAATAAAGTTTCAATAAGGAAAATTGAAGTTACTACATCCTTTCCCAATCATTGGACAAAAAATAGGGACACCAAACCCCCTTGGTCATGCATAACCAAAAAGCCTAAAAAATAGCCCCCAAACTCCCTCCAAAATGACTCCAAAGTGAAGAAAAGGTCAAACCTTGACCTTACCCATCATAAAAGCCCCTAAAACTACGGCCCCTAAAATGCTTCAAACTAAATAAAAAAAACCATATATTCCCTCCATATGTTGGTCAACTTCTTCAACTTCCCCCTATATGCTTGTCACTTGCACATAAATATTCAACCATATCTCCAAACTATTTTGACTCATACTTGAAAACCCACACTTCATTATCTTGCATTTACATAACACTAATAAAGTAATTTATAATAAAATCACTTAAATTAATGTTATACAATTTCAAGGACAGTTTCAAATTGTGCAAAATATTAAAAGGTCGACCTGCTTGGTTTGACTTAACATTATTTGATGGCATGTAAAGGGAATAAGGCAGTTAATACATCATAAAGTGTATTAGTTTTGCAAAGAATAATAAAAACAAAGGAAAAAAGTGTCATTTGTTTGATGGGCCGACTTAGGGTAAAAAGAAACCTTGAAAGAAATCCATAGGCATACTTTTCATTGCACACTTCATTTTCATTTTGCATTCTCTTGAGACTTTGAACCACCAAGGGTTTGATCTTGAGCCTTTATAGAGGTTGAACACTAAGAGATTTGATGCATGAAAAAAGTTGAAACTTCTTGGTAAGGCATTCATTCTATATTTTCCTTTTGAAATGTGAAGATATGCCTGCAAAAAGCTTATATTCTTGGCCTTTCATTGTGAAATAAAGCTTGTTTCTTTGCTATATTATAACAAAAAATGATAGAAATGTCTTCAAATCTACGTATTTCCTTGCATTTTGGAACTACTAATCCATGTACTTCTAGCTTTATTTTTCTATAAAAACGTATAGGGTTTCATCTTTTTTGTAGGCCGTCACTCATACTTGCTCTATTTTTTTCCATCTATTGACATAATTCAAAGTTTTTACTTATCTGTGACTGCTTTCTCCCTTTATTGACGCATTTGGGTTTGCACTCATGCATTCTATAGTATTTTTCTTTTACTATTGAGGAATAGGGTTATATTTATTGCATTGAATTATGCTTGGCCTCGCTATGGTTTTATATGACATGGAATTTACTCAATTTTTGTACCTTGTACACAAAAGGGCTTCATATTTTCTACAAATCTTTACTCTGTTTCCACTTTTAGGAATGAAAAACTAAGTTGCTATAGGTTTTCAATGATTGTATGATAATTCTTGAAAAGCATGATACCTATGAGTAGTGTTATGTAATCTCTATCTCCATTCTTTTGAAAGCACCATTGATTTAGAGATGCATGTTTTTGTCCTTCACTTTTACGAATCTTCAGGGAATCTCTTACCTATTTGTTTATTTGGCTTTTGAATACATAGAACATAATCCGATTTTGTGTGTTACTTAATCATGACATCTTTGTCATTATTAGATACACCTATAAAATGGCATTGTCATTTGAAAACACTTTCCTTTGCTTGCAATTGATAAAAAGTTTATAGATTGATGGACCATGACATGATCTATCATGCTCATGTCTTGAGTTGTGATTTCTTAATGTATATGTTAATTATAATTAATGTTCATTGTCATTTGTCTTTATTTGCATGGTTTATCATGCACCTAAACTATCCCCTTTGACTTCTTTCTTTGGAAATAGCCTCCTAAGTCATTGGTAGATTAGCATCCTCATCTTAATATGCATTAATAATGGGGGTACTGCCCCTTGCATTTACAATGATATCTTCTCCCTGGATTTATACCAAGCACAACCTAATCATGTGGTCAAATTGTCACTCTATTTGTATGGGACTGCTTCTTAAGTGGGAATATTTCCTTTAACAATGACAACCATCCATCAAGTTCCCTGTCATTGACTAACTCAAGTTATTTGTTACTACAAATTTTACTCCTCCACACTACCATGGCAAGATTAGTTAAAATGTGGCATACCTCTCTCACGGTGATTTATTTTGTTACTATCATAAAGTATGCAAATATGGTTTTTGAGATTGGTTATGGTTGGAATATCATAGATTATGCACATGGGATTTGGTTTTGAAACTTTCAACCCTCCATGACTTTGATACTATTTTTTTCACCATTTGATGTTGGTAATGAAGCATAGAATATGGAACCATACATTCATTCTCTTTTGCAATTTTGCAATAGACCTTCTACAAATTCATTACCTTTGAATGAGATCACCATAGATATCAATTCTTTTTACAAGGACTATTATGACACCTGTCCATTTATGACATGTGTATGCATCAAAAAATTCTTTAAATGTTATCATCATAAAGATATTTTGATACCAATATTGTTGCCTCCTTGTGAATGTTCCAACACAGCTGATTAGCTTTTGTAACATAGTCTTAAAATTGTGCATTGATATTGTCAAAGAAATATGGAACTGCCTTCTCCTATTGAGTTCTATTTTAGTAAGCATTTGTCATTTATGATAGTGATATTCATCAAATCACTATCATAGGTGATGGATACTTGTTAGAGTTGGTAAACATGATGTTTTATTTCATTCCCATCCCTCTTTATAACATGAGGGTCGAATGCTAGGCTCAACCCTTATGGGATCTTATTTCACTCCACAAACTATGACACCAAAAATAATGATCCAACTATGAAAATTTCACCTATACTTGCACAAATATGAACAAACATGTTAGATAAAATAATGGAGCATAGTATATGACACTTGTTGATGTCAATCCTCTACTTTCTTGGTCTCTATGATATCACAAACTATTTCAAATCCTTATGAGAATAAACTATTTATTTGTTGATGTGGCATATGTAGAGGTTATGAGTCCCGAGCTCTAACACAACCAATCTCATCTTATGTAGGCATTCTTGGAGTAGTAGGAAAAAAACCTTTGGAGCAATCAACCAGGAGGGGCTAGAAAAGGATGCAACTTTGCAACTTGGGGTTCATCATTTAGGCAATGACGGATCCCTACTCTTTGCATATGCTTCTTTTCTTACTATTTCAAATCTTCAAGTGTATAGTTTATTGCCTATTCTATATTGAAATAGTTATTTCCACGGCTTGTGTGGGAAACGATACATTTGTATTTATTGATAAAATATAGCATTTAATGCAAAATATATTGATTTCATTTCTTCTTGTAAGCATTTTCATAATGAATTGTAATTGACTTGATAATACTTCTGTGCCTATGAATATAACTTAGTAGAATTGAATGTATACCTTATATCTTTTATTTGGAAACACAATCTTAGCTCTACCTGATTGAGCTAGAAGAAAAAATTAGGTAACAATAATTTTAACCTCTAAGGCCTAAAGAGTTTAGATAATCTTTGTGATTCATTTTTTAGATTTTGTAAGGTTGTACACTGTGATACTCTTGTATGAGCTTTATGACCCAGTCTAAAACTTCTAGATATGTAGTTAGAAGAAGCTCAAGAGATATCATACCTCTAGATTGATACAATCCCACTAGACTTGGCCTGATGTTTGGTCGCGCCCACAAAAGGATATGAAAATCACAGTAAAACCTTTCCTGGGAATTGGACATTCCGGCAGGTGACCAATATCTCTTTGTGGACGTTCATTTACTTGTCAAACCAGGGAACGTATACTTTAAATGGCGCAGCAAAATATATGCACTAAGAACTAGTTTTAGTCAAATCTCAGCAGAAATAAATACTGGAAAGGAGTTTTATCTACGCCACAAGAAGGTAATACAAAGTTCTTTAACTTCAACTATGATTTAATTAAAATAGAACCCATAACAACTACGACTGAAACACAAACTATGAACTGGCCTTATGCCGCAGGAACAGTCACAGGGATGGATTCTCTATGCTGCAGGAGCAATATAAGACTGAGTTTGTATAAAAACTTCAAAGATGAAAACTAACTGAAGATCAACAGAAAAGAACAACTAACTAACTAGCTAAAGATACTTACTAAGTGGCCCCCCTTAGCAAGCATCTACCGATTACACAGATGCTAAACTTAGAACTTCATCGAACTTTATTCATGAAAACAAAATGGTATACATTGCTTTGTTGATGTGAAAAATAATAACAAACTCTATCTCTGATCATACAGATTCTGTTTCTCATTATCATACTAACTCTTACATGATATGTTATCACTATGCTTCTATCCTTTTCTAACTATCATCTCCTTGCCTCTCCTTTTTCTCGTGCAGGAGGAGAACTTTATTTAAAAATAGGAGAGCAACTAACTAACTAACCCTATCAAAGAAAGACGTGGAAGTAAAGTATATCCCCAAATCAAGGAACAAACTTCATAAATGAATTTATGCATTCAACCCAATCCAGAGAGAATCTAGTGCTCCACTCTTTCCAAATTAACCGTCATTAAAAATCTTTCCCAACGGTTTCGGTCAAAGAGTCTTCATTGGAGCTTCCTCGAAGTCATGCAGGAAATGGACTTTACTGCAAGGCCGAGATTGGCTGCGCTTGACTCGATCATTCTTCAACAACCTGCGAAACAAAAGGTAACAGGTGCAAAAGAAAAGGCGTATGGCACATACACAATATCTGTTCATTAATCACACATTTTAATCTATTTCATCATTCAAAAACTGTATGCGATATACCAGTCATATTAAAGAGTCAACGGGACAATAAATGCAATCAAGTCAACACAATGAGCTGCAGGAATATAAAAGTATCTTGCTACCGGATATCCCAGAAAGGTTTCAACAAAGTTTAAACAACCATGAAATAACAAAAGTAAAGGCATTAAAAGTTTATCATAACATCCAAATTATGAGCACATTTTAAGCTCATCAATGTTCTCTAGAAATCCTCATCCTTTTGGCTCTCAATCGGTCTTTGGGTATTCTTCTACTTCAAACTCTCAACCTAATTTTCAAACAAATTCTCCTCTTGGGTCTCCTCCTATAGATTATGAGGCTGCTCTTAGGGTCCCCTTTGAGAAGGTTTAGTATTTGGAGGAGAATTTGAGGCACTTAGAGGATTTCCTTGATCACGTGACAACTTGTTTAATCAAGTTTCTCCTATTGTTGGTAATTTGAGAGAATTTCTCATCTCAAATCATAAGGGAATTTAGTTGATTTATGTATTAAAAAACATTGTTGAGACTCATTTACCTTTGTGCACATCTGTCTTGAATCAACCTCATGATGCTCGATTAGATGCCACTAGTACCCAATTGAATATCTTGATGCTTGAGGTGTTTGTACACATGGTGGATGTTAATCCTATTGTAGCTTCTATATCTTCCACTAATAGTACAAACATTGTGTCTATGCCTCATATTACTCCTGGAATTAATGTGTCTTAGAATCCTTTTGGGTATAACATCTTTCCTTTGCCTAGTTTTTCCCCTCAAACTTCCATAGTGCAATCTTCTATCACAATGGCTAATTTGCTTCTCCCACTATCTAATCCCATTCTAAACACCCTATTGTAAAACATGGGTCAAGTGAAGTCTTAGCTTGCTAATCCAACTAGCACTGCTATGTAATCCATTATTACTCCTTACTATTGTTGTAACCCTCTTTCTTTGAACGTATTGAATGCTCCTATCCCCCAAGGGATCAAGATATCTAAATTTTGACAAGTATATTGGTAAGAAATACCTAAAAATACATGCTAATTCTTTTATTGCTTGGTGTAGTGATTTCTTGCATCAAGACTGTTAGAAAAAATATTCCCATGATCCCTTAAGGAGACCATGTTGGAATGGTTTTTCTCATTTCTTGATAATTGTATATTGTCTTTTAATTAGCTCATGAATTAGTTCCTACAAGAGTTTCAAGTGAACATTGGCTCCAAGATCACTATCATTGATCTTGTCCATTATAAGCATCAACCTAGTGAGGAGTTAATTGATTCTATCTTTTTTTATCGATTTATCTCTTCACAAATTTCTTTGGTAAAAGTACAAAGTCATGTCACACTTTTATATTAAAGGAAAAAGCCAACACTAATTAACACTATAATTTAGTTATTGATAAAATGATGAAAAATGAAGTTACATGAGAAGTCAACCTTTATATATAGTAAATTTTATTTTTTTTCCTTCGATTGTTTTTGTTTTTATAACTTGAACCTTTAGTGCATGGATTTTTTTTTTCAATTTGATAAATATGTAAATTTTTAAATAAATATTAAATTATGCATGTATTACAACATAGTTATTTCCACTCAGTTCATCAACATTATAGTGAATAAGATGCCAACCTTTATCATTAGTAAAATTAAGCAAATTAAAAGGACCTTCCTTTGGATAGGAACTGAAGAAAGATAAATAATAGATTTTTTTAATTGGGAGAAGGTTTTATCACCTAAGAAATTCAGAGGATTAGGGATAAGAAGGTTAAAACTTGTTTAACAAAGCCTTCCTTTCAAAAATAGGTTGGTTCTTCATTCAAGGAAAAAATAATTGGGCTAATGTTTTAAAAGCTAAATATATGGGTATCAAAGATCCCTACTATTTTATTTATTCGTAGGAGTGGCCAAAAGGTTATGTAGTATGTAATAATATTGTGAAAACAAGGAATGCTTTGAAACAGGGCACTAGGAGAAGAGTAGGGAACAAAACATAGGTAAGATTTTGGGATCAAGCCTAGGGAAAAGGTCTTGTTCTTTCATCTATTGATCAGTTGAACCGAATTAAACAAGACCTCATTAGGCTCTATTGGATCTATTTTTATGACTATATTGATTGAGGAGGAGGAACATCTAAATGGAAATATTCCAAACAAGTACTTGATAGGAGCCTGGCCATAAGGGGGGATTCTTTTCCAGTGCCTTTTGACTCATTTTCCATGTTGGAATTGCTTCTTGGAGACTGTTAGTTGTTCTTCGAGATGGAGAAGATATCCTAGTTTGGAGTTATAAACCATCTGGTGATTTCTTAGTGAAAGTTGTTTACAAGTGTTTGGAACAATATTTTCTTAGTCCCTCGAGCTTTAATTAGTGTAAATTATGGAATGCTAAGTTAATTCCAAAGATCAATTGGTTCTAGTGGGTAGCAATTCATTGTAAAATCCTCACCATTGATGTCCTTAATTGGTAGGTCTTTTAGTTTGTAAATAGGCGTCCTCTTTGTTTTGAAGATTCTGAAATTATAATCCACATGCTACATTACAATGCTCCTTTGTGAGGGTGGTTTGGTCATGGGTTCTTGAAATCCTTTTAACTCATTAAGTATTTCCTTTTAGCTTAAAGGATATTATTGATCAATGGAGTTTTTGTCCTTTAACACATCCCATTATAGTGGACCTTTGGAAGAAAATGCCTCCCTTTGTTTCTTGGAATATGTGGAAAGAAAGAAATAATGTGTTTAAAGAGAAACAAAGAAGTAGAATGGATGTTTTTAGGTGCACGAAATGACAAATTTAGGAAAATATAAATTGCAAAAGCTTTGGCCTCTCTAAGGTTGTGCGTACCTATAAAGATCTAAGAATAAAATAGACATGGGGAATTAGACAAGACCTGACTAGACTAAGTTGGACTAATATTTTAGTAGAAAATTGATTATCTAAAGGCCTCTCTGGAAAGGTTAGATTAAGGTAAACTTAGATGGTTTCTCAAAGGGAAACCTGAGAGTTGGTACTATAGGAGGATTGTTAAGGGACTATAAAGGAAGATGTATGGAAGGCTATGCAAAAGGTCTTAAGGGTAATATTGAAGAAGTTAGTGTTGTGCCCTCAGCACACACGCCCCGTTAGGAACGTGGACCCTCTTTTCTGTTGCCGTGTCAGGTCTTTTGGGGCCGCCTCATTTTGCGTGCCCCTCTTTTTTGACGTCCCGTCTGGCCGATCTTGCCCTAAAAGTTTCGTTCTAATGTCGGCCATGGTTTCCCTTCTGCTTTCCTGCCCTCCGGGGGCTTGTGTGTTCCTTAAGGCCTTTCGGGCTTTGGGTGGCCCTGGGCGCCTTCGGGCCCGGGCCTCCGGGGTTCCCCTTTCGGGTTTCCCTCCTGCTTTTGCCGCCCCTGCGGCGTTTTCGGGGCATCCTTCCACCCTCCGGAGTTCACCCGACCGTTTGCCGTTCGTTGCTATTTCGGGGATTTCCCGGTCGGCATCCGCTCCTCCGGACCCCGGGAGGCGGAAGTCTGCGCCCGGACTTCCGCCCCATGATTGTCATCCGCGACGGCCATCGCCCACTGGCCGCCCGCCCTCTGAGGCCCGTGGTCCCCGTCACCGCCGCCATTCAAACAAAGTGCAAAAATGCCACGACGGCGAACTCTTCGCTACACCCCGCCATCCGGGACCCGGCCGCTCCGTCGCCGCCGCTGTCCGAGGTCGCCAAAACTCATACGGCGGCCGTTGTTGCGCAGCCTCCCGCCCGCCGGATCCCGAGGCCCTCGTTGCCGCCGCTGACTCGAATTTGAATCTCAACAACTTTTGGCGCGGACGTACGATGCATTAAATGCAGCATTAATGAGCAGTTGGGTATATAAACCGTGGTCCCCGACTTCATTGTTAACTTTGCGAATTCAACGAATTGGAGCAGTGACCGAATTGGAGCCCACTGCAAACTTCACCATCGCGATCGTCGACCCCAGCGTCATTCCGTCAACTCTGCCAGTGCATCCGACCATCGTCCCGCTTAGCGAGTTGGAGGTAGGCCATCCTCGTTCGCTCTCCCGTTATTTTTGAGCATTTTGAGGGTTTAAATGAATTGAACAACAAATTAAATGGCATAAAATAGACACTCTCTCCGTTGCGCCCCAAACCCATGTCCTTGAATTTTTCGCGGCCCGTCGGAATCATCATTTTTCACCTCCCGGAACTTGCCCGTGTCGCGGGTGTTCTTCGCACAGGGCGAAGAACGCCACCGGGCCCGAGACCCTCCGTCACCGTCCGGATCCTAGCCTTGAACCCATCCGCCGGAGGTCGGACCTTCCGGGCCCGGGCCTCCGGGTTTCCCGTCCCGGGCTGCCACCCTTAACTTTCGGCTGTTTTAAAATAAAGGTTTTTCGGCTCTCCTTTTTTTCCGTCCCCTGGACCCTTCGGGCCCGGTCGTCCGATTCCGTCGGAACACTCCGTAGCAGTTCATGCGTTAACTCTAAGCGAACCCTGCCGACCTCCCGAACCTTCATTTCCAGAGATGGCTGGCACGCCCGTCTCCCCGGCTTTGTTTGATCGCGGCCTCCTCTGGATCATACGCCTTAAGTTTGGTCTCTCGACATGTGTTTGCTCGAGATCTTTTAAAAAATCCTCGCGTGAGTCACGCCCACCTTTCTTACCGGGCCTCAGTGCTTCGCCGCCGCCCGTTATCCTTTCTGCAAACTTGTATCACTCTGGTCGGCGGTGCAATCGTATTGCCAGGTGTCACGGCCCATCACCATGCCATTGTCTTACGTTCATTCATGGTGTTATCCGGCGGCCGTCCTGTAGCGCCAAATGTCTCGGACAGGACACTCTTCGCGCGTGCCAAATCATCACCGTGATGCGACCTCTTCACCGTCTTGATCCGCCTTGAGACTCCGTGAAATACTTTCATATGCCGTTAGAAGCGATCAAACTTGCAGTGACCGTAAGCTGGCATCCTCAATCCTCACGGGTCCACGGTGGCACGATAACCGTCGATTTCGCCCGGAAATATTAAACCTAAAGCGCGGTAGTCGCGCCTGCAGGCTCGGCTTGGAATTCCTCCTCGGGACTTCCGTGGGAGTGCCTTATACTTTGCTCACAAGTCGCCCAGCTGCCTTCAGGCCTGAAACCTCTGGAGCTCCTCAAATCGATCCAGATCAATCCAAATTGGAAATCTAACTTCGACCCACGTCCTAAATCAGGCCATTCTTCATCATGGGTCTCTTAGAGCATTAAAATCTTGCCAACGGATGTCTCCGGGAGCTTTCACTCGTGTTTTCCCTTCCTAACAGTATTCCTGCTAGGGAAGTCCGGCCCTCCGGGCCCGGATTGGTCAAATGCTCTGATATGAAATCGATATCACCTAAAGGTTAAATTTATGATGCATTTAAATGATTGTTTAGATGATATGCTCGATACAGACTAACATTAACATATTTTTGGTGTTTTGTGGTGCTGACTTCGCCCTTTACCTGCAGGATATATGGAATCGGCTGCAGGAACTTCAAGGGCCTCTACAGAAAAGGACAAGGGTAAGAAACCTGGAAGAGCCATTCGTGGGAAAGAAGACAAAGACCAGATGAAATTTCAATTCCAAGGTGAACCGCTCCAGTCTAAAGTCTCGACTGACTGGAAAGAGATCTCGGACACCAACATACGCCAGGTGGACATAGATGAGTTCACCCAGAGGGTCAAGATCGACCCTAAGACTAAGAATGCACGATTGATACGCCAAAGCGGACTCGCTAAGGCTGCTGGCTTTCCTCCGTCTCTAATAGCACCAGAGTTGGTAATGGCTTGCCGAGAAGCCTACCAAACAGATACCAGAACCATCGTAGACAAGGAGGGGAATATCCTTGTCGACATGTCTCCAAAAGGAATTAGAACAACATTCCACATTCCGACATTCCCACATATGCAAATCCCCACTTTGGAGCAGTGTCAGGCGGCATGGGATGCCAATCCTTTGAACATCAAGAAGTCAATTAACGTCTACTGGTTGAAGGAGAAACGAGGCAGCGCTGCAAAAGTTCCCCAAGAGTTGTTCCGCAGCGGCTTTCCGGAAGACTATCACGACTTGGTGACTATGCTAAGCCGAGTCATGGGCCTCCCAGCAGCCGCCTACTTCCAGGAGTGGATGGCTTATTATATTGAACAGATCGTCCGAGGGAATGAGGACGTTAAAACCAAGATTTCGTTTGATTGGGGAAGCATCATCAGCAACTATTTCCATGAGCAGTTTATGAATGTCAAGAAGAGCAACAAATTCTATATGACCTCATACCTAGTGTACTCCTTGGCAGGTCAGAAACAATACAGCGGACTCCTCAGGGCGCCAGATGGGGAGCACAAATGAGGGCTTAAGCCTTATGATCGGTACCCCCAGCTCCAGTACCGCTACTTTAAGAAGGAGTATAGCCGTGTCAATGATGCCTTCACAGGCCATATAATCAGATTGATAGCCGGGGACTTCGAAAGAAGGGTATCTCACAGCGCCAGGGCCCTCCTGAAGGAGTATGCCTTCCTGTTTATTCAGCTCCCAAAATTCACATACATCCGCGCCCAAGGGTTCACAGAACGACCAAACAAACTGCCAAGGTACCCAAATGACCGAATCATCCTCCTGGAGCTTTCCCGGTAGCTCCAGCATATTCAGGCGATCTTCAGCCAGAAGCACGTAGCAGGGATCCCTTATCCCATGATCCTCGGCCAGGGCCAGTATCGGCTGCAAACCTCTCAATGCGCCGGCAACTCAGAAAAGGAGCTCAAAGAGTATAACTTTGAGTGGTACATGCCACGCCCTCGAATGGACCCACACAGTCATGTCAGGAAGGCGCTGGGGCCGGCATACGCCCACAAGCATCATGTAGAAGATTTCTGGGCAGATTGCAAAGATGATAAGGAGGTCCGCCAGAGACATTATATGCGGATGACCGTGCAGTTTCTGAGGAAGGTACAACTATTTCCGGTGCCAGACCAACTCGAGGAGGATGAATCCACCTTGGTGCACCCGAGGTACCTTGCGGTTGCCAACCTGACAATCCCCTCCATCGACTGGGACGAGCAAGAGGTCGATGACCTGGATACAATCACCCAACCTATCATTGCTCGCACGAGGGAATGGATCGATGGAAAGGTGGCGCTGCTGAAGCAAAACGGGGTGGCTTTGACATATGAAGCAACCAAGAGCGAACCAAGCGCCACGGAAGAGGTGGCCGCCTCTCCATCAGCTGGTGAGACTTCCAAGTCTCCCCCCATCACCAGGTCCCAGAAGAGAAAGGGAGCAGAAACGGCTCAGTCTGCAGACCCAAAGGAGCTGGCAACAAAGGATACGGGAGGCTCATCTCCCAAGAAACTCAAGAGGATAGTAGTCACGATGGGGACGCAGCCTCCTTTGCTCCTTCCTCCCCCGGCTGGTGCGTTGCTCACTTCTCAGGCCGCCATTGCCTCATCTCCACAAGCGGTGGACATTTCTGTTCACCTCGCCTCTTCACCTCCAGCCGGATCCATAATCAACATTGATTCCTCCTCCAGCATGACCACTTCCCCTTCCTCTACTGCTGCCATGTCACCTATCACTTCCCTGCCTCTGGCAACAATACCATCGCCTGTTCCCCTTTCTAGCGTGCCCGAGGCCATTACACGGCACCTGCAAAGTCTTCCCCCGAGCTCTCGCAACTTTTAATGGATCCTGCTCTCTAAGCAGCCTTGGCCCAAGCACTCACAACATCTCAGCCTTCGCAACCGCCAACAGGGCCGCCAGCCATGGAGGCCACCATGAAGATTTCAAAAGAGTTGGAGGAGCAAGAGCGAGAGGCTTCAAAGTCTATGGAGGAGGAGGCCGATGACTATTACGAGCAACCTGAATATGAGCATAGAACCATTGACAAGGTTGCTTACGAAGAAGAAGAGACGGGCTCCTCCGAGGGCAGAGATGAAGGGGATGGTTCGGGCAACAAGGAGATTGTCCAAACTTTTGATGAGGACATCAAGGAAGAGTCGGCTCAGCAGCCAGGTGAAGAGGGGCAGCCACCGGAGGAGCAGCCCAAACATGCCATAACTAAGGCCGAGGTCCATGTTGCGAAGAGCCCCGGAGCCGAGGCTGTCGAAGAAAAGGAAGAAGGGGTGGCAGGAGAGGAAGATCCCACTCAGCTATTGACCACGAGGGCACCCGTCAAAAGCCTCGTATTCTATCCGGACTCCGATGAGGAAGGGGACGCTGCCAAAGAAAAAGAAGAGCTGGAAAAGGGGGCTGAGGTCTTGCCTCTGACAGAGAAGGGTGAGGGCAGCCACGAGACACCCAAGGACAAGGCTGCCATGCCCGACTGGCTGGAAAAACAACTCGAAAAGACTACTCCTGTTCTAAGCGATCCGAGGTCAAGATTGGAGGCCATCTTGGCTCGATCTCTAGCCACACCAAAGAAGGAGAAGAAGCCTAAGGTCTGTTCCAGGGTAACCATGGACGCTTCTGGCTCCCGAGTAGCACAAGTGGCAACGCCAACTGTTGGCCGGGCCGGAGTAAGCTACAATATTGCCACCATCGACCTAGGGACGACCACTAGGGAATAGAAGGTTGGACATCTAGAGGAGTCAGTGGCTACGGTAGTGCAACTGATTAAGCAAGATAAGATCACCAAGGATGAACTAAAGGCGCAGGTTGCTGCCCTAACTGACTACATCTAACAATGGTCTTCAATCGACGACCTCCCCACTACCTCTACGGCCGCACCACAGCTGCTCTCCAAGGAACAAATAGATAAGCTGGAAAGGAGGAAGAACCTAGAAAAGACCACGGAGGACTGGTTCCAGCAGGTTGTGAAGGTCGGGAACATAGGGATTGGCTTGGCCGTGCAGATAGCCAACAAGTTCCTGGATCTGGTTCGGTCCTTAGAAGGCACAAGGAAGCTCTGCACCAACTTCCCCGCGATCTACGACTCTGTCTTCCCGAAGGTTGGGGCCATCCTCCAAATGCCAGAAAGCTCGTGGGAAGAGAAGCTAGAATTGAAGAAGGAAGATCACTGGCTGGTAGACATATGGCGCCAGGACCTCATCCACCGTAAAGAGAGAATGGAGCAGATCCAGAGCAGGGTTGATCCGGATATTGCGTGGATCAAGGAAATTCGAGCAGAATGCACCGAATACCTAAAATTGATAACGGGCCATGATATGCCCATGGTGCAGTTAGATGCGGAGAAGGTTAGGCCCTATTTTGAGGAGAAGATGAAGGGCCGGTAGGGAATGTCAGCCAGACTTCTAAGTTTATTGCCTCGATAGATCGGAGCTTTCGGAGGATCGAGGCTCAAGAGTATGATGAGGCAGGCGGGTGGAAGGCATGAAATGGAGCTACAGGGCGTTGAAGTCGAAATCCTCAAATAGACAAGCTCCATTTTGTCATCCTCAATGGGATTGATCACCTGACCTCACGAGAACAACAGACATTGATAAAAAGAAAATGACCTCCGGAAAGGTGGCCCCAAAGGAACAGCAATCAGCTACAGGACAAAAATGCAAATAGTGTCATCCACTAGATGACAAAATAGGGAAAAGACAGAATATGTTTTAAAATTGTAAATCTATTTGGGGGTAGGTGAAACCCTATTTTGTAATGAGTCTTGGCCACACAATTGTAATGAATCTTGGCCATTCATTTAACTTTTGAAACACTATAAATAGAGGACTCCCCTCATTTGCAAAGTGAGAGTTGAGTTGTTGTAAAGACATGCTGCTGAAATATATGAGAAATAGCATTGACTTGATGCATTTCCTTGTTTTATCTCATGTTAATTGATTCATTTCTCCAACCTTATATGTTTAACTAGGATCTATTTGCTGTTTAGTTAGTTGTTCATGTTACTTTGATAATCTTAGGAATGCTGTTGGCTGTTCATGAAAATTCCTGCTTTGTTGATAACTCGTTAGTCCATACTTTTTGCTGTTTGCTGAAGGTAGACAGCTTTGCAAAGTTAGCCTGGACCTGATTTAAGCTACCTCAAACACTTATCTTTAGTTCATGCATGTATGTGGTGGATGAAGGATAAAAATCTGCAGCCCTTAGAAGATTGCACAACTCCCATGATATTGTGAAATTTCTGGTTAAGTGGGAGATTGTTTGAAGGAATTGTCCATTGCAGGGACTCCATTATCACTATTCGCAGCAAGCTTTAGGCTTAGGAACTTTCCTTCTCCTTCACTCTTTTCACTTTCTTTAGGAATTGAACAACACCAAGGTTCATTATACCTTATAAAGCTGAATCTAACAACTAGATGGAGTTCGAGATTGCTGTCTGAACCTGCAGCCAACACCTGAATGCTTTCATGCTAAGAACTCCCTTTTTGAAGATCCTACTTCGTGTTTCACATCCACACTTTGTATTCCCGTAAGGCCGCCTTGTGATTCCAGCAAATCACATCAACTACTGAGGTATCTAAGCACTGTCATGACCTGACATCCGAGAGACCTTGGGATAGTGTTCTGCAATCCGATTGTGGAAGATTGTCTTTCAAGAGAGGTAGTGCACCTACGCACTGCCTGTGTTGAGAAGTGCATAAAAACACCATCAATAGAACTAGCGCTAGAAGGAGGGCTTCAATTGGAATACTAAGGTGCAGGATAAAGTGAAGCTGGATCGGATCGGATCATTCTCCCCAGAAAGGTTTCAAAGGATTCTACGATCAGCGCCAAACAAGGGAGAATTTGAAGAATTGCAGCCTCCCACGAGGGCAAAACGAGCACAAGGAAGCAGTTTCGTCTCTTCCTCCTTTCCATCCGCCTCCATTTCACCTCCACCTTCACTTGGCTAGCCTTCATCTTCCGCCCAACCATCTCGAACAACATTTGCACATCTTCCTTCCGGCAGCCAGGGGCTCGCTCCTCTCCCAGCGCTTTCAGCCCAAAGCACAGTCCAGACAACCATAGCTCAAGGGCAGCCCCGAATCGTGGTTGTATTGCCAATACAGCCCCAAGTACCCGTTCTCCAACAACAAGTGCCGCCCCCGCCTCCCCCCATGGCTTGGCTTACGCATAACCCGTCGCCGATAAACTTTGCTGTTTACAATGACATGCCTAAGAATCCAGAGGGCTTTTGTTCAAAATTCCATCCCCACGATATGCAAAGGACAGCCGAAGAGCATATCAAGATATTTGAAACGACAATTACTGAAATGCAGGTGGATCACGAGGACGTGGCGTGTCACCTTTTTCTACATTCGTTGGGAGAAGAGGCCTTCTATTGGTATATCAATCTGCCAAGGGGATCCATCACCTCGTGGAACTTGATGAAGAATGCCTTTCTACAGAAGTACAAGATTCCTGTCAATCCCGCCGACCTTTATCAGCAGTTCATGTCCATTAGAAGGGAGATCAACGAGCCTATCGGTTCATTTAATGATCGCTTCCACCAGGCTCACATGAGGCTTCAGGACCCATATGTCCATAATGATGCGGCTGCTCTACCAGTTTACTACGCCGCCCTAGACAACCTTACCTCGGCATTGGTAAAAAGGATGCGCC
>VDFB02072274.1:21996692-22011792 GCA_007258455.2 Sequoia sempervirens
AAAGAATACAAATGAAAATCCAATAGGTTGAGCATGTATAATAGAGTGGGTGACACAATAACATCGTATAGAACATATAAGCATTGGTAGACATTAAGAATTAAACTAAAATCACTTGGTGAAACAATCACATTGTATACAATAGATATGCATTGACATTCATAAATAGTATAAGTTGAAACTGTAGATATTGAGTTATAGGTTAGTGTGACAAAAACATTTACATCGCATACAATAGATTGACATTCCCAAACATATAGAATATAAATGAAAAATCCAATGTAAACAGTATCAGGCTAAAACCCTAGATATTGAGTTACATGTTTATGGAAAACATTTGCATAACATACAACAGATTGATATTCGTAGGCATACAGAATTAATAGCAGTAGAATACTTATAACTTTGTAGTGCGATGATACAGTTGTTGCTTTTTCTTTTTCTACCATGGCTTTCAAGAATAATATACATGAATATCAAAGTGAGATGTGGTACATGGAAATTGGCAAAGACTAAGTAATGCATTTTTTAGTTTGTTAATCTCTTTATATGTTCAATGTTGGTTTGGTATAGAGTTTTTAACTTTTGTCCTCTATTTTCAAATTTTCAAATTTGTTTTGGTGCCTTTAATTGTAGAGTTTGTATGTATTTATAACGTCCAATCCTTGTTTGCTTCTCGAGCGATTTTGGTGGCCTTACACATTTTTTTGCAGTTGCAGGTGGCAAACAAGAAGACACCATTAGTTGTGAGGTGTAATTTGACTAATGGGACACATCTGAATGATTGATTTTCCTTGAGTATTGTGTTGCATTAGGAAAGTGGGATAGGGGAGTGGGTTTGATTGGATTTGAAGATGGGATAGTCTTGATTTTTAGATGTTCATGTGACATCAGTTCATTGAAAACATTGATGGTGATGTAATGTAGTGGGTGATATGTAAGGGGAGTATACTATTTTTTATATTTTGGTTGCATGTTTTCATGCTATAGGCCATACAAGAGTAACTTGGATTTTATGTTGGTGGTGTCAAATGGGTATTGAATATTCTCTGACATGTGAATAATTATTTATTTCTAGGACAAATAATAAACCATTTATAAACAATTTTTACTTGTACAAGATTGGACAGACTTTGTTTACTTTATAGATAAAAATTGTTTTACAAATGAAAATTAAAACACTCCACTGTGGGGCCCATTGAAGATTACTTTTGTCCCACTATTAGAACCCACTCCACTATCGCACCGTCTCCCCTATTGACACTCACTGATATGATCGTGCTTTTGCGTTCTCCGATGGCATTGAAAAATCAGCTTACCACGAGTACCTCCTTGGATTGTGTAATGCCATTGTAAAAGTCAGCTTACCACGAGTACCTCATGGTGTATGAGCTGCTCGTGGCCCATGGGTTGGAGATTTGCACCATTGCATTCAACGTGACGTGACTCGAAGGCTCTACAACTATAGCAATCGACCTGTGCTAGGCAGATGCTGCCAACATTTTATGGGAATTATAATTAATTAAAACTAAAAAGCATCTAGCCAGGGGACAATGGTGTGACAGTCCCGTAAAGCTACACCTTGTGAAAACGATTTTTTTGGGCACTGTGTACGCAGCATACTTCATGGCACTGAAAATAATAAATAAAAATTGTAAAATTTTGGTCAAATGGGCATCCAATACGCTAGATTAACAATTGGCCGTTGAGATTGTACGTTATGTGGAATCATTTACAATATATGGTGGCAGGGAAGCAACCGAAACCATGTACGTACTCGAATCAATCACTATATACTTTAATGTTGCAATGAATCACCGTTTTTGAGTTGTTAATGGAAGCACCTTTAAAATGGAGGAGAGGCAAAGGAAAAACAAGCACAGTGGCTAAGGGAGCTTCACTCTGTTGTGCAATTGCCTGCTAGAGTAAGAAACGGACTTAAGCTGTGGCCTGACGAAAGTCTTCTTAATATGGAGAATGCATCCATTGAGACGGCCTTCTTTGAAGCTTGCGAAAGTGGTGATATAGCCCAAGCCAAAATGCTGCTCGCACTCAGAGTTTTCGATCCGACAAAATTAGTTGACAAGAGGACGCCGGAGGGAAGAACATGTTTACATCTTGCAGTACTTGCAGGAAACCCAGGTTATTATCTTCTCACAGTTATTTTTAAAATTAAAGTTATTGCTTAAGTGTGATATTGCTATCAGGATTCAATCTTGTAGTTTTATCTTGTAAATGAGGTTAAGAGCGCTTGAGTTGGAGTAGCACTGGGATGGGTAACCTCTGAAGAAGATCCATTAATATTTCGCCTCTGTGAACATCATCTAGATACAATGAGTGCTAAGCGGACAATTCATTATCACTAGAGATGGGTTCTTGAGCACCACTACTCATGAAACATTGATAATGTTTCACTCATAACAGGGTTGAATCGTGATAGCAATATCATAATTTGACACACTGTGGAAAATACCTCCCTTATTTGTTGCTTGTTTTCTGCGCTGAACTACTCGATTCATTAAATGCAGATTTGTTAAGAAAATTTAAACTGCGACAATTCATCAACAAAAGGGACAATCAAGGCGACACGGCCTTGCACTTAGCTGTCTGGAAATATCGTGTAGATCTGGTGACTCTGTTGTTAGACGGTAAGGCTGATTGTAAGGCTGATTTAAGCGTGAAAAATAACAAGGGAGAAACTCCGCTATGCATAGCAGTAAAGTTTGGATTCCTGGATGTTATAAAGAAGTTGATAGATCATGAACCGGAGGCCGTCCAAAAAATATGTAAAGATGAAAAAGTTCTGCATCTTGCTGTGAGACTGAACCGAGCCAAAATTGTTGAATTTTTAACTAAAAAATGTGTAGTTACCAAAAACAGTGGAATTCTGAAAGAGCTTATCAACTAACGTGCTGGCATAAAGCAACCCGATAATGAAGGTAATCGTGATACAAATATGAAGGTCTCTGTTGATTTCTCAATTAAAAAGGTAGAGTTGACGGACCTTAATGACCAGCCAAACAGCCAGCCTATTATTCAAGGAGATACTCCTTTACACATTGCAGCAAGGAACAAAAATGAGCCCGTAAGTTTTTTCATAATAGGATATTTATGCAAAGAGATTAGATTTTCATTGATGAAAGTTTTTTTTTTTTTTTAAAAAAAATTATATTGAGTATATTTTGTTTTCATCAATCTTTCGGATAACATTATGTAATCCATCAGTAGAATGAAAAAGAGAGCTGTAGATGGGTGTTAAGTTTCTTTGTAAAGTAGGTCGAAAGTGAGCAAGTACTGGTATTTCCCTTTTTCAGTTTCCAGAAGGACAAGCTTTCAAGTTATACGTGAACTCTTAGATAACAACTAAACCAGTTAACAGTTTTTAATTATCATGAAAAAATAATTTAGCGCGGTTCTCGCTTAAAAAATTAATTTTTGTTTTGGTTGTTTCTCCGCGTAGATTGTGGATATGTTGCTGAAGGTGCATGAGGTGAACAAGCATGCCCTCAATAGTGAGGGAAAAACACCGCTGGATGTTGCAAGAGAAGTCACGGATTACCATGAATCTTTCAGGATTATAAAAAAGCTCACAGATTACAAACCCAATCCCAAGCCATTCATGTACTGTGCGCCAGAGGTGAGCCAAGAAAAGCACAAGAGAGCCAGAGATATGGTTAACAAATCCTTCGATGACAGACGCAATGCAGAACTCGTGGTGGCAGCATTGTTGGCCACCATGACATTTACGGCTGTCTTCACGGTTCCAGGTGGTTCCTACCAGGATAACAAAGATGTTCAGAACCTAGGGACCCCTGTTTTTCTAGGCTACTATATGTTTAAGCTCTTTATTATTTTCGACTGCATAGCCTTCTTTCTATCTCTCTTCGTTTGTATCATGTGGCAGATGGCTTCAGAGCTTACCACAGAGGACAAGATGTTGTTCATGACCGTCAGTGGTTTTTTGACCTGCCTCAGCTTTGGATTCAACTCTTGTGGTTTTATTGCTGCAGTTCACACGATATTGGCACATAAAGACCGTACCCTGGCTTGGGTGATTTTGGGAATTCTCTTATTCATTGCTTTCTGTGGCGCTATAGCATTTATCCATCAATCGGCAATGTTTGTTGTCGGGCGAGCTAGATTCCACCGCCTGTGCGGTGTACCTCGTCTATTTGATAATATTGTTGAAGCTGCATGGGAAAGAGCAGAACGTTGTGGGCTTCTCAACATTATTCGTTCACTAGATGAAGCTTCCCGTAATACAATGGAAGGGGACGTTGATGAAGCTTCTAACAATGCAATCGTTCCGATAAGTTAATCCAAGAGAATTCAGGCGAAGAGGAACATGAACTGCTCCTGATCTTCATCCCCGCGCCTCTGCAATGTTTACCAATCTGTTTACCTCACGCTCTACAACCTGCACTCTTTTCTCTCTCCATTACATCCATTAAAAATATGATATTCGCCCACCGTACTCTTTTGTAGTGTGTTAATTTCTGGGTATGTAACCTTAATAAATCTTTGTTAGGCATAATGTAAGGATGTTTAAATATTAAAATAAGCACTAACCATGTTTTTAAATGCATCGGCGAGGAAAATGGTCTCCCGTTTTCGTTATGGGAGAAAATATAGGAACATATAAATATCAAGTCTATACTATTCAATGTCTGGTACATCATCTTTACCAACCACAATTCATACTTTTATTTATATGGAACAAAGCAAAATACCATAAGGAGTTAAAAGAGCTCCATAGGTGCATACCATCTATTAAAACTATGCATACCATCTATTAAAACTATTTATGAGCCCAAAAGTTAGTTTTTATGGGACCATGTCATAATAATAGATATATGAGAAATTGGGTTGGTAGTCTATTTTTATTTATAAAAAATAATTTATTTTTGGGATTGTATCATAATAATAGATATATGAGACATTAGATTGGTGGTCTATTTTTATTTATAAAAAATATTTTTATGGGACTCTGTTATAATAATAAATATATTACAAATTAGGTTGGTAGTTTATTTTGATTTATAAAAGATATTATTAGAATATATAAATGAAGAAAGTATGCATTTGATTATTGTAATAAAAATGAGAGTACATGATTTATATAATTTTTAGGGATAACAAATTCTTATAAATATGGAATTAGCTATGTCACTTGTGCAATTCTTTCTATTAGTTTTCAAGTAAACTATGAATACATGTGTATTCATTATTAATTAATTAACTTTCACAATTTCTCTTATTAAAAAAATATATTTAATGCGTATTACAAACTTTAATTTTTTTGAAGGCTTTAGTACATTAAGTCAATCTCTCTTGATTACTTTTTAACAAATACTCGTGTCTTAAAAACGCATGCCCGATTTCACTTTGGCAATACATGGACCAACATATATATTTTTAAATTTTTTTGCCTTTTTTGCTAATTACTTTCTAGTCTTTTATTTAGTTTTATTTTACTTATTTTTCCCTAAGTTTTATTTCAGGCATTTTATCTCTTCTCGTGCTTTTAGAGTTTATCAACCTAGCATGGCAATGGAGGAATCTCCAAAAATTCTGTGCTTTGCAAACTGAGATATCACCATGTAGGGATTTTAGAGTTTATCATCCCTACATAGCACCACATGTTGGAATTTTAGAGTTTATCATCCCTACATAGCATTGAAGAAATTTTTGAAACATCCTAATTAACATGTTGCTTCTCTTTGATGCTATCAATGGTAGTCGGGCTTTCATTTTTTTATTTTCTTACCATGTCTTGTCATATTTTTTAATTTGCATGTTGATAGATATATTTGTTAGGTTTCTTTTTTATTTTTTTATTTGATGGCATCATGACGACTTCACCTTCAAGAATGCCTTATGTTGAATCTCATAGTTAAAAAAAAATCTTTTAGAGTTGGGATATCATTTTTCTTTGTATTTGTGTACCCATTTAGATGTTTATGTGAAATATTGTTCCTTGATATTTTCTATCTATTTCTTTGAGAATTTCTATTTTAGGTGTTCATTGATGGGTTACTAGCTTAGACATTTTATCAAAATGTTGATCCCTAGTATTCTTCAAGTCTATTTCTTTTGGGATCATTATTTTAATATTTTTCTTAATGGGGTACTAATATATTATTTCATTTGAAATCTTAATCTTTGAAGTTTTTTGATTCTATTCTATTTAGGATGGTTATTTAAGGATTTTCCTTTATTGGGTACAAATTCGTATGTTTTCTAAAATTTTGATCACTATTAATGTCTTTAGTGTTTTCTTTCAAGATTTCGATCTCAAAATTTATTATGTTCGTGTAATCAATATTTTATTTTCTAAATTTCTAATCCTAATGATTTAAAAGCCCATCTCTTTTAAAATCATGATATTGGTGGTCTTTTTAAGTTGATACTTGTTTTGATATTTTTACAAAGTTTACTTCCTAATATTTTGCATGCTTATGGTTTTTAGGATTGTTATTCCAAGATCTTTCCTACATTGATATTCATTCTTTGGTATGTTTGAACCTTGATTCCTCATAGCATATACTAATTTACTCTTTTGAGATCATTGTTTCAAGAATTCCTTTACTTGCCAACTCTATCATATTTTTATTTCCCAACCCATAACATTGTTTAAATACTTATTTTCTTGGGTCTTAGGATTGATTGTGATTTTGCATGGTAGTCTTTTAGGGATACAATGATCATATTATATAGTTTACTTTGTTCATTGGTATGGGTTAGACCCAAGAATATAAAAATACATTTTTTATATTTTATTTTTCTAATTGATTATAAATAGGAAAGTTAATAAAAATACAAATTTAAAAATTTATTCAAAAATAAATATTTATGAATTTTTTTTCTTTTTCTATGGATTAAATATTCAAGTTAGTTAAGTGAGAGAAAAAATCAAGAAAAAAAAATTCTACATAAAAAAACTTCATTATAATTATAATTATAATTATATATATATATATATATATATAATACAAACATAAACTAAAAATACTATATACCATTTTAAAATTGAATGATATTCAAAATAAATAAACTTGGATTTGTGGAAATAATTTCTTTTATAAAAAAGAATGAGAGCTATTTTGAGTGAATATAATATCTTATAATCATTGTTTTGAGGTAAATCTTCTACAATCATAGATTTAAAATTTGTATAGGGTATGAAAAATAGAGGATGGTAGTCCAATTAATATAATTTTATAATAAAAAGTGTGTAATAGAATAAATATTTTATTATATAAATTTATTTGTCATTTACAAATTAAAATTAAAAATTGAAATTATTAAAAATAAATATATACATATATTATTTTTTAAAATTCTCTAATATATAATTTAATATATAAACTAATAATTATCTTAATTAATTATATTTATACAAAATATATAATTTTCATGTGACACCATAGATTTAATGGTAATGATTGGTTTGTGCAATGTAATATGCATAAATGGAAAGCCTACTTTGTTATTTAAGGCCTAAAAATATTGAAGATAAGTATCAAAGAAATTCATAAATTTTAGGAATACTAAAATATTGAAGAGTATTAATAGTGGTGATTGTATGGATATAGTGGTTGATGTGGAAAAATTGAGGAATACTAAGAGAGAATGCTTGAGAATAATTATGTGAATTCTCTTTATTTTTTGTTATATATAAAAAATTATGAAATAGGATTTTATTAGCATTTGATTGTATCAATATGTGAATTTTAATACAAGTAAATTATGTGATTTTTTTTTAATATTTATATATACTTATTTCATAATTTTATTAAATGTTTCATAATTGAGATACAATATTATAAATACCTTCGAAAAGTTTGATTAGTTAAAAATTTAAATAGTATAATCAAATATGGTAAGATTAGTTTTAAGACACCCAAAAAGATATGATAATAAAATATATTTCATAATTGATACCCATACAAATGTTGTTCAAATTTTGTTTCTGCCAAAAACAAAATTTTAACAGCATGATGGATTGTGGAAACTTGATATCTTTAATCATACAAATGCTTTCCAGTGACAAACAATGTTTTATACTCTTAGAAAAAATATTTTCAAGCACCTATGGCTTTGTCTTTGAACTTGTTCTTTTAAGATATAATTCAAAATAAATTAATACTTTTCATATTATTTAATGTAACATTGAGTCTCCAAAAAGACACAATTCTCTATACCTAATTATAGCCTTCTGTAGTTTAGACAATTAATATGATAAAAGTCCATATACAATTATTGAGCTATAACACCATAAGAACCAAAGAACTAAATATTTAGATATAATGATTGAATATCATAACTTTTAATAATTAAACTTATCTTCAACATTCTTTACTCTTTTATCCTGAAAGATGCATATTTTGTTGTCTTGGTGAGAATACATAAATAAAAACTTCATTTAAAAGTGATTCTTATTAAAACGTATCAATTTAGTTTAAGAAACATTTATAGTAACTATATATAATTTTTAATGTATGACGTCAGGGTGTGACCGCTAGTGTATTACTATCTTGACCAATTTGACCGTGTTTAATGGCACCGTAAAAACCAGTTATACCACGAGGAGCTCATGGTGCATACACCCTCAGCTGACGCATTCCATTGACGTATGTATGTTGCATATCCTGCCAACATTTTACAATTAATTTAAACTCAAAAACATCTACGCACCATACAATAATGTGACAGCCCTAAATCTACGTGCGTTGATTTCATTTACAATATATGCTATATACCGACTCACTCAAATCATTCAATATCAACTTTAATGCTACCATTTGAGTTATTAATGAAATCACCTTCAAAATGGAGGAGAGACATATGAAGGTATAAAGCCTATACTATTCAATGATCTATAGGAGAAATTGGGTTGGTAGTCTATTTTTATTTAAAAAAATACTATTTGAATTATAAAATAGAAAAAAAATATTTATTTATTGGTATAAAATGTAAATATATGATTTATATAAGTTGATGATCAATAAATTTTTATAAATATGGAATTAGCTGTGTCATTTATGTAATTCTTTTTTTGACAAACTATTAATGCATTCTTATTTAGTATTAATTAATTAACTTCCACAATCATCTATTCTTAAAAAAACTCTCCAATACCTAATATATCTATAGATATTACAAACTTTATTTTCTTAAAGACTTAAATACATCAAGTATGTTAGTGTATTCTACTCTAGTTAGGCTAACCTAAGTCTAGTTAGGTGTTGGATTTAACCTTTGACTCATTCCCCATGAGGTGTCAAGGTTGTTGAGGTGTCGTGAGAGGTGTCCAATCCCTCTTGACACCTCTCCCTTGCATAGAGGAGAGCAACTCGCCACCACTACAGGATGAGGAGTCCTCTCCTCAATCTATGGTATGTGCGCCTATTCTTATGGCATTTGTGCCTATTCTTGTGGTATGCGGTTGTTCATCTTCATGTTTGTCTTCTATCTCATAGATCTTCCTAATTCTAATATAGTATCAAAGCTTTAGATGAAGATATTTATAATATACATAATAGATGTATAATACCACATATATTTGATGATTATTCACTATAATAACTATAATATATTAGCAATGTGGAAGTTGTATTAACCCTGACTTATTATAAAATTCTTAGCTTCTAATACATTTGATTTTAGATATTAATGAATATTTTATATAAAATCCAATAAATGGTATAATATGAAACTTGTGCAAACAGTAAAGTGACCCCTGTCCTTACCTTTATCTCCACCTTGCTTCAAACATACTCTCCTTCTCTCCACATGCGTCCTTACCTTTATCTCCACCTTGCTTCAAACATTCTCTCCCTCTCTCCACGTGCCTGGTCCTGTCATCCACTTTATGCATGCCTTTACGTGGTACGTGGGCAAGGACGGTTGGCATGTTGTGCTAGGTGGATTTTAGGGAGAAGAAAAGACGGGGGCTTGAGGGAAGATACGGGGGGATTGTGACTGTTTTCTTCCTTGGCATATACTTGTCTACCAGTGCATTGCAACAGTTACATCTGCAAAGTATGCCCATTTACTCTTTCAGTATCGATTGCACAATACACTGTATGCAGAATTTTGAGGTAAGTCACTTGCCATTTATTTATGGTTGTTTTTATATATATGATATAATTGTAAATCCTTATCTATATTCCTTGTGTAGTTTCGCCTGATTTTAAGCCATTTCTCCAGCACCGCATAAGTGATCTATTTCCGTCTCAAAGAGTTTGCATTATTTCATAGCTTTAGCCTTGGCGATTTGGATATACCTTACTTTCATAGAAT
This sequence comes from Sequoia sempervirens, assembly GCA_007258455.2. Classification (NCBI taxonomy): domain Eukaryota; kingdom Viridiplantae; phylum Streptophyta; class Pinopsida; order Cupressales; family Cupressaceae; genus Sequoia; species Sequoia sempervirens. The sequence continues at coordinate 22,006,998 of VDFB02072274.1, forward strand.
ACAAGCAAAGTTTACAGTGTTAGAATGTTCTCCTGTGTGCTCATTAATTTGATGATTTTGAGAGCTCCCTTGCTAAATTCATTTTTGTGTTACCCTGCATTTTCTGCATTCCAAGAGATGTCATCTCCATGCGGCACTCTGTCAAACAGTAACGTGCCTTTCTGTATTCCTCATTTTGCTTACATGTCTGCCAGAGCATTTCTAACGTTAATATTGGAATGTCCAGACCCAGGTTCTAAGGCTCCCATTTTAGCACAGGTAGGGAGGATTTTGGATACGGCTGGGGATTTGTCCTTATGCCCACAAATTGCATTTGCTTGGAAGTTTCTAAAGCCTGTATACAAATCCATTTTTTTTGCATATCCTGCAATCATTGCATCCCATGAGACCGCAATTCTTCAGGGTATTCTGTCAACCACATATCCAATTTGGCATTGCAAACTCATATAAACAAAGATATTCGAGATCCTTCATAGCTAACATTTTCTCCGATAGAGGTGGAAGATTACCTTCTTTAGCAACCAAGTTGAATATTGTCAGATTGTGCATCTTCACCAACGTGGCAAGGATCCCATCTTCTATACCTTTCAATTCACCCTCATCACGAATATCTATCCGCACTTCACGGAGGTTGACCAAATTGACTAAATCCTCCAGCTTTAAGAATTCATTATCTTCAACAGATAGTTTGTTGTCGTCATCAATTAGCAATACTTGTAAAGACATAAGCTTTGATATTCCCTTGGGTATCAATCCATCATATTTTTTCGAACTGCTTGGGCGTATATCCAAATATTCTAGGCAATTTAATTCACCAATCCACCGAGGTAACCGTTCTAGATTCTGGCACTTACAAATGTCAAGAAAGCGAAGACTCTTATTGCTTTTCACACATTCTGGTACCTCAGCAATATTTGTATCCCTTAAATTCAAAACCCTGAGGAGCTTCAAATTTCCAACACAAGCGGGCAATGACGAGATTTGAGTGCGACTCAAATCAAGAACACGCAATAGTCTCGCACCACTAAGCAAGATTGTCGGGATAAATTGAATGCGTCCATTTTCTGAGAAAGAGAGAGTGCGAAGACGTGGAGGGTTATAAAGAAAAGGACGACGGAGAATTTCTCTGGGGTTCCATACTTGATAGCACTGTTTAACTGTCTTCTGTATACATATTATGGATCGCCTCTTATAAGCAATGGGTGGGATAACGTTGTAGTTATGGTTGTCAATGCTGTGGGTCTTCTGCTTGAGTGCTGCTTCATTTCCATATATCTCATCTTTGCACCTTCCAAAACCAAGGTTAGTATTCTCAAATGTACTTCTTAACATGATAATATATACCTGGTGTATAAACTTGTGTAATCTTCATTGAATGGATTGACAGAGAACAATGGTGAGGATGCTTATTGGCGTGCTGACAGTGGCCGGAACCATTGCAGCAGTTTCTTTATTTGCTTTGCATGATCAGCAGCACAAGAAGTTCCTTGTCGGTACCGCAGGAATGGTGGCCACAGTGATCCTCTACGGATCGCCCCTCTCTGTAATTGTCAGTATTATTTCCTCTTTCCTTAGAAAAAAACCTGTAAAATAGAAAAGTAATAGATCATGGAAGCATCGTAAGCTCTTCCTCTCCCAACTAGGATAAATTTAATTATGTTAAAAACAAATTTCATTTGAAAGTCAAAACATATATGAACAAAAAAATAATTCAATCTTATTCCTTAGCATTCGTACCCACGCTCTGAATCCTCCTAATATCTGTCCAATGGAAATGAAACGTAGGTTTTCCTTTCATTATCTTCAAAAATGGACATGGGGAATTCCATTTTACTGGTATCAGATATGAAGGGAGGGAAAAGGACACTGGTAATGAAAATACAAACCATACACAAAATTAAAGATCACAGAGTTTTATTGCCTCTTAAGGCATAGAAATTGATTACAGAGAACAAGTTTCATCTGAAAATGTCACTGTTATGTAGTTACTGACATTTTTAAAGATGTTATAATACCGTCAACCTATTGTGCTAGCCAATGCTCATCTATTTCTTACAAGGATAAATACCTATATGATAAACACTCTACACAGCCAGCACGTCCATGACTGGGTAAGATGAAACTCTGGCGTTCTCCATCATCCTAGGAAGCCATTAATATAGCTCGTGAGACAGTAAGAAGGTGTAGATATTGAAGTTGGTTTTATGATAAATACCTATAGTTCTCCATCTATTTCTTACTTTATAGAATGAGTGCATTAATATGCTATTTTGACTCATGGTGAAAAAGTATGCACTTTACAAAACAAAACTTCAATATGAGCTATGATGCAAAAGTTATTACAATTTGAAATTTCCAGCCTTTACGAACTTGATCCTCCTTGCAAAAAATTTTTTTTGATTTTTAGAAAATAAATGCTAGTGCAAAATTTTAGAAAAGGTGAGGAAAAAATGGGAAAAAACTAAGCCCCCTTCTACCAAATAAAGTGAAACTGTCAAAGATTTCAAAAAGCAAATTTGAATAATGTTTGGAACGATTTTGAATACTCCAACTGTGCAATTTTCACGCCTCCCTTCTTGCCTCCACCTCTACACATAGTTCAACGTTCAATCCACTCTTGCCACTGTTGCAATCACGACACTCAGCTCTGCATCAACTAATCACCACACTCAGCTCTGCATCAACTAATCACCTCTTGGCGAGATAAATTGTGCCTCTATAGCATTGGGTAACACCTCCACCACAGATTCGGGGCTCCTTTATCATAGGTATGGGTTTCAAATAGAAATTCGAGCCTTCCTTGGTCAAAATCATGCCTCTCCAGATGCTATACGTGGCCTACAAAGAGTGCTTTTTCAAACAAAATGAACTCAAAAGATCTGCAAAGTAAGAGTCTCATGCAATAAAACAAAGAGGTTCTCCTTGTCGCGGGCCTCCACCAGCTCACGTGCCTCCAAAAACAAATGCTTCTCCCTCCCTACGCGGATAAGTGCACAAGAAAGAGTGATTGATCGAGCAAAATATAGACAACAAATCAAAGCATTTTTCTTCTTGTTGGACAAGAATCGAGCAAAATATAGACAAAATACTTCACTGGTCTATATACATAACACCCTCACAAGCTATTTATCTGCCTCAAACAAACAGATTTCCGCTGCAAGTAAAGAAGAATAAGCAGAGGAAAATCGATTTTAAGGACCCAAACGACGGGCTCAAACAACAAAACACTTATCTTTGAGGAACTACACGGAGCTCATGAGTAGAGTAGTAGGGGAGATGGAGGGAAAAAAACAAACTATTTACTTGACCTCTACAGCTTACTAAAATCCTGAGTGGCGCTGATATCATGTGAGAACTTGCAGATCACAAAGATAATTAACAAGCACGATGAACACATCAAGCACAGTGAACACACCAAAAACTGTATGCATTCAATCTGATATTAGACGATCAGAAGATGTAGATGTAAAAGATTAGGTAAGCATGAGGTGTTGAAAAGCATTGACACCACTCTAGTCTCGAAACCAGTTGGGCAGCTATCTTAAACAGGTGTTAAGAAAACCAGTGAGTCATATTGTCTACACAATGAATGCCTAAGTAGGCTTAAGTTAGCCTACATGTGTGGAAGGGCTAATGCATACACTAACAATAAACAATATAAGTTGAAAGTCCATATATTGAGTTACAAGTGAGTGTGACAAATATTTACATTGCATGCAACTAATTGACATTCCCAAGCATAAAGAATCTAAATGAAAACTCAATTGGTTGAGCACTTACAATGGAGTGGTTGACACAATCACTTGATCTTACACACTTAGAGCAGATTGGGTGTAACAATCACATTGTATACAATAGAAGTGCATTTACAATCATAAGCAGTACAAGTTGAAACCCCAAATATTGAGTTACAAGTGAGTGGGTGACACATTTACAGTGTATAGAACATATTGGCATTCCCAACCATAAAGAATACAAATGAAAATCCAATAGGTTGAGCATGTATAATAGAGTGGGTGACACAATAACATCGTATAGAACATATAAGCATTGGTAGACATTAAGAATTAAACTAAAATCACTTGGTGAAACAATCACATTGTATACAATGGATATGCATTGACATTCATAAATAGTATAAGTTGAAACTGTAGATATTGAGTTACAGGTTAGTGTGACAAAAACATTTACATCACATACAATAGATTGACATTCCCAAACATATAGTATATAAATGAAAAATCTAATGTAAACAGTATCAGGCTAAAACCCTAGATATTGAGTTACATGTTTATGGAAAACATTTGCATAACATACAACAGATTGATATTCATAGGCATAAAGAATTAATAGCAGTAGAATACCTATAACTTTGTAGTGCGATGCTACTGTTGTTGCTTTTTCTTTTTCTGCCATGGCTTTCAAGAATAATAGACATGAATATCAAAGTGAGATGTGGTACATGGAAATTGGCAAAGACTAAGTAATGCATTTTTTAGTTTGTTAATCTCTTTATATGTTCAATGTTGGTTTGGTATGGAGTTTTTAACTTTTGTCCTCCATTTTCAAATTTTCAAATTTGTTTTGGTGCCTTTAATTGTAGAGTTTGTATGTATTTATAACGTCCAATCCTTGTTTGCTTCTCGAGCGATTTTGGTGGCCTTACACATTTTTTTGGCAGTTGCAAGTGGCAAACAAGAAGACACCATTAGTTGTGAGGTGGAATTTGACTAATGGGACATATCTGAATGATTGATTTTCCTTGAGTATTGTGTTGCACTAGGAAAGTGGGATA
>VDFB02072274.1:22020440-22035305 GCA_007258455.2 Sequoia sempervirens
TCATTGTGGCCGAGCCCCAGGCTCAACACACAAAGCTATAATGTGAGTGCATTATAACACACTCATGTTATGGGCTTGTGGCTGAACCTTAGGCTCGGCACATAAAGCTATAATGCGAGCACGTTATAATGCGCTCGCGTTATAGCGCATTCGTGTTATAGCACATTCGTGTTATAGCTTTTCAAAACTTTTTTTGAAAGTGGCCACAAATTTGCTACCCATCTCCATGCACTCGCCCGTTGGCTTGTCAAGGATTTTCTAGGGAGATATATTCATGAGCTCAAAAGTGTTCACCTTTTTGACAGGTCACCTCTTCACTATGGGTGGATTGTGTTTCCTATGGAGTGATATAGTTTAGGGAGTTTGTTGGAGCTGGTTGGCCTTTTTATTTTCTTGGTTTTTGAGATGGAAGGTTTGAGTCGATGCCTTTGGGTGATGTGATCGATCAACTGGACTTTTTTTCTAGGCTATTGTTTCTAGGATTTCAACATTTACGGGCCTCTATCTTTGCTAAATATCTAAAAAACATCAATGTGGCAGCTGAGAATTGATGAGAAAATATTTTGTGACCTAACAAATATCTATGATCGGATCGTGTGCCATTAAATATCAACACCTGAAAGTATTCACTTTTGTGTTGAGGTGGTGTTTTCTTTTTCTACAGCTATATAAGGAAGGCAACGACACAATGAGGGGTTGGATTTCGAGTTTCAGTTTCCTAGGCAAGGAAAAGTTTCTTTAGTTTTCTTAGGTTATAGAATTATTTTAAGAAGCATAATTGTAGAGCTACTTATCTATGGCATGCTATATATTTGAAGGCTTAAACTATTGTCAGATTGGCATTTGAACTTTGTTTTAAAGTTCATTTGATTTTTAAAGCACAAACTATTGAGGAGAAATTTTTGATACTATGTAGGTATGGCCTTTTTCAAGCTTTCTTTCTTTATATTATCATTTTGAATGAAACATTATGCCTTGCAAGTTGAATCTGAATAAGTTAAGTTGTTGATTTCTATGTTATATGTTTGTATGGTAGAATAGTGACATTTGAAAATTGGATTATGTCATTGGACTTCTCTATTTTTCTGAAGGGTTGTTGTTTTAGTATATTATGTTGTATTAGGAGAGAGATTTTATGTATTTTTTGAATGATCTTTTTGTTACCCTTAGAAATATTTATGTTTGACCGGACCATAATGAACACTACCTATGGAAAGATTTGAAAGTTTGCATTGTGCTTGTTTTTATCCTTTTCTATTCGTTCTCTTTCCAACAATGAAGGGTTGTGGCATTTTGTGTCTAATTATATCAATCATAGGAATGGTTGGGTTTGAAATTTTGTAAAAGCATTGGCATATCACCCTTTTCATGTTTTATATTTACATTTATTTGTACCCTTTATTCCAAACCCCCAAAGAAGAGCCATCTTTCTATAAAAATCCTGGAGGTATTTAGTGAGGTGCAAATTGGTCCCCCACTCACTCAATTTCCCATAAGACTGTTGGAGATGCGCAAGCTTTGATGATCAACAATGATAAAAAAAATTAAGTAAAGAGGTCAATTTTTAAAAAAAATGTTCTTGGGTTGTACATATATAATGGTTGCAGGTTTTCAAATCCTCAACTTCAACCACTATATGAATAAAGGTACCTCATATAGCCAATGACTATAGGGATCATATAATTAGGACCTTGTAAATGAATTTTTAATGTACAAGTGATTCACCCCCCTCTCAGAATTGTCTTGTGCATTCAATATCAAGGCCCCAAAGTGAAACGAGATCCCATTTGCTAAATAACGACATATTGTTTTGTTTTGCTCGATTTTGAGTTTTTGGCTAAGTTTGAAACTTCCACAAGAAGTGGACTCATCTTCTTGATTTTACCCTCAAAGTTTTACAGTTCCTCATCTACGATTATTTTTCAATGTAATTATGATCTATCTTTACTCCGTACCAAACTTGTAGACTTGACTACTTCCCTATCTAGAAGTATGATCTTTCCTTACTTCCCATTACATTGTTAGACTCATTCATACAAGCATACATCACATTCTTCTATAACTTTCATTCCTTGAATAGTTAAAATTCCCCACATTGGAATACCTCCCTTGTAAACCCTAAACCTTGAAGTATGACACATGTTAAGAGGTATTGATAATTTACAAACATTCTAACACTCCCACCACATGTAAGACTTCAAGGTTTTTTGGAAAAAAATTATAGTAATACCAAATAAGTTAGATATTTAGGTTATCTTGGAAGCAAGTCAATAAATAAATACAAATTAATGTTTATAAATTAAATACTTTTATCTGATCTTGGTATACATTTAATTTCATTGTTTAACTTGTTTGTGAACTCAAAAATGTAATAGTAGGCATTTCATGTGAGTACTTAAGAGAAAATGTTTTTAATTCCCACTAAAAACCTTACCAAAAATTATTACATCATAAGGAATATACATATTGGAGTCTACGAGTAAAGGATTTACCAACACCTATATTCATAATTCACACACATGAAGTTTTAAATATTAGAATTTTGGAAAACTTTAATAAAACATTTATCACTAATATATAAACATGACACCATGACATAATATATATATATGAACATTTCATACATAAACGCATTGAAATTTTAAAAAATGACGCTCTATTTTTTGGGAGATAGAACTAAAGGGGGATTAGGGTTCCTCCACCAATTTCCTTCAAGTTTCATTCTAGGAAATCTTAGAGATCTCAATCTAGGGGTGGAATTGGAGAAAGAGATCTACAACAAGGTGTCCTAGAGGGTGTGATTAAATATACAAAGGGGGTTCACCACCAATATAAGGCTTCGAAATACAAGTAACATGCAAAACCTAATGATATGACCTAGAAAAATGAACTCAAATCAGAATAACAAACTGAGAAAGTATAGAGGAGCACCTGGAAAATTGAAGAAGCTTAGAATAAGGTCTGAAATCCTAAAAATCTAACTTGGAATGCTCACTGGGACTCATATGTTAGTAGGGGCGATTTAGTCCCAGTTTAGGGTTTTGGGCCGAAACCGGAATCTGGAATTGCTAAACCAAGATCTATGGAAAATGCTTGCAATCTGGTATACTGGGACTCATACACCACAAGTGGTGATTTATTCCTAGTATTAGGGTTGATTCGAAACTATGATATCCTTTAATGTTCTCTTGTAGCTTCTCTCCTACAAAATTTCTGAGTCTGAAACACTAAATTGCAACCAGTAGGTGACTTTCTATGATCTTGCAATGTAGGACAACTTTGACAACTTGACAACTTTGAAAACTTTTCTCCAATCTTGCTATTTAATGGATCTTCAACCTAGATATACAAATTGAACATCAAAGAGAGGGAAAAAAAAAATTGTGTTAGTTGATAGGGGTTTGCCTTGATCAATCTCCATTTTGGTAATCAAACCTTGAAATGAATAGAAATAAAATGAAGGAATGATGAACAAACAAAATGCTATGTTGCAACTCACCAAACCCTTGTAACAAAGGATGTGATCTTGTAAGTAATGGCTAGAATGAATGTAGATCTTGAACCTTGATTGTATGTTGTACATCTTGACTTGAATGCTTGCTTGAATCATAAGAACCTACATCACAAATGTTAGCTCAAAAAAAAACATGATGCATGATGACTTTGACATGATGCTTGAATCTTGAATGATGCTCCAAAATGCTTGATAATCAATCTTGAATGCTCTTGTAAACCCTTGTCATCATAAAATTTCTATAAGAATGTTCTCATCAATTGGCTAGGAGAAAATATGTGAAATAATTGTGTATTTATACTTGTTTATTCCAAGTTTCTCAAAATTACAACACTTCGGGCTAACATCAGATCTAGGAGAATAAAATCCCACCAATAATTTGAATTTAAATTAGGTCTGTTGGTGTAATTATATGTCGTGTACCTTGTCCTAGGTCATGATTACACCCTAGTTAAGTTACTTAGGGACCACATAGGAGGTTGTTGGAGATTTTCCACTTTTGGTGGACTTCACATGTTATTACCACATCACTTCCACCTTTTGTGGACACATCATGTGATTATCTCTCCACCTTTTGTGGATGATCCACCTTTTGTGGAGATTATCACATTATCTCTTTCCCACTTTAGGTGGAGTGATAACTTTTCATAGTTGTCTCATGTCATAAGATTATGACACTTGCCATAATCTTATTCCCTTCTATGTTCTCACCTTGGCTATATAACCAAGGGGTCTCCTATGTACTATTGCTCATTACATTCTATTCTATTGATAGAATACAGTTTATTCTTGTCACTTATTTCTCTCTCTCTCTCTCTTATGCTTGTGCTTTCTATTAGGCCTCTAGATCTTGGGTGGCTACCTTCATAGCCAATTCTTACAAGGTATAAGCTAAGTGGGAAGCATATGCTAGTTGGGACGTATGAGTCCTAGTAGCGTAGGCCCGAGACACAAATTTCAAGAAATGTTTAGATTTATGACAAATTCAGGTTTAGGCCCCAAAACTTAGGTGGGACCTATATGCCCAAGGTGTTGTATGAGTCCTAGATCACTAAATCTAGGCCAAACAAACCAAAATCATTAATTTATGATTGGTCATTTGATATATGTTGGGATCATCCTTGGAAAGATGCATTAAATAGGACCAAATAAGGCATAAAGAAGCCCAATTTTAGCAGGGAGGGCCCAAAAAAGTGTGAAAATGTTGAGGGATAAATTTTCTTACACTACATTTATCCCCCACTTTAGTGAGAGGAGGAACTTGCTTGAAACTCACACTAAAGTAGACAAACTCACATCAAGAGGGGTCCAAGTGTACCAATGCTAGTGAGATAGGATGACAATGATCAAGAGGGATGATCAAGCCCCCAGGATCGAGATCCTATGACAAAACAACATAGGCACAAAAGAAACACACATGAAAATGATGTAAGGAGCAATAACAAAGGAGCAAGCATACACTACCAAAGACATAGAGAAAGAAAAAACAAAAACAAAAATTAAAAAAGGGGGGGTGGATCAAGCCTCGACCATTTGTCTTGCATGTTGTGCATTAGATCTAAGTTGTTTGTCCAAGAAACATTTACAATGAGAACATGATGTCCACTATGCAAACCAATGCATGCTCACAAGGGATAGTGGAACCTTGGGTCATCCACTAGGTGAGCCCACAACAAGACACATATGCACGTGGCTGATATGTGCTCACATTGACAAGCAAGTGGCTATGGGAAAGCCATGCCTAAGTTTGGCTCCCATACATTCAACCACACGAAAGCTATATCTCTTGATAACTTTGATAAGGTGCCGCACAACATGAACAAAAGGATTCATGAGGCAAGTGAAGCTTTGTATGCTTGACACCCATGAATAAACATGATAGATCCACAAGCAAGAAAAGTTATGCAAGGTGGCCATATAAGGTATGTTCAAAGGATTTTCTCTTAGTTCATGTAAGGTATTAACTTAGGGAACATTGTGTCTAATGTATCCAAGAGAGGACCAATCGAAGAATAAAATATTCACAACTTGGAGGATGCAGTGTGCCGCATCAAGCTACCAAGAGGAATATAATATGTTAAGAGAGATCACACTTTTGAATGAAATCACACCCAAGTCACCACAAAGAAAAGGATGCATTGCATGAAGTAAGAATACTACACAATGGAAAATGAAATGCAAAAGAATAATTCCAATGTATGCCCCCACTTTAAAGAAATTGCTAAAAGTCATGTTGTGAGAAATTACTTTAAAGTAGAAAATGATATATTCTATTAATAAAGCTATGTCATGAAAACAGGTTTCCCACGTAATGAAATCCTAAAATCACATAAGGGATCCATGGATTCAGGGTCAGTATGTCTTAAGCTATAATGTTATTTAGAGAGCTTAGAACTGTCATCATTCCCCAATTACTCATGTATCAAGGAAGAATGACACAAAGAGAGAAAAAACAAAGAAAAGCTTTTGGGTAAAGATGGAAAAGACCTAAATTTCTCAATGCCTTGCATCATCCCCAAAAGGAAAACACAAGACCAAGATAAAAAATTTATTACATAGAGAAGAATGTGGATAAAAATAGAGGAATGTCACAAAGAGAGAGACACCAAAAAAAATAGTATGGTGAATCACATTATTCACATGCAATCACACACATAAAATAAAAGCAAGACTAGTAAGGCACATGTGAATCAAACTCTAGCGAGTCATCTACATCCCAATCTTGTTCATTATATGCAGAAGGTGGACAACTAGCCAAAGGGATAACGACGAGTGCAGTACTAGGGTCATCACCAAGTTCAACACTCTTCTTAGGGGAATTATCATTTAAGCTCATAGAAGAGAAAAACAATGTATTCACTTCATTATGCGCTTCTTCATTAATTTTAGCAATGTCATCATCATCCAAGTTAATCGCAATGGGAGGTCAAATGATAATGTCCAAAGAAGGATTTGGCTCTTGTTGTAGTTGGAATCTATAGGCTCTTTGTGTTGTGTAAAAGAGGGAAACTCATCATATATTGCTTCATTCATGTTTGGATGTTGACTTTCTTTATTGTTTTCATCGTTTAACCTTTGATCAAGAGCACAACATATACGCTTGCGCTCTCTAGCATTTTTTATTCTTTTTGTGTGATTTTCAAGTTGGGTTTGTGTAGGAGCGGGTTTATCAACCATAGGTTTCTTTTCTTCCATAAGAGGAGGAACATAAGGAACCATGGGAGGTTGTTCAACCACTTTCTCTTTTTCTTTGTAAACTTGTTTTATCTTAGGAGGCATGACAAGATTATTTTGGTTATCTCTTGGTTTTTTATAGGAGATAGGAAAATGATCTATCTTAGGTTGGTCTTGGTTTCTTGGAATGTATTTAGGTTCAATCATAGTTTCGTCAAGGATAGGAGGTTCAATCATGGGTTGAGGCATGTTTCTAAGGGATAGTTTTGCTATGCATTTTTCCTTTAACTTTTGATATGATTCAAAAAATAATTCCTCACGAAATTTAATAGGTTCCATAGGCTTAGGCCAAAATAAATCCAATGAAAAATTCCCACGAGAAGACGAAGGATTAAATCCACTATGGTGCATAGTAAAGATTTCATTACCAAAGGGAAACTTTAAACATTTATGTGTGACTGATGGGATGGATTTCATGGAGCATATCCATGGATAACCAAGCTTCACATAAAATTGATCCAATGTAGAGATGGAGAATGAGACATCTAATTGTCTTGACTGTCTAATTTTTAAAGGAAGGGTGATTGATCCCATCATAGGGAAAGCAAAACCATTATGTGTTTTTATCCATGCTTTTAGTTGATCATATCTTTCTTGATAGAGTTCATGCACAAGTAATAATTATTTGGTGATCACATTCTCTCCACATACATGATCAATTAATATCCCATTAGTGGGCTTGTCATTGATTCAACTGACTATGTAAAGAGGACCATCAGGTGCATTTCTAATTATATCTTTAGATGAGAAAGAAATATCAAGAAGCTTTTTAGTTTGTCCCTTATGAGGTAGAATTTTGATCAATCTCACCATATTATCTATAGGACTTTGTTCATCAGTATCCATAGGACCTTGTTCAATGGTATCTGTGTTGTCATTGTGGACATCAAATCTGCAAATGGTTAGAAATCTTAACATAATAATATCATGTTTTAGTCATTTTAAACACATTAAATTCAATATCCCTATGAAATACTTAACCATGTTAGAATATTCAAAACTAAATAGAACAAGAATAGTCGATTGCAAGCATACACAAACATGATCAAAACTTTATTCCATATTGGATTGGTGCTATTGTTGAAAATAGCCCTTTCCCAATCCTTGATAGATAAGCTTAGATGATGATGATAATATGGAAAATATTAGCTCTCCATTGAAGAGAGTAACCTTGTATGAGATTGTGGAGTTGAAATGCTCAAATTGTGGAGTGGACAAAATCAATTCTCAAATGAAGAGAGTGACTTTGCATAGGAGTTGTAGATGATTTGTTGAAGAATGATGCCTCTATTTGAAGATTCTCGTGATGAGAGATTGGCCAAATGGATGAATGTGTGACAAAGATAAAGCTAATAGGAAGAGGCCACTTGTCAAGTTGTGATAGGCTTGAGGATGTGCAAGATTTGGGAAATGTGCCCAAGAGAGGGAGTTTCAAATTCAAATTTGTGCAATGAATGTTGAGTTTGACCTTTGGAATGGGACATGTAAGAGCCATGTAAGAGCTCATAAATGACTTGTTGGATGTACATTTCAACTTGCCTTTTGAATTCAAACCTGATGGAATATTCCTCATGGATGCCATGTTGAGTGAAAATGCTGATTTAATAAATCAATAAATTGATTTATTTGTGCAAGTGGCATTATCTAGAGAATGCAAGTGGTTAGGATTAGCATTTACTCATGGTTAGATTATTTTAATGATGATTAGGATGTTTGACCAATTTGACTCAAATATTTGATTTATTTTTAAATCAAAAGGGATGATGCAAGATAAAGGTGGATTAATGAAATTTTGGGATTTGATGTATTTAAATGAGGTAATGGTAGGCTTAAATCAAATAAAGTTAATTTATTTAATTTAAATGGATGATGAACTTGATTTTCCTATTGAATGGATCAATGTGAATCTGATTTATGAATGAGCAAATGCATATGCATAATGCTAATTTCACGTGTCTACAATCATCATTCATGTCAACATTCATCACATCATTCTTCTTAGTTTCACTAGCTTTGACAAATGAAATTTCATGGTTTGGCATAGGGTTGGTAAATATTTGCAAGTTTTGGTTAAGAGGAGCAACAAACTTATTTCTTTGATCATTAACACCTCCAATTTGAAGTTGACCGAAATCAATGAGGTCTTGCACAATATGTTTGAGACACTTACAATGTTCTATGCCATGTCCATTTTTTCGGTGATAATGGTAGTAAGAATTTGATTTGAAGTTTAGAGGTAAAGGCTTATTAGAATCGAGAGTTTTAACAGGAGGTAAGGTGAGGGTGATTCCACAATACTGGTTTACAATTTCTAGGTGATCTTGATTTTTTCTGAAATCACATATTTTTAGAAAATATAATGATTTAAGCCTTGAAAATTTCCATTTAAAGGATTCCAATTGAAGAGGGTTTGATCGAACCACCTTAGATCAAACCCCTTTGGATAGAACCTCGCTAGTTTTAAATCGTACTTATAACAAAGTCTCCTTTACATCTATCAAAATGTTGATAAAAAATCACTTTTGATTTATCTTTTGGGGGATAAAATGAATTCATTTAAAATTTACTTTTTGTAAGTATTATTCGTTATTATAAGCTTCCAACAAAGTATAATTTTAAATAAATTTAATTTTATTATTATATATATTTTTTTATTTCTTGTCAATGTAGGTTTTTCATTGAAAATCAAGCTCTTTGTTTTGCACATGTGAAAAAATAGCAGATTATCATAAACAAATTTTAAAAAATATCAGTGTAGTAGATATTGAAGTCCTTAATCCAACAAAAAAAATAAAAAATTGATACATACAAAAAAAGTTATGTTGTATACAATCCGCCTATGTCTGAATTGTAATCGATTTGACTTAGAAACTTGATTAAGAAAAAAATATTCAATAAACACTATGAAACCACATGAGAGCACTAGATATTGTAGTTACAAATCTAAATTCAAAAAAAATAAAATTTTATCCTTCATGGAAAAAAGTTATGTTGTACATGGTGAGCATCACTCCTTAAAAATGGTGTTTACTGAAAAAAACTATTTTTTGAATGAGATAGAAAAAGAAGTGCAATATTATTCCAAAAATTTTGAAAAAAAAATATTTAGAATCTACAAACTAAATTTCACAAATCACTAGTTTGCATCATCTTTAAATTCCTCACAGTTTAGCCACTATAGGTGCTCGAAAGTGAAAATTTAGTCAGAAAAAATCAGTTCAGTATCCAGTTTGGCCAAAAATTGTAAACCAATATTGTGGGATCACCCGTGATCATTTTCTGTTCTAAAATTTGTGAAATTGTAATGTGGAGGGTATTGGGTAAAGGAGTAAATTCTCTAGCTAGATCCCCAAATGTGAAACGAGTTTTCTTCCTTATAACAACCACTTGGGTATCAACATGTTGAGTTGGTTGAGGGTGTTAGGAAAAGGTGTGTTGTACACATTGCAATAATGTATTTAATTTAATTATTCTTGGTGCCACTTAATGTTGCATGTAACATTGGGACATAAGTTAATGTGTAAAAATGTAATTATTTAATATTGGGGAAAAATAATAAGTAAAGTACCCAATATTAAATAAGGGGACATGGTTTTGTAATCTCATGGTTTTAGTCACATAGTTTTGTGTAATACCACTTGGTGGTTTTGTGGGAACTTGCTTCTATAAAAGCAACCACAAAGGTAGTTGTTTAAGGTTGGTCAATTGGTAGGTTAGCTCTGGTTAGCATTTGTGAGGGTTTGAAGCATGACACAAGATGTGTGGTTGCATGCTTGTTTGCATGGATTGCTTGGAGAGGACATGTTGCTTCAATGGTGTTCATGGAGACTCTAAAGATGTATTGTAATCTTTATTGTTGATTAATACATGAGAGATGGATGCTTTAGGAGGATGGGTTTTTTCCATCTTGAGGGTTTTCCCAGGGTTTATCTCGTGTCTTATTTTTATGGGTATGTTTTCTATTCTCTTGCATGTGGATTTTGAATACTTAGTTGCATAGATTTCTCTTATGGGTTATGCGGAAATTGTCTTTAATTGGCTGCAAGTTTCCAATAAGTGGTATAAGAGATTTGGTTGTGGTTGTATAACCCTTGGTTGAGAAAAATCTTGTTTGAATTTGAATCTATGCATTGCATAACAGAAAGAAAGGCATGACAAGATATGAGGGTTTTGAAGTTGTTTATTGCAGATCTGAGGGTTTTGGGTTTGCTGATTTGATGGGTTGTTTACAGATTTGGGGTGTGAGAATTTTTTGGGTGAAATGGGTTTCTTGGTTTTATATTCAAGTGGGGGTTTTGTGGGGGAAAATTTACAAAGGATTTCCTAGCCCAAAACAAACCTCACGGTTGGATCCAGATTGGCTAAGAGACGAAAATTGATATATAATTTGACCTATTTTTGTTATTGTGAAAAATTGCAATTTTTTTTGCCCATACCCCTATTCATACGAATGATTTTTTATTTTCTCATAATTTTTTTTTTTTTAAAATCATCACTATCAAAAAATTCTTCATGCAAAAATAAATAATTTTTTTTTTTAAAAAGCAAAGGGGCCATTGAATTTTTTTTTTCGAAATAAATTTAAAGCTTTGGGAGGGGCGGACCCCCTCCCCCCACAACTTGTCGTACCCTGTGTCGACAGGATTGACACCCTGTAGACATAGGGTGGACGACCCCCTATTGGCGGGTACTACCGCCGGTGGCGGGTCCCTATTCGGGTGGGGACTGCAAAACCCCCCCACTGCTAGAAAAATAATTTTTAAATAATTTTTTATTAAAAATTTAAATTTTGCACTTTTTCAATATGCCACAGATTTTTTAGAAAGAAGCCCGATGGAAATTTTTCAAATTCAAAAATTTAAATGAATTTAATTCTAGTTTTGGATCTACCACCAAAGGAGTGGCGCCGCCCAGCCACCAAGGGTGGCTAATTTTTTTTTGCCTCACATGCAAACTACTATTTTATTTCAGAGGGGCATAACTTTTGCCTAGTGTGTCGGATTTTCGACTTCTTGGACTCATTGGAAATCTAACTCAGTGTTCTACATTGTGGTGATAGTGATTTTCTAATATTTTACAATTTTGATAGTGTTTTTCTAGCTAGAAGTCAGGTGTTTGTTTTGAGCTTTGAGAGGTGATATCGGGTGCATATGGAGTCAGATTTTGGACTTCAAATAGTCAATGAAAATATTGTTCATAACACTACACAGTGGATTAGGTTTGGAGTTATTTTGGCATGGTTTATTTGTTGTTTTCCCTTTTTAGTGGTTTCTTTGACTATGGTGATACTATGAGTTTATGGATGATCAGATCTTGGAGATTTGATATTGGATTTATTGTATGCTTAGTAGTTGTACATCTCAGATTATTCTCTCATTTGACATGGTTATCAGTATTTGGTTTGGATTTTTATGTTGCATTGTTGTATCTACAAGGTATGCAATGTTGTAGGTGGTCTATACTTACATGTTACATTTATGACTTGGACATGGGTTGTCTTTGCCATTGATATTTCAATGTTGATGCATGTTTAGTTTTGGTGGCTTGGTTTAGTCACTTGGTTTGCTAGTTTTGTTGTCATGTTGAGAAGGTGAGATGGTATTACTAGGTACAGTCATGATATGAGACCTATACAGTTGACTATGATTATGTAGATATGTGGACATGGTTGGGTTGAGTTGTTGGTACATTTGGTGGTGTGTTTGGTTCCTTAACTATGGTACTTGAATATGGACATGTTTGGAAAATCATATCAGAGGCTGATTTGGTGTTTGAGTCATTTGGTCTATATGATTATTCTCTTAGATATTTCAGTTTGTAGCTTATTGATGTGATGATGAGTTTGCATGTTTCAGTGATTGGATCTAAAAGTCATGTAGGTTGTGGATTAGCTACCCATTTACTTGTAGTGGTATGACTTGGTTGTGGATTATCTCTATTCACCAAGTTTGATGCATTGTTGTTGCATACTTTGATAGTTGGCCTTGTTCTTGGTCATTTGTACATTGGTATGTGTGCTTAGAGATGAGAGGATGGATGTTTCTTATAGTACTTGGATAGTTTTTTTTTGGGACTTGTAGCATGTGGTTTATCATGATGTCATGGATAGCTTGATTACAATTTTTAGTGGGAGTTTTTGACAGTGATGGATTGGCAGTGTTGGATATGTTTATGATGGTTTGGCGGTTGTAGGTATCTTCTTGTCTTAGAGATTTTGGTTCTGCTTGTTATATTACTAACATTTCAGTTGTGTGTGTAGACTTGGATGATATTCATGGAGAGGATGGTTTTCACAATGCCATGTGTGACTCAAAATCATAGTTCAGTGGGAGTTATTAGCAGTGATGTGGATTCACCATTTGATGGTGGATGGTCTTCTATAGTGATTGCTAGTGTCATGGAGGGACTCTTGGATTCTACTTTTATTCAATGATGGTTCATTGGCATCTTTGGTTTCATTGATAAAGGATGGTTATATTCATGTGGTTTGGATATGTTGACATCTTTGGTTGCCATGCAAGACTTCTTTAGTCTATGGTTGAGGTGTCATGCTTTTTTTTTTTTTTGATAAATGATCCTTGTTTTTGATGTGATGGTTATGTTATTATGTCATGATTTACTCTTGATTGTACGTTAGAGTTTTGGCATGATATAGGTGCTAGTTATGTTATTTGGATCATATGATACTCCTTGAGGAGGTGTGAGATCATGATATCATGGTTATGTTCTTGATTCAACTGATTAGAGTTTTGGAATTGATCTTGTGTGGTTCTCTTTGTATTGGGTACATTGATCATTTGCTTGATTACTTCATGATGGTTCTATGTTGCATTTTAATTTTGGCATGGATTGGTTGGTTACAGGTACTCATGGATACTTGGAGACATAGGTGAGGCTTGAGTTCTCTTATGGTTAGAGACATGTGTTGAGATGGTTACTCTTGATGAGATTTTAGTAGGATGTCCCAAGAGCCTACACCTTGGTTGGATGTGAGTTCAACATGGACCTATGAGGAGAGTGTTCTTGGATGAGTCATGATGACTTGGATGTCTTGGAGGAGCATTCTCATTCCTCACTCTTGGTCTACTTGGCAGTTTCACTTGAGAGGTATTGCCCATTGTTCTTTCAGGTGCATTATATTTATGCTTTATCTTCTCATGCATATGGATCTTAAGCTATGGATATATGGTTTTGAAGGGTTCATTTGAGGAGTGTTGGCATGTTTATCTCCTTATGAATTGTGATTACTTTCATTGATATTGAGTTTAGGAGATGTAGTGGGCTTAATTACTTCATTGGGAATGGATTTAGTTTGATCTTCTTTGGCTTTAGAGGCTTACATCCATGTTGATTACATGTTAGATATGTTATGTTTTATCTTGGTGATTGAACAGTTGGGTGTTGTTATAGATTTTATTTTGGGGTGTTGTGGAGGAGATCATACTTGATAGAGTTGGCATTTAGAGGTATATGTAGGATATTTTTCTACAAGTATATGATGTGAAAAGTTTCTCTCTTTGGTCCTGGTTATCTTCCTAGATTTTTAGTTTCACATTACATTGGTTTGAGGTTTGGATGGAGCTATTGTGATCTCTAGCTTGTGGTCATGTGTTTTTCACTTATGTTCTTGGGTGATGACATGAAGGTTCCTTTATCTTTTTCCTTTGTTGGGTGTGGAGAACTTGGGAGAGCTATGGAGACTTATGGTGAGAGTTGTGGGAGAGCTATGCAACTAAGTATTCATAATCCACATGCAAGAGAATAGACAACATACCCATGAAAATATGACACATGATATACCTTGGGAAAACCCTCGAGAGGGAAAAAACCCAGCCTCCAAAAGCATTCATCTCTCATGTATTATTCAGCAATAAAGATTACAATACATCTTCAGAGTCTCCATGAACACCATTGAAGCAACAAGTTCTCTCCAAGCAATACATGTGAACAAGCATGCAACCACACATCCCGTGCCATGCTTCAAACCCTCACAAATGCTAATAGGTGATCCCACAATAGTGGTTTACAATTTTTGGCCAAACTGGACGCTGATATTTTTTTTTTAAACACAATCTCCACATCTGGGCACCTATAGCGATTAAACCGTAAAGAATTTG
>VDFB02072274.1:22035405-22062145 GCA_007258455.2 Sequoia sempervirens
CACCAACCAAGTACAAATGGGTATTTAGCTTCATGGAGATTCATTCATGGTTGGTGATGGTGCATGAGTAGGCTAATAGAGGAAGAAAGACCATATATGTTCATTAAGAAGAAATTGGGAGAAAAAATAAGCTAAGTTTAAATTTGTAAGGATAAGAGGATCTTGATTGAATTATATATATATAGTTCATATGAGAACCAAGGATAACATACTAGAGTAAATAAGCTTCGATAATAAAGGAATCTTGTAAGTATGGGGAAGAAAAAAATATCAAACTAAATGCACTACCAAAAGATAGATCAATTGGGATTTTTTTATAGGAAAGTGTGATATTTAATTGAAATCCTAATGTATTAATGTTGTATCTTCAACAATCTTGGAATGAGTACTTGGATGCCTATGTTGTCAAAAGATATTATTATTTTACTATTAATTCTCCTCATGTTAAAATTTCCATGAACTAGTTAGGATGCAAATCTCCACCACTAAGCTACCCACCCACTTTATGACAAGTCAATTTACGATTTAGGTATGCTGATTTTTTTGACACCTTTTTCACATTGTGAGATATTACCAAATAATTATAATGGTCATTTGGTTTTGTGTGGATCATGAACCATGTAGGGGTGTGTTTATTGATCTTACTCACCAATAAAGTGTATGCATTGAATAATTTTTGTTTTAATATCATCATTTTATCAACAAGCATATGCATATTTGAGGGTTTATTTAAAATTGACTAATGATATGTTGATTGAAACTATAGGATACATTATTTTACCTTAATTTTTTGGTCTAAAAGATGAGGGAAGTTCTTATTCTATGTCATATTATTTGTTCTTTAGATGTATCTCATATTTTACTTGGGTATCCATGGATAAAACAATATCAAGCAACATCATCTATATCATGCCATCAAGGTATCAAATATGTTTGAACACTAGTAAAGAGGTTACAATTGCAAGAGATCCGTATATGCCTTTATTTTAGATTAAGTCATTTAACCTTAAATAATTTTAGAAGAACGTAACCACATAAAGATCCTCTATATAAGTGCAAGGATTCTTTGCATAATTTGTAAAATTTCAAAGGAATAATAGTGTGGGAAAATCAAGACAAGATGCAACAATTTAGAATTCCTAAAGGGTTCCTGATATTAGAGCCAAAATATAGAGTTTATATATAGGTTTTATATTATAAAATGATTCAAGAATCTATAAGGCCAAAAGAACCATAAGCATTGAAACTTTTGGTTTAGAAGCATAAAAGTTAGATATTTTTCATTCCTAAACATGGTTTTTCATAAAAAAAAATTACTCATGCTTAGCAAGCACTATAGAATCACAAAAGAAGGTTAGGGTTTAGCTTCATTTTGTTATATGGGAGAATATTTTAGCAATGTACATAATCAATGATATGATTCTTGATTTTTTATAGAGTTAATATTATAACACCTTAACAAACCAAGCTATGACTTTCCTTAGTTTCCTCCTACATGTGAAATTTGCATTTTCATCTACAAGTTTGACCCTAAATTTGTAGTTTAAAATTATTTTGTGACCTTGGCCCTACACTTCTAATCTTTAGGAATTTATTTATCTCCATTTTTAGACTATATGTTGAGGGCCATTATAATGTTTTTTGCACCCCCAACTTTGGGAGGAAACTCATTTTCCTTACTCAAACCCACTTAAGTTAGCAAAATGGGAAGCAAAATACTATGTGAAAATGCTTTAAAACTTTCCAAACAAGTGCAATTTGAGATTCCAACAAATTTAAATAAATTTGCATATAGAGTTTTGAAATTAAACAAATACATGCATTTTGAACTCTAAAAAAATAGAATTTTAAATACCTCGTGCTCAATAGTGGTCGATATGTGAATTGGAATGATGAAGTTTGAAGAGAGGAACCGAAATTTGCTTTTTCCAGTGAGAGAAACTTTGTTGGGTCACCGTCACGGATTATATTCGCCGCGCGCACTAGGGAGACAGTGACTGGTAAAAATCATAGTAAAAATGTGAAAATGAAACCTTTTTTTTGTTTTACTCATATTGAAGGGGTTCGGCCGAACCCTGGTTCGGCCGAACCCACTTAAATATAGTTTTTTAAGTGGGGCAGTGACTGGTTCGGCCGAACCCTATGGTTCGACTAAACCATTTAATTGGTTCGGTCAAACCATAGGGTTCGGCCGAACCCATTTGATATGAGGAATGGGAAAAAGTCAAATTTTCCTTCCTCTTAGAAAGTGTAAACCACTATTCTAAGGTGACCCTAACCAGAGCTAAACTACCAATTAACCAACCTTAAACAACTACCTTTGTGGTTTCTTTTATAGAAGCAAGCTCACACAAAACCACCAAGTGGTATTATACAAAAGCATGTGACTAAAACCATGAGATTACCAAACCATGTCCCCTTATTTAATATTGGGTACTTTATTTATTTATTTTCCCCAATATTAAATAATTATATTTTTACAACTTAACCTATGTCCCAATGTTACATGCAACATAAAGTGGCCCCAAGAATAATTAAATTAAATACATTATTGCAAGGTGTACAACACACCTTTTCCTAATAGAGGGGGGTTAAGTTGAAGGAATCCTTTATTTTGTTTTCCAAAAGGTTTATAATTGTTTTGGTTTGCGGATTTGGTTCTGTCAAGATGGCTAGAGATGGGTTTTGTTTCACGACTATTAACCGAGTTTTGATAATCACAAAGGGTAGTACACAAGTGTACGAAGGAAGGAAACTTCATCATGCCAAGATTATCTTGTATCGTAGTTTGTAAGTTCTTAATGAACATCCATTGAAGGTGAGGATCAAGAATCTTTACGTCGATTTGTGAATAAAGCGATTGCTAGCGTGAAATAAAGTAAGTAGCCTTTCCATCATATTTTTGCTTACATCTCATCAAATCAACTAACGTCATCTTAGGAGTCATGTGCACTTGGAAATGGTTTATAAAGGCCTCAAAAATCTCATTGAATGAACAAATTGAGTTTTTCATTAATGAGGAAAACCATTCTTAAGTCATATCTTTCAAGGATCTAGGGAAAAGCTTAGCCAAGAGCTTATCCTCAAGGACAAAATCACTACATAATGTAGTATAAGCAAAAACATGGTTAGAAGGATTTCCTTTCCCCTCATATTTCTCAAACCTAGGAATCTATATACCTTGTGGTATTTGTATTCTCAATATGTCCAAGGATAAGGGATTGCTTTTGACATAGTATGTAGGTTGGTCATGTTGATTTTGGTTTATGGTGGAAATTTTCTTTTGAATGGCTAAAACATTTTGCAAAAGTTGGTTGAGAATGGAATCATTGGTTGTATTTTGAGATGGAGGTGAATATGGTGGAGGTGTATATGTGTTCAAGGGGGAAGTGAATGGAATGCTTATGGGAGATAAAGTGGTAGGAGATATGACGTGTGATTCCACAAAGGTACTAGGAATGCTAGCGAAAATACCCAAGGTAGGAATGACATTACAAGTAGGTTGCATTGTTGTTGTAACTTGAGGGTTGGCATAGGTAGGAAAAGAGACAATGGTTGTGGGAGGAGTAATTTGAGTTCCTCCTTCGATTTTTACATTGTTTGAAGGTAAAGCACAACTAGTTTTTGAGGAAAAATGTTTTCTGAAAGTCTAAGCTAGGTTACACACAAGTTCAACTCCTTCATTTTCAATCATGTGATGTATGATATCTATGGTAGGAATAGTAGTGGTTGAAATGTTTTCAATACTTAGTTGATTTTGTAAGTTTTCTAAGACTTCATGGATTTGGATTATGTTTTCTTGTGGAATACTAGCAACCATTATTTCAACACTTGTCACACTACTTGAAGGAAAAGAGTTGTTAAGGGTATGGTCCATACCTAGTGAACTAGTGTTAATAATAGTAGTGGAAGAGCTAGATAGCCCAATATCCACAATCATTGTGCTATCATAGGATGACATGAGTCTCGAAGTTCATCTCACTATAGTATTAGCAATAGGACAACATGTTGTAAAGCTCATGCAAGGGACAACCAAGGAAATGCAAGATGAATACAATGAACACAAGATAAATGATATTCTTTAACTATAATTATTAAGTTTACAAATGCACCAAATTAAGCTAGATTAATGAAATAAAGAAAACTAAAACTCTATAAATTGAAACAAAAATGTAATAACAACAAACTTAAACACAAAAATGTAGTTTTTAATGTTGTAAAATGTAGTTTCGGGTCTGACACGGGACAAAATCACCCAGAGGGGCATATGAGTCCTAGTTAGGGTTTTTGTAGGGTTCAAATGTTGATAAACAAACAACACAAAATACCCAAAAATTAGGAAAAACCACTTGCACTAGGACTAAATCACCTAGAGGGGCATATGAGTCCTAGATTAGGGTTTTTGCACTAATTTTAGAAAATTCTAAGTGAATGTAAGTTTTTTTGGTTTTCATTATTTCTAGACTAAGTGAAATTATAGATTTCATATGAAATTCAATGATGTAAGATGCAAAAATGAAACCTATATGCACTTTTTCTAATGCAATATTTAGAAACCCTAGATGTAAATTAACTAAAGCAAGACCTAATGCAAAGTTAATGTAAGCTAGATCTAGGACTATGATGCACTCAAAATTAGAAAAAACGTGTTCTAAAGGATAGGTTCACCAAAATGAAATGTAAAAAATTGGCACTCTATGTTAAATTGGGAGATAGAAGGGTATGTACAGGATCATGATGGGCCAAAAAGTGGCAATATGATTGGTATGTGTAGGGTATGCGGCTGATGACTTTTTTTTACCCAAAATTGATGAAACAAAAAGGGTTTACAAAGGAGACTCTCAGCTTTCCACCAATATAAATTATGCTTTACTTTGAATTTAATAAATAATTATTATTCATTTTCTATTTGAATTACGACTAAAATCTTGATTGATAGGTTGATTGAAAAACATCTATAGCTTTCAAACGATATCAAATTTTTGAATCTGAAACATGTGTCACATTCTATGCTTCACATACTATAGGATTAAAAAAAAATGAATTTCATGAAGTTTTGACCAACTTAAGGTGGTTAGACATAAGGATTTTTATATTTTTTAAAAGTTGTAATAAAAAAATCATAATTAATTATTTACTTGGAAAAAAATTACAAAAAAATATGCATCACATCGTGACATCAGTCCTCTACTTATATCTAAAATATTATAAAAAAATATTATCATTTTATTGTGGTTAGGGTGGTCAAACAAACAACAACTTATTTTTTCCTTGAAATTTAAGTACCACTGTATTGAAATTTCAAAATTTCACCAAATAGATTTAAAAAAAAAAAACCTAGTTGTTTAGAAACTGCATTCAATTTTCTACAGATTATATTCTTACATATTTTTGAAATAATATAAATAACTTATTCAAATTTTTATGTCATTTTCCTAACTCTTTTTTTTTTGAATTTGTTTCCACATAAGGGCCTATTTTTTCCATGATGATCTTGCACATACCTAGAACTAAAGGGGGGTTAGGGTTCCTCCACCAATTTCCTTTAAGTTTCATTCAAGGAAACCTTAGAGATATCAATCTAGGGATAGAATTAGAAAAAGAGATCTGCAATAAGGTGTCCTAGGGTGTGATTAAAGATACAAAGGGGGTTCACCACGAACTCACATCATAATAACAAATTGAGAAAGTATAGAGGGCACCTGGAAAATTGAAGAAGCTCAAAATAGTGTTTGAAATCCTGAAAAATATGTTTTTTAGTGCTCACTAGTACTCATATGTCAGTAAGGGTGATTTAGTCCCAATTTAGGGTTTCGGGACAGAGCCAAAATCTGGAACTCCTAAACTAGGATCTACATAAAATATTTGCAATCTGATATATAATAGGACTCATATGCCACAAGCAATGATTTAGTCCCAGTATCAAATTTGACCTGAAACTCTGATATCCTCTAATGTTCTCCTGTAGCTTTTCTCCTATCAAATCTCCAAGTCTGAAACATTGAATTGCAACCTATAGGTGACTTCCCATGATCTTGCAATGTAGATGACAACTTTGACAAATTTTCTCCAATCTTTCTCTTTAATGGATCTTAAACCTAGATCTACAAATCACACATCAAAGAGAGGGAAAAATGTTTTTGTGTTTGTGGATACAAATTTTCCTTGGTCAAACCCTGTTTTGGTAATCAAACTTTGAAATGAATAGAGATAGAATGAAAGAATGATGAATGAAAAAAATTCTATGTTGTAACTCACCAAACCATTGGAACAAAGGCTACAATCTTGTAAGTAATGGCTAGCATGAATGTAGATCTTGACTCTTGATATTATGTTGTAGATCTTGACTTGAATGCTTGCTTGAATCATAAGAACCTACATCACAAATGTTAGCTCAAAAATAAACATGATGCACAATGACTTTGACATGATGCTTGAATCTTGAATGATGCTCCAAAATTCTTGATAATCACTCTTGAATGCTTTTGTAAACTCTTGTGATCATAAACTTTCTATAAGAATTTTCTAATCAATTGGCTAGGAGAAAATGGGTGAAATAACCTTGTATTTATACTTGTTTATGCCAAATTTCTTGAAATTACAACACTAGAAGCCGACATTAGATCTAGGAGAATAAAACCCTACCAAGAATTTGAATGTAAATTAGGTCTAAGCTAAGCGGGACTCATATGCTAGTTGGGGCACATAGTCCCAGAAGCCTAGTCTCATGACACAAATTTCAAGAAATGTTTAGTTTTATGCAAAATTTAGGTTTAGGCCCTGAAACTTAGGTGGGACCCATATGTCCAAGGTGGCATATGAGTCCCATATCACTAAATCTGGGCCATACAAACCAAAATCATAAAATTATGATTGGTCATTTGATATGTGTCAGGATCACCCTCGAAAAGATGCATTAAATAAGGCTCATGGATGCAAAATAGGACTAAATAAGGCATAAAGAAGCCCAACTTTAGTAGGGAGGGCCCAAACAAGTGTGAAAATGTAGAGGGATACATTTTTCTACACTACACATATATAGGTTAGGTATGACATAATTAATATATATAGTTTCATAAACACTCACACAAACACTGATAACCCCCACAATTTTTAAAAAATAAAAGATATACAACTTTGTCTCTACAATTGACATACTTATTAAGAGGTACTCCTACTCCCCAAACCTGATGCCTTATATTTATTCTCCTTTGGGTTTGGGGGTTTATTTTATTATTATATAATGGATTTTAGACACAATTAAATAAATTTATCTCACTTGACGACTTGTTTTCACCAACATAAAATTGAAGTTTCTATTCTATGACCCATACCATGAAAACATGCATCTAAAATATAAAAATAATATAACCCACACTCCCTTTACATATCACCCACTGCAGTAGATCGACATCAATATTTTGAAGGAACTAGTGCCACATTAACATCTAAGAACAAACACTATCACATCACCAAATCCATTGTGTCATATAATAAAACAAACCCCCAAATCCATTATGACATCTCTATATGCTCATCAAAAAGGAATAACAAATTGAATAAAATGGATGCAAGAAAATGCATAAGTGGATTTTTCTATTAATACATTCTATGTCATGTAAATAATATTGCTAGTGTTGTGTACATGCTTATATGGGATTTAAGTGATATTTTTTGTGGCTATCAATGCATACCTATTGTATATGATGTAATTGTTATCTCTAGTGTGTTGTAAGTGCATGAACTATTGGGTTTATAGTTATATAATTACAAAAATGAGGTTGGTTGTTGCAATTCGATTACTATTGGCAATGTATTGTCTTTGCATATTTGTAGTCTTTAAATCTCCATCATCCACATGCACTTCGTATCCCTTCCCATTTACTCATCTTAGCACAAGCTTAGTTTCTACCAAAAAACTTGAAGGTCTCCTACTTTCAAATCAAGCATATATCATAAGCAAAGTTTCACTAAAATTAAGTACATTTATATTATATAAGCAATTGTACTACACTGCCAACAACATGTACATCATATAGCTAAGTATGTCCAAAAATATATTCAAGGAAACCAATAAACATATCCATTTAATGTTTATGCATCATATAGGAATGTGCATAATGTTGGGAATAATATTTACATAATATAGGACAAACAACTATAGTATCATTTGAGTTTGTAGCGTTGAAGAGATCACTTTTCTGGAGAAGCATTTTTGTGTTAAAATATGTTTCATTATACCTTTTCAAATTGACAGTATATGCAACATAGTTTAACACTAAAAATTCTTTTGGTGAAATGAAGCCTCCCAAATGCATTAATCAATGGCAGAGTTTATAGTCGAACATGTATCGACGCCTAACCAAATGAAAGGAATGATAGTGAGTGGGATATGTGAGAATTTGGAGCATTGGATGAACTTTTTCCTTTGAATAATACACTAATCAAGTGGAGTAAATGTGAATGGATGTGTAAGGAATGTTGTTGAATGGAGCTAACAAAGGGGGTGGTGCTTGATTAATGCTCTCAATTGGATGTTCAGGGTGGTGAGGCTTTTAGATACCATACATCTATTTGACCCACCACCAGATCCCCTTTACATAGTCTCTAGAGGTGGAATCGATTGATGATCGGTTAGACCTCAAAATGGGCCCGTCAAGAACAATGTGGACTAATTGGAGCATGACACATGGTAGATTATTAGAAATGGAAAAAAAAAATATTGTTGAATCCACAATGGATTGGTTGATGTGGCAGGATTTTTTTTGTTTATAACCTGATATTGTAGTCCCAAACAATAAAAATAAACAACCACCAATTGAACATACTTGGTAGCAAATAAAAATTAATAAGTGTAAATTTATATTTATAACATGATATTGCAATCCCCAACAAAAGTAGCTGAAAAAGGATGGGCTTGTATGTTTCGACCTTCCCAACTTGAAACATTATCTTGTAGTCGTAAATGAACACAAAAAGATAGCCAATAATTGATAGGGTTGTAGGGTTGGTCCCTCCCAACCTCAATCAAAAATACCAAGAAAAGCATCTAGAGATGTGTTCTCATCTTGTGCTGCTATGTTTTGAGTTATTGTTACATGATTTGGATTTGTATTTTTAAATTCACTGCAATTTGCATGTAACAGGGTGAGTGTTGAACACTTAATTCTAACAAAAAATTGCCAAATTGACATTACCAATAACAAATATAGCAATGTAAATATGTTCAATAATTCCCAAAAGAAGGCATGGTTCTGTAGTGATGGGTTCACAAGACTGTACTAAACTGTATTTCTCACTCTAGTGACCTATGGGCAACCTCAATCTCTCTTTCCTTTCTGTCTTGTTCCTTTTGAACCTTCTCTTGTTCCCTCTTCTACTTTCTTTCCTTCTTTTGTAACTATTTGATCTTCTCTCTTTATTTCAGGAATTTACCGATTATCGAAAACAAATTGGGATTCGATTGTTTCAGTCACTTGGGAGTCAATGTTGTCCTCTTCCTCATCAATACCTTGAGTTTCCTTGCTGAAATCTACATAATAATGTACCATTTTAAATATGATGAATGTGGCAGACCTATGGAGATGGTAATGAAAAAGTTCCCTACTCTTCTTCACAATGTAAGTCAATACCCAGATTCATAGCTCCCTCTACAAACCAAGACAACTAGCTAAAGGTCAAGGGAAGACTTAGACCGTCATTAAGTTCCTTAGGCTGGTTGTACACCATGTCATTAGGTTATTGATTTATAATTGAATGAGTAGCAGTATTGTTCCCTACATCTTCAACACCTTGTTGCACTTGACATTCAATTGTGCACTGCAATGTGCATACAACTTCATCCATCAACCATTCACATTTTCCTATTACTGTTCTAGGCCTTCTTAAAGGAGCACTAATATCTAAAATTTCCTCACCAAGTTGAGGACTGGTGTCATCTTGTACATTAGGTTCTTCTTCAAGGGGAAATGTAATCCCACTTTTATGTGTAGACAACCTTGTCGTGGATCTCTTACTCATTGGCTTGGTCCTCATTTCAACTTTATATTGCACTTGCAGACATTACAAAACATGTTTGGAACAATGATAGTAACCATCAATGGACATTGTTAAAGTTAGAGTGATGAAAAACATATTATTTTTCTTTATTTTGCAAGTTGATAGTTTATAATGTAAAATTTTCTAAAAGTTTGACTTTTAGTTTGTCTTTTTACTTTGTTTATAATGCAAAAATATAACAATTTTAATTGAACTGAAAGCACTTAGTCTTATACACTTAGAGCAGATAGGGTGTAACATTCACATTGTATACAATAGAAATGCATTGACATTCATAAATGTGAGAACCTACATATCACAGAGATACTTAGCAAGCACGATGAACATATCAAGCACAATGAACACACCAAAAACTATACCAGTCAATTTGATATTAGATAATCAAAACTTGTAGATATATAGGAGATTAGGTAAGCATGAGGTGTTGAAGTGCATCGGCACCTCTCTAGTCTCCAAACCAGGTGGGCAAATATCTTGAACAAGTGTCAAGAAAACCAGTAAGTCATACTATTTACACAATGAATGCCTAAGTAGGATTAAGTTAGCCTACGTGTGTGCAAGGGATAATGCATACACTAACACCCTGCTTAAGCATAGCTTAAGTGGGCATGGATAAAATGGGTCCCGACTACTAGCATGGTGATGTACCCATGTACAATGCAAAACAAAATGAGTGCTAGCCATGAAGCCTGATAAGGTACTCATATATAATGAAATCTCTCTAAAAATTAGAGTAAGATAGAAAACCTAGTGGGAAAAAACTATCCTCCAAAGAGAGAGAAGATATTGAGAAGAATAGAACCCCCCCCAAGGATGATGATGATACTGATATAGACTGCATGCCAAGAAGAGCTCGTAGATGAATGAACTTGCTCTCAATGAAGGGTTTGGTGAAGATGTGAGCAACCTGCTCTGAAAAGGAAAAAAGACTAAGTTGATGATCTGAGAAAGATTCAATTCTTGAATGCAATGCATATGAATATCTATGTTTTTGGTTCCATGATGCTGAACTGGATTCTTGCATATTTGAATAGTACCCTGGTTGTCACAATAGATGACTATAGGTTGCTTGAAAGGAGTACCAAACTTAGAAATGATGCCTTAAAGCCATATAGCCTTAGTAGCTGAGTTAATAGCCCCCTTGAACTTTGCCTCTGTGGATGATATAGTAATAGCATTCTACTTCTTGCTAGAAAAACTGAGAGGACCTGAACCAAGTGAAAACTTGTAACCTGAAGTGGACATATGATGCTTAGTGTTACTAGCCCAATCTGAATCTATATAACCAACCAAGTCAAGTGATGAACCAACTCTATAGTGAATCCCAAACCCAAGAGTACCATGAAGATAGTGAAGGATCCTTGAAGTCATGAGGCTTTTGCATGAATCTCAAAACCATGCCTACTACATGGGAAATGTTTGGCCTGGTATGACTCAAGTATATAAGACTACTAACAAGTTGTCGATACAATGTAGCATCAACCAATGGTGTAGTACAGGGAGTCTCAAACTTGACTCCCGAAAGAAAGAGAGTTAGAGATGGTTTGCAAGTAGTCATATGAAACCATGCAAGTAGATCAAGAGTATACTTGGGTTGTGCAAGAGTAATCCCTTAAGCTGATTGTGAAATCTTAATGCCAAGGAAGTAGTACAATAAACCCAAGTATGTCATGTCAAATCTATCTTGAATTGATGTCTTCACTACTAAAATGGCAGATGAAGTACTCCCGATAATCAAAAGATCATCAACATATAGAACCAGTATCAAAAGTGAATCATCCTGCCACAGTAGATACACATTAGGCTTAGAATGACATCTAGTAAAACCTAAAGATAGGAGGTAGGAATCCATCTTGGCATACAAAGCTCTAGGAGCTTGTTTGAGGCCATAGAGAGATTTCCTAGGTCTACAAACTAAGGATGAATCTTGAATAAGGGTATGTGTAGGATCATGATGGGCCAAAAAGTGGCGTTATAATGGGTATGTGTAGGGTATGTGGCTAACAACTTTTTTTTATCCAACATTGATGAAACAAAAAGGGTTTTTAAAGGAGATTCTTAGCTTTCCACCAATATAAATTATGCTTTACTTTGAATTTAATAAATAATTATTATTCACTTTCTATTTGAATTACGACTAAAGTCTTGATTGATAGGATAATTGAAAAACATCTATAGCTTTCAAACGGTATCACATTTTTTGAATCTGAAACATGTGTCACATTCTTTCATGAATTTTTGATCAAGTTAAGGTGGTCAGACATACGAGTTTTGTATATTTTTTAGAAGTTGTAATAAAAAAATCATAATTAATTATTTACTTAGAAAAAAAATTGAAAAAAATATGCATCACATCAAAACATGAGTCCTCTACTTATATCTAAAATCTTATAAAAAAATATTATGATTTTACTGTGGTTATAGGGTGGTCAAATAGACACCTACTTCTTATTTTTTCCCTGAAATTGAAGTACTATTGCATTGAAATGACAAATTTTCACCAAATAGAATTTTTTATTAAATAAACCTAGTAGTTTAGAAACTACATTCAATTTTCTATAGATTCTATTCTTACATATTTTTGAAATAATATAGATAACTTATTCAAATTTTTATGTCAAGTTGCCTAACTTTGATTTTTCTGAATTTGTCGCCACTTAAGGGCCTGTTTTTTCCATGATGATCCTGCACATACCCACAAACCCTGGTGGTTGTTGCATGTAGATTTCCTCCTTAAGGTATTCATGAAGAAATTCGCTCTTCACATCCATCTAATGTACATCCCATCCATGTGATGCAGCTATAGCAAGTGTGAGTCTAATATAAGTCATCTTAGCAACTAGTGCAAAGGTTTTTGTATAGTCAATGCCTGCAACTTGTGAAAAACCTTTGGCTATTGATTGTGCTTTGTACTTATCAACGGACCCATATGCTGCAAATTTAGTTTGATATATCAAATTACATTAAACTAGCTTCATTCCCTTATGAAGTGAAGGAAAATCCCAGGTGTGATTTCTAATCAAGGAATCATATTCCTCATCCATAGCAATATCCCACTCTGATATGCCTGATGCCTCTTTGAATGTCTATGGATTAGAAACTAAAGAAAAGAAGGCATGTGACCCCCCCTAAAAATCTACTTCAATTAGTCTGTCATGTCTACTGAATCATGTACCCCTGTATCTGTCCTATGTAGAGTGTAAGATGTGGGTGAGTCTGGTGTAGATATATCAAATTCTAATGCAATCCCTAAACTAGATGAAGATGAAACCTCATCACTATCATCACTGTGAGAACTAGAAGAAGAAGATACTACACTAGGAATATGCTGAGAATGATCTAAATCATTAGTAATGTAATTAGGATCTAAAGAGTCCACAATATGTTGAGAAGTGTCAAGTATAGTTTCAAGAGATGTTTCTTGAAACTTAACATTTCTCTCAATGAACAACTCATGTGTGGTAGGGTGGAGTAGGCGATAGAATTTTACACCATCTAGATATCCCACAAAGATGCAAGGTTTGGATTATGGATCCATAGCCTTGTGTTGCTCTTTTATAATGTGTGGCATGACATGGGAGCCAAAAACTTAAAAATGATCAACTATTGGTTTCCATCCTTTCCAAGCTTCAAAGGGAGTGATACCCTTTAAGGCTTTATGTGGAACTCTATTTTGTATGTAACATGCATAGTTGACTGCTTCTACTCAATATGATTGTGTGAGGCCCTTAGAGTGAATCATACAATTAGCCATCTCTTTTAAAGATCCATTTTTTCATGCTACAACACCATTTTGTTGTGGGGTATAAGGAACTATGCATTGCAGATCTATCCGGGCTCTGATATACAAAATTGCTCAAAAATATTGTTGGCATATTCTCTCCCATTATTTGTTCGAAGAACCTTGATGACTTTTCCTAATTCTTTTTCTGACAAGAGCTTTGAAATATTGAAAAGAATCAAAACACTTTTTATTTTTTCCTAAGAAAGTAGACCCATGTAAAATGTGTGAAATCATCAATGAAGGTGAGAACATATCTAGCCTTTGTAAAATATGGATGGGGAAAAGCCCCTTAAACATCACTATGAACAAGTTCTAAAACTTGTGTTTCCCTCCATGATTTACCTTTGTCAAATTTTGCTTCTAGATGCTTGCCAAGTGTGCAACCCTCACAAAGCCCTTTAGAAAATTTAACCTTAGGTAATCCCTTAACCATATTATGTTGACATAGTTTTTTAAGATAACAGTAGTTAAGAAGGACAAACCGCTCATGCCATAGTTTGCTAACTTCATCTGAATGAGTTAGTAGTTCTTTTAGAGAAATATCTGTGGAAAAATTAGAGAAGGTACAAATTAATTTAGACTAGTGATTCACCTCTCCTAATGGTACCAAATTGTTGCTTTGTAATTCTCTTATCTCAACTAAATTTGGAGAGAAGTGTACTCTCATGCCCTTCCCTACATGAGTTATTTGATACATTGAAAGGAGATTAGTTGAGAGTGAAGGTACACTTAGAACATTTGCAAATGTTCCTCCATCAACTTCAACAGTCCCTCTCCCCTTTACCAATGCTTGAGTACCATAACCTAAGGTGATTGTGGACATACTTGATGGTTCTAAGGATGAAAATACAACCTATGAAGAACCCATATGGTGTGAAGCACCCGAGTCTATAATCCATGATAGAGATAAAAATGCTTTAGCAAGTAAGGATTTGCCCTTTGATTTCTCTTTGTCCTTAGTATTATCTTGATTTGATGAAGATTCCTTGATCGAATCAAGTAGCCCTATATTATTCTTTTTGAGAATTTGTTGTAGAACTTCAATTTTTTTCTTCATGCATTGATGTTCATCATGTTCAAGATTTTTACAAAAGGAACATTTAACTCTCTTTTTACCTTGAGTCCTTTTTGGAGTTGTCAAATTTTCTTTCTTTCTTAACTTCCTTGTCCTTTTTAGTGTTCTTCTTCTCCCCTTTTGAAGTTTTATGTGTTTCATTCCATGCAATTAGGGCTTGAGGTTTAGTAGACTTCAAAGTACCCATTTGAATTAACTTTTTTTGCTCCCTTGTGAGATCAACAATAAAGTTATCAAGTGTGGGCATTGACCATGAGGCTCCAAGAGCCCTTTTAGTAGAGTAGAAAGTTGATACAAACACAAAAAACTCTGGACCTAGCTTGAAAAGTACATAAAGAATTAATTGATCCTCTTTCTTGTCAATTCCACAATCTTTTAAATGCAACTTCAAAGATTTAAACTTAGTGAAAAAGCCTTGTAAAGTTGAGAAACTCCTAGGACTAAGACCTAAGAGTTAATTTTCCAACTCGTGGCTTCTAAGTTCGTCTATTTTCCCAAATAGTTTTCCAAGACCTTCCCAAACTTGGTTAGGTGTTTTCAATTTCTTAACATGGAACAACAAATTAGGAGATAAATTTAGACATAGGAAGCCAAATGCTTGATCACACTTATTGAAAAACTTTTCTTTGTATTTAGCTTTTGTAGGTTCTTTCTCTGTTCCCATAATTACCCTATATAAGCCTTTGTTCTTAAATATAATAATTACTTTCATCTTCGAATCATGATAATTGAAAGGTGTTAAGCGCACTATAGTAACAATAGATTCCATACTGCTTTGACTTAGATATTTGCTTGTAAAAATGTGGAAAAGAAGAATTTAGAAATGCATGCAAAAGTGAAAAAACACAACACAAGCATTTCTCGAGGAAGTGTGAAAATGAACCACACAACACCCCCCTTGATTATTTGTTTCCCCTCAATTTGGCACTTTATAGGAGTGCTTGTAATGAACCTCAAAGAGGTGTAAATGGGCACTTTATAGAATGAGTGCGTTAATATGCTATTTCGACTCGTGGTGAAAAAATATGCACTTTTGCAAAAAAAACAAAACTCGAATATGAGCTATGATGCAAAAGTTATTACAATTTGAAATTTCCAGCCTTTACAAACTTGATCCTCCTTGCAAAACTAATTTTTTTGATTTTTAGAAAATAAATGCTAGTGCAAAATTTTAGAAAAGGTGAGGACAAAATGGGAAAAAATTAAGCCCCCTTCTACCAAATAAATTGACAACTGTCAAAGATTTCGAAAGCAAATTTGAATAATGTTTGGAACGATTTTGAATACTCCAACTGTGCAATTTTCACTCCTCCCTTCTTGCCTCCACCTCTACACATAGTTCAACGTTCAATCCACTCTTGCCACTGTTGCAATCACCACACTCAGCTCTGCATCAACTAATCACCTCTTTGACGAGATAAATTGTGCCTCTATAGCATTGGGTAACACCTCCACCACAGATTCGGGGCTCCTTTATCGTAGGTATGGGTTTCAAATAGAAATTCGAGCCTTGGTCAAAATCATGCCTCTCCAGATGCTATACGTGGCCTACAAAGAGTGTTTTTCCAAACAAAAAGAACTCTAAAGATCTGCAAAGTAAGAGTCTCATGCAATAAAGCAAAGAGGTTCTCCTTGTCGCGGGCCTCCACCAGCTCGCATGCCTCCAAAAAAAATGCCTCTCCCTCCCTACGCGGATAAGTGCACAACAAAGAGTGATTGATTGAGCAAAATATAGACAACAAATCAAAGCATTTTTCTTCTTGTTGGACAAGAATCGAGCAAAATATAGACAAAATACTTCACTGGTCTATATACATAACACCCTCACAAGCTATTTATCTGCCTCAAACAAACAGATTTCCGCTGCAAGTAAACAAGAATAAGCAGAGGAAAATCGATTTTAAGGACCCAAACGACGGGCTCAAACAACAAAACACAGATCTTTGAGGAACTACACGGAGCTCATGAGTAGAGTAGTAGGGGAGATGGAGGGAAAAAAAAAACTATTTACTTCAGCTTTACAGCTTACTAAAATCCTGAATGGCGCTGATATCATGTGAGAACTTGCAGATCACAAAGATAATTAACAAGCATGATGAACATCAAGCACAGTGAACACACCAAAAACTGTATGCATTAAATTTGATATTAGACGATCAGAAGATGTAGATGTAAGAGATTAGGTAAGCATGAGGTGTTGAAGTGCATTGACACCTCTCGAGTCTCGAAACCAGTTGGGCAGCTATCTTAAACAGGTGTTAAGAAAACCAGTGAGTCATACTGTCTACACAATGAATGCCTAAGTAGGCTTAAGTTAGCCTACATGTGTGGAAGGGATAATTTATACATTAACAATAAACAATATAAGTTAAAAGCCCATATATTGAGTTACAAGTGAGTGTAGCCTACATGTGTGGAAGGGATAATTTATACATTAACAATAAACAATATAAGTTAAAAGCCCATATATTGAGTTACAAGTGAGTGTGACAAATATTTACATTGCATGCAACTAATTAGCATTCCTAAGCATAAAGAATCTAAATGAAAACCCAATTGGTTGAGCACAATCACTTGATCTTACACACTTAGAGTAGATTGGGTGTAACAATCACATTGTATACAATAGAAGTGCATTTACAATCATAAACAGTATAAGTTGAAACCCCAAATATTGAGTTACAGGTGAGTGGGTGACACATTTACAGTGTATAGAACATATTGACATTCCCAACCATAAATAATACAAATGAAAATTCAATAGGTTGAGCATGTATAATAGAGTGGGTGACACAATAACAAAATATAGAACATATAAGCATTGGTAGACATTAAGAATTAAACTAAAAGCACTTGGTGAAACAATCACATTGTATACAATAGATATGCATTGACATTCATAAATAGTATAAGTTGAAACTACGGATATTGAGTTACAGGTTAGTGTGACAAAAACATTTACATCGCATACAATAGATTGACATTCCCAAACATATAGAATATAAATGAAAAATCTAATGTAAACAGTACCAGGTTAAAACCCTAGATATTGAGTTACATGTTTATGGAAAACATTTGCATAACATACAACAGAGTGATAGTCGTAGGCATAAAGAATTAATAGCAGTAGAATACCTATAACTTTGTAGTGTGATGCTACAATTGTTGCTTTTTCTTTTTCTGCCATGGCTTTCAAGAAAAAATAGACATGAATATCAAAGTGAGACGTGGTACATAGAAATTGGCAAAGACTAAGTAATGCATTTTTTAATTTGTTAATCTCTTTATATGTTCAATGTTGGTTTAGTATGGAGTTTTTAAATTTTGTCCTCCATTTTCAAATTTTCAAATTTGTTTTGGTGCCTTTAATTGTAGAGTTTGTATGTATTTATAATGTCCAATCCTTGTTTGCTTCTTGAGCAATTTTGGTGGCCTTACACATTTTTTTGGCAGTTGCAGGTGGCAAACGAGAAGACACCATTAGTTGTGAGGTGGAATTTGACTAATGGGACACATCTGAATGATTGATTTTCCTTGAGTATTGTGTTGCACTAAGAAAGTGGGATAGGGGAGCGGGTTCGATTGGATTTGAAGATGGGATAGTCTTGATTTTTAGATGTTCATGTGACATCAGTTCATTGGAAACATTGATGGTGATGTAATGTAGTGGGTGATATGTAAGGGGAGTATACTATTTTTTAAATTTTGGTTGCATGTTTTCATGCTATGGGCCATACAAGAGTAACTTGGATTTTATGTTGGTGGTGTCAAATGGGTATTGAATATTTTTGACATGTGAATAATTATTTATTTTTAGGACAAATAATAAACCATTTATAAACAATTTTTACTTGTACAAGATTGGACAGACTTTGTTTACTTTATGGATAAAAATTATTTTACAAATGAATATTAAAACACTCCACTGTGGGGCCCATTGAAATTTACTTTTGTCCCACTATTAGAACCCACTCCACTATCGCACCGTTTCCCTTATTGACACACTCACTGATATGATTGTGCTTTTGCGTTCTCCGATGGCATTGAAAAATCAGCTTACCACGAGTACCTCCTCTGGATTGTGCAATGCCATTGTAATTACCACGAGTACCTCATGGTGGATCGTGGCCCATGGGTTGGAGATTTGCACCATTGCATTCAACGTGACGTGACTCGAAGGCTCTACAACTATAGCAATCGACCTGTGCTAGGCAGATGCTGCCAATATTTTATGGGAATTACAGTTAATTAAAACTCAAAAGCATCTAGCCAGGGGATAATGGTGTGACAGTCCCGTAAAGCCACACCTTGTGAAAACGATTTTTTTTGGGCACTGTGCACGCACCATACTGCATGGCACTGCAAATAATAAATAAAAATTGGAAAATTTTGGTCAAATGGGCATCCAATACGCTAGATTAACAATTGGCCATTGAGATTGTATGTTATGTGGAATCAATTACAATATATACTGGCAGGGAAGCAACCTAAACCATGTACGTACTCGAATAAATCACTATATACTTTAATGTTGGAATGAATCACCGTTTCTGAGTTGTTAATGGAAGCACCTTTAAAATGGAGGAGAGGCAAAGGAAAAACAGGCACAGTCGCTAAGGGAGCTTCACTCTGTTGTGCAATTGCCTGCTAGAGTAAGAAAGGGCCTTAAGCTGTGGCCTGACGAAAGTCTTCTTAATATGGAGAATGCATCCATTGAGACGGCCTTCTTTGAAGCTTGTGAAAGTGGTGATATAGCCCAAGCCAAAATGCTGCTCGCACTCAGAGTTTTCGATCCGACAAAATTAGTTGACAAGAGGACGCCGGAGGGAAGAACATGTTTACATCTTGCAGTACTTGCAGGAAACCCAGGTTATTATCTTCTCACAGTTATTTTCAAAATTAAAGTTATTGCTTACGTGTGATATTTCTATCAGGATTCAATCGTGTAGTTTTATCTTGTAAATGAGGTTAAGAGCGCTTGAGTTGGAGTAGCACTGGGATGGGTAACCTCTGAAGAAGATCCATTATTTTGCCTTTGTGAACATCACCTAGATACAATGAGTGCTAAGCGGACAATTCATTATCACTAGAGATGGGTTCTTGAGAACCACTACTAATGAAACATTGATAATGTTTCACTCATAACACGGTTGAATCGTGATAGCAATATCATAATTTGACACACTGTGGAAAATACCTCCCTTATTTGTTGCTTGTTTTCTGCGCTGAACTACTCGATTCATTAAATGCAGATTAGTTAAGAAAATTTAAACTGCGACAATTCATCAACAAAAGGGACAATCAAGGCGACACGGCCCTGCACTTAGCTGTCTGGAAATATCGTGTGGATCTGGTGACTCTGTTGTTAGACGGTAAGGCTGATTGTAAGGCTGATTTAAGCGTAAAAAATAACAAGGGAGAAACTCCGCTATGCATAGCAGTAAAGTTTGGATTCCTGGATGTTATAAAGAAGTTGATAGATCATGAACCGGAGGCCATCCAAAAATTATGTAAAGATGAAAAAGTTCTGCATCTTGCTGTGAGACTGAACCGAGCCAAAATTGTTGAATTTTTAACTAAAAAATGTGTAGTTACCAAAAACAGTGGAATTCTGAAAGAGCTTATCAACCAACGTGCTGGCATAAAGCAACCCGATAATGAAGGTAATCGTGATACAAATATGAAGGTCTCTCTTGATTTCTCAATTAAAAAGGTAGAGTTGACGGACCTTAATGACCAGCCAAACAGCCAGCCTATTATTCAAGGAGATACTCCTTTACACATTGCAGCAAAGAACAAAAATGAGCCCGTAAGTTTTTACATAATAGGATATTTATGCAAAGAGATTAGATTTTCATTGATGAAAGTTTTTTTTTTTTCTTTTTAATTATATTGAGTATATTTTGTTTGCATCAATCTTTCGGATAACATTATGTAATCCATCAGCAGAATGAAAAAGAGAGCTGTAGATGGGTGTTAAGTTTCTTTGTAAAGTAGGTCGAGAGTGAGTCAGTACTGGTATTTCCCTTTTTCAGTTTCCAGAAGGACAAGCTTTCAAGTTATACGTGAACTCTTAGATAACAACTAAACCAGTTAACAGTTTTTAATTATCATGAAAAAATAATTTAGCGCGGTTCTCGCTTAAAATTTTAATTTTTGTTTTGGTTGTTTCTCCGCGTAGATTGTGGATATGTTGCTGAAGGTGCATGGGGTGAACAAGCATGCCCTCAATAGTGAGGGCAAAACACCGCTGGATGTTGCAAGAGAAGTCACGGATTACCATGAATCTTTCAGGATTATAAAAAAGCTCACAGATTACAAACCCAATCCCAAGCCATTCATGTACTGTGCGCCAGAGGTGAGCCAAGAAAAGCACAAGAGAGCCAGAGATATGGTTAACAAATCCTTCGATGACAGACGCAATGCAGAACTCGTGGTGGCAGCATTGTTGGCCACCATGACATTTACGGCTGTGTTCACGGTTCCAGGTGGTTCCTACCAGGATAACAAAGATGTTCAGAACCTAGGGACCCCTGTTTTTCTAGGCTACTATATGTTTAAGCTCTTTATTATTTTCGACTGCATAGCCTTCTTTCTATCCCTCTTCGTTTGTATCATGTGGCAGATGGCTTCAGAGCTTACCACAGAGGACAAGATGTTGTTCATGACCGTCAGTTGTTTTCTGACCTGCCTCAGCTTTGGATTCAACTCTTGTGGTTTTATGGCAGTAGTTCACACGATATTGGCACATAAAGACCATACCCTGGCTTGGGTGATTTTGGGAATTCTCTTATTCATTGCTCTCTTTGGCGCTATAGCATTTATCCATCAATCGGCAATGTTTGTTATCGGGCGAGCTAGATTCCACCGCCTGTGCGGTGTACCTCGTCTATTTGATAATATTGTTGAAGCTGTATGGGAAAGAGCAGAACGTTGTGGGCTTCTCAACATTATTCGTTCACAAGATGAAGTTTCCCGTAATACAATGGAAGGGGACGTTGATGAAGATTCTCGCAATGCAATTGTTCCCATAAATTAATCCAAGAGAATTCAGGCGAAGAGGAACATGAACTGCTCCTGATCTTCATCCCCGCGCCTCTGCAATGTTTACCAATGCGTTTACCTCTCGCTCTACAACCTGCACTCTTTTCTCTCTCCATTACATCCATAATAATAGATATTGGAGAAATTAGGTTGGTAGTCTATTTTTATTTATAAAAGATATTATTAGAATATATAAATGAAGAAAGTATGTATTTGTTTATTGTAATAAAAATGAGAGTACATGATTTATATAATTTTTAGGGATAGCAAATTCTTATAAATATGGAATTAGTTATGTCACTTGCGTAATTCTTATTTAGATTTTAAGTAAACTATTAATACATGTGTATTCATTATTACCTAGCACTTGCATGTAAAAGAAGGTTCAAGGATTATGTTGATAGAAAATTATAATGTATGTTAAAATGTTAGAGAGTAGTGTTTATGTATGGATGTGTATAGATGCAATGTGTGCAAGTTTTAATTGCATATGATTGGATTAAACAATTAATAATAAGTGTTAAATAATGAAATAAAATAATAAATATTTATATAAGAATAATTAAATGAATATATGAATAACAATAATTAAATATATGAAAAATTATTATTAGTAAATAATATAATAACTGGAGTTGAGCATATATGTTGGATGTCGATGGACGGAGTAGTGTTGCGCATAGTCGCTGACTAGGGTTTATCTCAAGCCGCAGATGTCTATATCTTTTGGGAAAAAATTTTGATTGTTGGTCAGGGGTGTTTGGGTGTTTTCAACAGCTGGGGAAGGGTTTCTTCGTAAGCAGTGGGGTGTAATTGGGGGTTGTTTGTGTTCTTTGTGGGTTGCATTTTGGAGATTTGTAAGTTCTTTTGTGGGGCTTGGGGGTTGTTTTACCGGTTCTTCTTTGTGATTTTGGTTTGTGTAGATTACGGACCCTGTGGTCTGGGATTTTGTTTTTTTGGTGATTTCCTTTTCTTTGAGGAGCCTTGCATAGCTCTCGATGAGTTTTTTTTTTTGGAGGATCGAGCATGCCCTTTAAAGATGTTGTGATGGGAGGTACTCGTTCTCCTCACATGCATGTGAACCCTATGTTTGGAGTGATTAATACTAGAATGGGAGAAAGTTCTTCTCAACTTGGAGGTTTTAAACCTTCAAAGGTTAATGGATGTCTTGCAAGGAGCAAGAATCGTCATGTTCTTGTGATCCAACTTGATGCCGTTGAGGAAGATATTAGTTATCTATCAAATCATGCCTTGATCTGTAAGTTTTTGGGCCTTCGAGTGTCCTTTCCCTTCTTAGAGTTGTGGGCTCAATGCACATGGAATCCTGAAGGGGAAATGGATGTGTTGTTAGCCGTTAATAGATATTTTTTGGTGATTTCAATTGCATGTTAGATAGGAACCGGGTTTTTGAAGGGGGACCTTATTTCTACAATTAGGTCGACCTTTTCATAAAGTCATGGCATGTTAGATTCAACT
Organism: Sequoia sempervirens; assembly: GCA_007258455.2. Lineage (NCBI taxonomy): Eukaryota > Viridiplantae > Streptophyta > Pinopsida > Cupressales > Cupressaceae > Sequoia > Sequoia sempervirens. Next base: position 22,058,844 of record VDFB02072274.1, read on the forward strand.
CTATAGAAGAGTTGTCGTCCCGGGTTTTTGTGTGGGTATGACTCCCATGGTTCCCTTTGGAATTCTGGAGAGATGACATTTTCAATTTAGTAGTTGCACAACTTGGGAAGCTAGTAGGCCCTTCACAATAGACTATGGAGAAAAAGGTAATTACATATGCTTGTGTTTGTGTTGAAATTGATCCGAATAATCCTCTACCTGATTCTTTAGAAATTTGGATGGGATCAAGCTCATGGGTTCAACAGCTTGATTACAAGACATTTCCTTTCTGGTGCTATATCTCTCATGAATATGGGCATCTACAATGGATGTGCCCTAAATTTAAACCTGTAGGGTCCTCTAACTTTAGGAAAAATATATGTCCCCCCAAGTAGGATAAGGGGAAGGCTCTAATGTCAGAGGATAAAGAGGGCCTCACCCCAGTTAGAACTCGAAATAAGGGTCGAGGTAAGAAGAGGACATTCAATGATAGGCAGGTTGATGAGGTTTTTAATAAGTTTGATGCTCTGGAGGATTTCGATTAGTTTGATGGAACTATTGCTAATTTTCCTAGTGGCCAAGATCTTGTGGAGATAGGAGAACCAGTTCAGGAAGAGAATAATGTTATTAAGGTGGAAACACATGTGATAGGAACAGGTATGCAAATGGACTCTGAGCTCCCCTTGGAGAACTTAGGAGAAGTGGGAACTTGTAGAGGTTCAACTTTGATGGTTAGCCCTCATATCACTATCCCTGAGAAAATTGGGGAAAAGGATTTACATGAAAATAGTAAAGGTAAAGGGACTCCCTCTAGTTTGGGTATTCATCAAAAACCTCTTAAAAAGGGTACTCTGGAGATGCCTCCGAAGGTGGGTAGGAAGAAAGATCAAGAAAAGGTGAAGTTCGCTGGGGAGACATTAGTGGAGTCAGGAATAGTGAAGACCATTGACTCTCACTTCTCTTCATCTCAGAAATGATTGTTCTATCTTGGAATGTAAGGGGGTTGAATAGCATCCCTAGACAAAAGGCTATTCAGGAAACAAAGTTATTTGTAGATAATATATTTAACAAGGCTGGAAAAATTTGGGCCTATAGTCATTGTCAATGCATTGGGGCTCAAGGTAGTTCAGGTGGTATGGTGTGCACATGGGACCCACATAAGCTTGTTCTAGCTTGGTGTATCTCTAGCAAATCCTCTATCTCTATGCTTGCTACAAGTTGTGAAACGGGTGAGAATATTTTTTTTACTAATGTTTATGCTCCGACTAATTTTATGGGAAAATATTTACTTTGGTCACATATTAGATATGTTCGCTCCCTTGCCCCTCTTTTTCCTTAGATTTTGGCAGGGGACTTCAAAGCAATCTATAGTTTGGAGGAGAAGAGAGGGGGAAATTTAAGGTTGGACCCTTCTATAGATCTTTTGAGAAGAAATATTGAGTTTTTGAGGGTAGTTGATGTTAAGCCATCCAATCATGTGTTTACATGGAATAACAAAATATGTGGTGGAAAGGCCATCGCTGAGAGACTTGACAGGGTTCTCCTTTCCTGCTACTAGATGGGGGACAATTGGGTGACTACCTCAAATATTCTTGACTGGAAAGGATCTGATCATTGACCTATCAAGTTCTCTACTTCAAATTTATGGGTTTCAAAGAACCCTTCATTTAAGATTTAACTGATGTGACTTCATGAACCTTCTCTATAAGATCTTTATATGTTGGAGTGGTGGACTGAGGGGAAGCCTGCCTTTGTTATGACAATGTATTCGATTGTTAAGCATCTTTAATACATTAAGTATAAGCTTAAGAGATGGAATAGGAGTTTCTTTGGTAATATCTTCTTGGCTAAGTAGGATGCCTAGGACCGAGTAAACTCTATCACTCGTAGGATCAGGGACCAGGGTTTATTGGAAGACCTCTACACAAAAGAGCTTGTAGTAGTAAAGAACTTGAGGAATGGGAGATTTGTGAAGATATCTATTGGAAACAAAAGTCAAGGGTTGAGTGGCTCCAAGGTGACAGGAACAAAATTTTTTTCACAATACAGTGTGGGATAGAAGACATGGGAACTCTATTAATCCTCTCATATCTTCTGAGGGAATTCTTCTATCTTCTCGTAGGGAGATTGCAGAGGAAGCGGTGAGTTTTTTTGCTGATTTGTTTAAAGAATATTTGGCTTCTAATAGGGAAGATGAAAGGCTTGTCCTAGACAGTATCCCCACCATACTAGTTAGTAATGAGATGAATGAGGACTTGCTTAAGCCCACCTCTCTTTCTGAGGTGGAAAAGGTGGTGTTTGGCATGAAGAAGGGTAAAGCTCCTGGTCCAAATGGATTTCCTATAGAATTTTACCAGGAGTTTTGGGAAATTGTCAAGTTGGATCTTTGGGAAGTGATGCAAGAATTATATAGGAACAAGCAAATGCTCAGGGCCATGAATGCTACTTTCCTTTCCCTCATCCCAAAAAAGGAATGAGAAAACTCTCTTCATTCTTTTCATCCTATTGCTTTGTGTAATGTGATTTATAAAATAATCACTAAGCTGATTGTAGAAAGACTTAAACCTTGGATGAATAAAGTGGTATCTGAGGAGCAAGGAGGGTTTGTTGCTAGAAGACTAATTTTAGATGGGATTATCATAGCTTTAGAGGCTATTCATTCTATGATTGTTTCTAAGGAGAAGGCCATGTTCATTAAGTTGGATATGGCTAAAGCATATGACAGGGTTAAATGGATTTTCCTCCACAAAGTGCTTGAGGCTTTTGGTTTCAGAATTGATTGGATTAATTGGGTGATGAGTTGTATTACTACCTCTTCCTTTGCAGTTCTCATCAGTGGTGAACCCATAGATTTATTTGGTGCTTCCAGAGGTCTCTGTCAAGGTGATCTCCTTTTCCCATATTTGTTCCTTTTAATGGCTGAAGGGTTAGGAAGATTCATCAAATCTCATGTGGGGCAAGGGTTGTTTCACAGATGGAGGTGGGAACATGGCCTCCCTCCTTGTTCACATCTTTAGTTTTTGGATGACACTGCTTTGATGGGTGCTACTAAAATTAATGAGGTGAGCAACTTGAGAAGAGCTCTAGATATTTATTTGAAAGCTTCAGGGCAAAAGATCAATGAAGAAAAGTATTTTATTTTTTTCTTTAATACCCCTACTCTTATTTAGGCTAGGATTGCGAGGATCTTGAGGTTCCAAATTGGTACTCTCCCTGTGGTTTATCTTGGTATCCCTCTATCAACTAGGCGCCTTCCTAGGGGTTTCTGGCAGGATATTTTGGATAAGCTTTGTCACAAACTTAGTCACTGGACTAACCATTAG
>VDFB02072274.1:22062245-22139348 GCA_007258455.2 Sequoia sempervirens
TGATGGACGAGTCTGATCATGCCAAAAACCTGAGACCAAGTTCCTAACAACATCTTCAATCCTGTCAAAATGGGGAGCTCTACACATAATTTCCCAATTGCCTTCTAAACTCTCATCCAAAAACTCTCTTTTTCTCATATTTTATCAATGTGGTTCTACTATAACCAATTTCAGTTGAAAGTGCAGACATTTTTCTTTTCTTGCTATATCTTGATCTACAATAGATGTCAACATCACCCTTCTTGTAGTGGCCTTATCCACTGATCGAGATCCTTTCCCAATGGAATCTAAACCCTTTGTAACATTTTGAATAATATCCTTTTGTAATCCCATGTGTTTCTTCTTATTTGATGTTGAATGAACACCCAACAATTGTAATGAATCTTTGAGCTCATCACAAAGAAGTAAACGTGATAACAATTGGGTTTTTTCAAGTGTATCAAGATGATTCATCATTCCATTTACAGATTTAGTCATTGAACTTTTTCTCTTATTATAAGGCTGGTTGGCATAATATTTTAGTTTCTCCATATCCATTTCAAGTAAATGATCTAAATTTCTATGAGAAATTTGTTTCCCCACCTTCTCAGCTAGTTTTATATGCTCATCCATACCAGTAGGAGAAAGTGATCCTGACCCCTCTCCAACATGCATTGTTTGAACTTGTGCCTCCTCCCTATCTTCAAGGACCATGCATTCTTGAACAGATTCATTTGATCCAATGTCTAGATTTTGCTCGACTTGAGCATGAAAACTTTCTGCTTGTTGAGCCCTTCCTACACATGTGTCACAAAATATTTTGCAAACAAAAGTGAGAGATGATGTTAAATATAAGTGAAGTTTATGTATGCAAGCAAACAAACTGATAAAACATGATGAGCTATAAGTGAGAGAATTTTGTGCTAGTTTTATAAGCTCATCCATACCAGTAGAAGGAAGTGATCCTGACCTCTCTCCAACAAGCATTGTTTGAACTTGGGTCTCCTCCCTAACTTCAAGGTCCATGTGATCTTCAATGGATTCATTTGATCCAATATCTAGATTTGGCTCGACTCCAACTTGAGGAATCCCTAGAGCATAAAACATAAAAATAATTTGAGAACAATGAAGTGATGAAAATAAAAGACCAAAGAAAAAAAACACAAATATTGAAACAAAAAGAATTGGCTTAAGGAATTGTAGTCAAGGATCATATAAACATTGCAACTTGCATGACCAAGATGACTTGAGGACATTTAAAATTATTTATAGTCATTCAAGTGCAATGATGGTTAGAAACATTCAAAGTAAAAGTCCTAAACACACACTTGAGAGTGAGAGAGAGAAGAAACAAGCATGTACCTTGTTTCTTTCTATGATAATTTTCCAAGTTTTGGTCATGCCTCTTTTGTTCTTTTCTCTCTTCTTTGACAATTTTCATTGAGACACATTTTTTCTTTTTCTTTGTTGTCCCATTTTCTTCTTCAACTTAAAGATGACTCTAAACAAGTCCTCTACCAACTTAGTTAAATTATCCTCCAAATTTTTCCTTGATTGATAAAAATGAAAAACTGTCGAGCTCCAATATTTTCCTCCTTGATAAATGTGCAAAAACTTCTTCTCCAAAATCTGTGCTCCAAGTGAATCAAAATTATTCAAATGTACATGGAAAAACTAGGTCCTAGTTTAAATGAATCAAGTAGTAAAAAAACAAGTTATTTCATTGTGGAGTTTGTTGAACATATTAAATTCATAGGTATGCACAACATATCTAGTAATTTTAGAATTTTCATAAAGTGTCAAAAATGTATATTAGAGGTATAATTTGAATTGAATTTCAAGTTAGTTGTCAAAAATCTATAATAGAGGTATAATTTGAATTAAATTTTTTTAATTATATTTGAATTGAATTTCAAGTCACTTGTCAAAAACGTATAATAGCTCAAAATAATTTGAATTGAATTTTAAGTTACTTGTCAAAAAGATTATATCTTGTTCTCAACTCAATGGTTCATGTTGCTTAAGTCATTTTTAAAAAAATATTTATTGTGATCAACATGAATGAACTTAATTATAAAGTGGCATTGATTTCCCTAAAATTCTACTAGAGATCAAATGTAAATTGAATATAAGGAAATGTAAGTTGTAAGAGATCATAAAATAAGAAAACATGTTTGGATATTTAATATTTAAAGCAAATGCATACATATATTATGTGTAAACATGTTTAAACCATAATCAAACACATGTACATACATGTAAAGGGATTCAATACATATAAACATAACACATATTATAAGAAAAGAGACAAATGTGTGTATATATCATATAAGAAAATATATGTACATTCATAAAAGAAAAATGTAAATAAAGATCATCAAATGTCGAATACTAAAGATCAACAAATAAGAAAAATGTATGTATATCATATAAGCAAATGTAAGTTAGAGATCATCAAATATCAAATACTATTAAAGATCATCATATAATCAAATACATGTGGTCAAGATCATAAATCTAGAGTGCATAGCCTAATATGAATGTCTACTCCTAGACGAATGGCTATCTGAATGAGAATGGTTCTGCTCTTATGGATGTGCTGAGCCTTGCAAATAAAATTGTGTACAAGATGTGTTAAATACATATAATTTATATTAAATAAATTTTATGAAAGTTATTTTTAAATGAACTTGTATTTTTAAATATCAATCTAGATCTATGCATACATAAATATATTGCATGTACATATACACATGTGATTATATAAAAAGTAAAACTCACATGTCCTTCGACAACAAATTCATCCACGAGTTACATCGATCATGCACCTATCGGACCAAAGGTGATATGAGGTATGTCCACACAACAACAATATATATACACATATATATCAACTTACATGAATATCTAGTTAAAAAATTAAAAATAATGAAAAAAGAATTGAAACATGCACATGCACACATACATGTACATCATCTAATATCGGATGACCTAAGTCCTCAAAAGCTTGATCACCTCCACCATATCCACCAAACGATCAAGCGACGAATCAACATCTGCATCCATCTGATCTATCCCATGTCGTGCCATAAATGATGAATGTAGAGGACTATGAAGGTGAGATGGCATCGGTGATGATGAACCAGAACCAATCAACATATCAGTAAAACCCATAGTCTGTCCAGTTGCCGTATGAATTGTAGGTGGATCATGATGCGCACTAGTGCTTGATTGAGAGTGATGGGATCTTGTAACTGAATGACCTCTGTATATCAAATGCTCTCTAACATGCTCTATACCCATCCCATTGCCTGCCGCAATGTGGGCATATTCCTCCAATAGGTCCTCAACCAAACAATGCAGAGTCATGCGTGACATATCTCCTGTAAGTGCATCAAGCTGTGTAGGAGTAGGGATGTTGGCCACTGTAAAAGGATCCATGGTGGTCCACTGTGCTGAAAATAGTGTGGATCGAGAATGTTTGGACATCAAATACTGACCTACACAATCATCAGATATCCTAGTGGTGGCAGCCACAATGTCACCTACAGTGTCAATTGCTTCCTTTTGGAAAGCAATGACAACCTCATCTACTATGGGTGCTAGAGACGGGGTGAGAGCAGGAGACCTAACACCAACCAATACGCTAAACACTGGGGGTGGTCTATTTGCTCGACGATAGGTGGGCCTATCTGCAATCGTACCATGCCCCTGACCAGCATATAGTGGAATGTCCAGGTAGTTAGCTTTGAGGCCTAAATGGACCTCAACATACAACTACTGAACAAAATACAATGGAATTTGGTCATTGTTTGGGTATAGACCATGTGCTGCGAGAAATAGTGTGTAGATCAATGAAGCCATAGCATGATCGACACATCTGGTGACCTGGTATCCCCTAACCTTATGCACATTTTGATAAAATGGAAAACAAGTGGCTTTTATCATTTCTTTGGTGACACTATCCTATATTTTTTTAAGGGTAACATCACCATGTACTTCTTCCCACATGTGGGAAAGAATAGCAATCACTCTATCTGGGGAATATGCACTAGTCCTCTCAAGTTTGTCTTTTAGTTTTTCTAGACTATGCAATATTAACATGCATGCTTCACTATATATCCTCGGGTTTGCACCCTGTGCTAATGAATCTCTCAATTTTTTAATCTCATTACTAGTATTTGTAAACAAAGAATCTAGCACAGGTGGAACACGATTTGCATTTTCCATGTTATATATATATATATATATATATATATATAGTACACCTAAAAGAGCAATGATACTTTGGTAAATAATATATCTAGATAAAGGGAATATAAATCTAAAATAGAACTTGTAATAATTCATCCACTCATCAATAATATTTTCATACCATTAACAATTTAAAAAGAATTGGAAGACAACTATAATCTATAACATAGCATTCTTAAATGGTTCAAATTTTAAATGAAACGATGAAAGAAAGAATAAGAATACAAAGATTAGTATAAAATTATTTGAAAATAATTGGGGATAAAAATATTTAATCTAATAGTTGTTAACATAAATGAACTTCAATTATATATGCAAGAACATAAAAAAATTATAGATTGGAAAGCAAAATAATTAGACATTTATCATATTTTTATATGTATAAAGTTTAGATACCATCAAACTATTTAAACTTATAGATTGCATAAAGCTATAAATTGAATTTCGTTAAAACTAATTTATTAAGAATCAAATCTAATAAAGTTTGACTTCATTGCATACTTGTTATAAATATCTCACTAATCCAACCATACATATTATATATGTTAAAAATATATATTTACCCTTAAATATATATACTTGTTATAAATATATATTGAAAGAAGATGAAGGTCCTTATTTACCCTTAAATGACATTTAAATTGGATATTTTAATGTTCAATATAATGAAATTTTTTAAAAATGAAAGTGACAATAATATTGAAAATAAAAATGTTGAACATGAATGTGAAAATATTGTAAAATTTGATGGAACACCTATTGATAAGAGTAGCATCATAGAAGAAGAAGAAGAAGAAATACATCAACAATTTCTTGACTAATGTGGATATGAACCCTATGACATTGAAATTGCACTCAATAATCGACTTGTTGATAACAATGATTAAATTGATAGCTCACATGAACCAATGAAACTCAATGTGTCTCCAAATTACATAAGAAGAGAGAACCTTTGTAAAGAAGAAAAAGAAATTCAAAAACCACCTTTTTGTAATGAGTTTTTTAAAATTTAAAAACATTCAATAACCCCAAAATGGTTTGAAATTGATGAGAATAATAGAAATTCTTGAAGGAAAGAGGTCATCACAAACCATTCGGTTGTGGGCTTCAAAAATTTCCAATGAATGGTTTTCCAATAAGACATTAACTGAAAAATTCCAAATTTTAATACAATTACTAAAGATGTACAAAATGAGACCTTTACTAAATAAATTTCAAAGATTCATGTAAACAAAAAGTTTGATTGAAATAATATTTTTGTTAAAGTTTTTTTTAATGCATTCAATTCTATTGTAAATAATAGTAAGGAAAAAGATAAAAGAGTTGCTCATAGAGTAATAACATCATTAGTAAGAAATTAAAAAATTAAAAAGGCTCAATTATTAAGGTAAACTTGTCTTGAATTAAGCCTAAATCGTAAAACATTATCAAAAGTACTATCAATAAGATCATGATTAGAAAGTCCTATTGAAAATCATACTTGGGCTTTTAGCAGTAGGCTTCCATGAGTCGATAAGAAGCTAATTAATAGCACAAAGGATGAAATTCAACAATTTTGGCACTCTAACTCTAGATTTACATATGAGGTTGGAAACAACATTTTTTATACTCTACATAGGCCATGATTCTATTATGAGTAGGAAGAGTTTATGATAGAAATACATCCATTATTGTTGAGTTAAAAGTAGGTTAAATATTATTTTTCTTAAAAATTCACTTTTATATAAATGTAGGTGTTTTGGAGAACAAAGCTATAGTATGAATAAGCGATTGACATTGATGGCTATAAATTTCAAGGTGGGGACATTCAATATAATTCATAAGGTGTTATAATATTAAATTCTTTCATTGTTTAGTTAGTTTTAATCAATGTTGTATGATTTATTACACATTGTTTTAATATTTAAATGTAGGTGTTTTGGGGAGTAGCAGTGATAGATCTAGCTCATTGAGAAAGGATATAGGTAGTGAGGAGGAGTGACCTTGACAAGGATTGAGACATGGATCACCTCAGGGTGGTAGATATGAGTGGAACATATCCATAGAGAAGGATAGGCTAAGAGGATAGATATAGGAAACAAATACCTTAGGGGCACTTTTTTAGTTGTCTGTATGCTCTACAAAGTGGATTTACTCATGAGTGCTTTGATGTATTTGAAGACACATTTGTATGAGAACATAGATAATAAGATATGGGAACTATTAGTTATGTTGATGATGGGTGTGATATTTTATGTGTATGTTGATGATGTGCATGATATATATAGCTATATTTCTTGTATTTGGATGCTCATAGGTATGGATGTTCATGAATCTTATGTGTATGTCTAGTGGTGGCATGTGGAAGGATAAATATGGCTATTGAAAACTTTACCATTATCTTGACAACTAATTATGGCTATATGATTATCTTATTGTAATGAACCTAAGTTAATTCGATAGATATTAGTGAAGTTGAATTAGGAAGCATGGATTGTGCTTTATTATACACATTTTACGTTTAAAAATATGGGTCTAATTTTTGTGATATTGAAAGTCAATTAAATTTCTTCAATAGTATATCCAAGGTATAGGGATATATTAGTGGTAAGAGTAGTGTAGGATAAAAAGGAGAATGTATAAAGAGGGGAAGGTCTAGAAAGGTAATGACATGGTAATGGAAGGAGAAGTTACACTATAAGGTTAGATTTTCATAGGATAAGGAGGAATGGTATGAAGAACATATATGTATAGGATAGTGCTAGTAGTAACAATGGTGTGAACATATATAAAAAGATGGGAGACAAGAAAAATACTATAGAGAGAAAGCAGTGGACATGGGTGGTGGATCCCATGGAAGTGGTAACTATAGTATGATAGGAGGAATCATTATAAGAGGATGAAGGGTAGATGGATGCATAGAGGGTACAACATTATTAAAATCCATTAGAGTGGTAATATTATGAATAGTATTAATTCCCTAAGGATAGCCACCTAATACATTATATAAATTACTAGCCAATGAGTGAGGATATTTAGGGTGGAGAGGTGCATCAATACGTAATTATCAATTTAGGAAAATATCTTGTTTAGCAACATATGTATCTAAATAATAGTCTTGATCATTATTTTTCATCTTCTTTAATGTGGCTCTTTATATGGTTGTCATTAGCTATTATATCAAAAAATGATTCAATTGTCATTTTATTTGCTAGCCATATTAGAGTTGAGATGAAAACTCCATAAAACAAGATTTTAAAGGATATTAATTTAACTAGATAAAAGATCAAGGAAAACACTCTCAAACATGCAATATACCCCAATTGCTTAGACAATGCACATTTCCTAATAATGTGTGCAACTAAAAACTAATAACATGTAATGAATGGATGTAGGTGATAATAATTAAATAATCTTAATTGAACTAGGGTTGTCCCTTTTATATATTTAAGAAGTTGTAAGACCATTGTATGAAATTGTAAGATGGGAATTACTTATGAAATGTTATATGACACATAAGAGAATAAAAAAGGGGGGTTACACTAGAATATTGATTAGAATTATGAAAATCATCAAGATCATCTTAAATAATGGGTTTGAATATGTCAAAAATGGAGTGTCGGTTACGAGGAGGAGGATTTGAATTTTTTTGACAAGATGTAAAGCATTTGCTAAATACATCCTATAAACCAATTCAAGGAATATGGTGTTGGAATTTGTGCCAAATTTGGTACCATTTTTAGGTCATTATTTTGGCTCATGGCTTTGGTAAACAACACTTGGTTTATGGTTTAAATTTTTCCTATTTATGGGTGCTTGAGATGGAGAAAGCATAATGATTTTATAGGTATCATCATGCTACTAGAAATTACTCCATATGAATCACATATTGATGATACTACTATAAGGGTATTCACATGAATATTTTATTGTAAATGATATTATTATCAAAGAATATAATTGGTTCATGTTTTTGGTTGTGGGATTTTTCTTCCAAGAGGATTTTCCCATGTATATAATTATGTTATAAATTTATAATTTATACATTTTTCTTGTAACTAAAATTAAATCTATTTTGCATATTTATCTCTTGATAGGTTAATATGGGAAGTGTTTCCACACCTCAAATTCCTTTTAAAATACTTTCCAAGTCTTAATCAGTTTACATCCTCTATCTTATTGTGCAATACCTACCTACCACCAAAAAATGTGTAGAGATGGACATTTTTAATGTTACAAATGATACAATTTGTGGTTCTATTTGAACTTCATAACTTTATATTGTTTGTTTCCATATGCTATTAAGCTCTTATATATGTTTCACTTGGTCTTTCCATTTAGGAGCAAGCTATCCATAGCTTTGATTGCTAAAATGGGAAGGCATATTTCATTTACACATAGGACATAAAGATGTATGCAAAATGGGGAAGCAAATCCAATTTGAATTCAACAAATTTGAAAACACTTTAAAAACTTCCAAACAAATCCAATTTGAATTCATCAAATTTGAAAAAAATTGCATCTAGGGTTTCAAAATTTAACATATAAATGCATTTTGAACTCTAAAAAATTCGAATTTCAAATACCTGGTCCTCATTATGCAAGTTGAGTTGATGAAGTTTGGAGAGACCAAGTTGAGGTTGTGTTTTCCAAAAAGAAGAAATCAGTTTGCTCGCTGTCACGGTCTCGGTTCGCTGCACGCAGGGAAAGCAACTGGTAAATTTAGAAAGTAAAAATGACAGTTAAAATGAGAATGTTTTTGTTTTTTTGTCATATTTAAGGGGGTTCGGTCGAACCCATGTTCGACCGAACCCATTTAAATTTGATTTTCTTTATTAAGGGTTTGTGGGTTCGGTTGAACCCATAATGACATTCGGTCAAACCATTGGGTTCGACCGAACCCCTTGAGTTTGGGGAAAAGGAAAAAAATGAAATTTCCTTCCTCATATAATTTGTAAACCACTATTTTGAAGCCACCCTTTTGCATGTCCTTCTCTCTTACAATATGCACATGTAACCTTCTCCTTCTTAGATGATTTCCCCTTAGAAGAGTAGGATGAACTTAAGGACTCCTTTTGTTTCTATTTCTTTCCTTTATTTGTAGAATCCTTCTGATCTTTGGGCTCCTATGATGCAATAAGTGCCTATAATGTAGAAGGTTTCAAATTTTACATGCTAGCCAACCTGGCCTACTCCCGAGTGAGAGAAGAAGAAAAATCATCAAGAGAAGGCATAGTAAACCTAGTACCAAGAGCATCCCTAGTGGCATAAAAGGTAGATACAAAAATTGAATAATTTGGTCCAAACTTAGAAGAATGGACAATATCAACTGAGAGTCCTGCTTTTGAATACCACACTGTGTCAACTACAATTTCAGAGACTTGAGTTTAGTGAAAAACTTCTAGATGCTATCAAAATCCCTAGGATTTAATCTGATAAACCCATTCTCCAATTGGAATCCTCTCATAGTATCCTACTTCCCAAACAAAGACTCCAAAGTAGTCCAAATCTGATGGGGTGTAGAGCAAGACTCAACATGAAAAATATCAGGATAAATAGACAAACATAAAGTACCAAAAGCCTCATCACACCTATTAAACAACTTTCTCTTTTTAGTAACACCTGTAGGTTCAACATTTGTACCCATGGTCACCCTGTACAAGCCTTTGTGCATCAAATGAATCTCCATTTGTTTTTTCCAACCAAAGAAGTTGAATGGAGTAAGGGGTATAATATTATGTGAATACATGATAAAAGACAACAGTATATACTCTCAATATAAAATAAATTCTCTTTGATCTCAAAAAAATAAACTAAATTACACATTTCCCAAGAAAATAACCAAGAAAGTAAAAGCTGAGATTTGACAAAAAATAGATACCTAGTAATTTTTATAAAAAAATTAGGTCTGAGATCTGTGTTGAGCACTGAACCAACTTTTTGATGCCTATTCATTTGCGCAAAACGGAGTCTGGATGCAAAAGTTACGCCTCTCGAAGTGAAAACAACTTCTGACTTTGACAGGCGAAAAAGGAATCAAAATGGAAAACACAGAAAAAAAAACCAGCACTGGATAGTTGCTAGAACTAGCTTTCTGACACTTTTTTTTTTCAAAAAACAAAGACTGTACACAAAAATTATGCGTGATTATGTGAAAATAGCTCCAAAGTGCCCAATAAGCCCTTCAACAGCATTCATGGGCTAAAAATATGGGCCCCTAGTCACATGTAGGACCAGGGGGCTTGCGACGGGGGCTGAGGCTGAAGCTCCTAGTCACCCACGTGACCATGGAGGGAGCTAGGAGGCCAATAGGGCTTGGGCGGAGGTGCTTGGGTGTTGATATAACTGCTTGCTAAGCACTCATGGGCTGGAGTGGAAGCCAACGGCCTAGGGGTGGCACTGCTTGACAGAGTGGCTAGTGGGTGGTGGCTAGGTGGTGGGTAGGTAGCTCTCTCCTATTGAATTGGCCACACTTTTTTCATTTTTTATACTTTTTTAAAATTATTTTCTATTTTTGTGCCTCGTGAAGCATGCTAGGGAGGTCGTACAGCTTTCCTGGCAATTTTTTTTTGCCTTTTTTGTCAATTGCTCCAAAATTGACAAAACAACAAGTCTTTCTAGGGTTTTTGGGCACTCTGATCATGATGGTGGCCTCCGTTTTTCCCAAAAATGCCCAGAAAATAGGCTACCCCCAAATCTTGCAAAAAAGATGTATGGCTTGAAACCCTTGCACTTAAAAATAACTGTAAGGCAATATCCTTAAAAAGATGAATAAGCAGTTGTATATTTGAAGCTCTAATACCATGTAGAAGTTGAAAAACCAACCTAATAGACCCTAGTGAATATCTGCAAGCAATAACTTGTCACAAAGAAAAGATATCCAAAACAACAAATATGCTTTACAAGCCTCAAGATGAAAAATGCATTAAGAGAAAAATAATTACAATGAGATCAATCCTTAAGAAAGGAGATCAAACCCTAAAAGGAAACCCTAGTGTGCACACATAATAATGAATAAATAAATAATTATTAATGTGCCTAAGTTTAGCTTAAGTAAAACTAAAGTTATAAGTGAGTTAATTTATTAACCAATATGATTAAATTAATTAAGTGTAATAACTTATACTCTAACAATACATACATCCAATATACATTGTAAGGTTTTACAATCATTAGTTCTATGTCCAAGAATGTGATGATATGCAAAATACTTTGTGTTTTCTTTAGAAAATTTTACTTTGGTACAAGGGGGTAATTTAATGAGATCAAGACTAAGAAGCATTTGTAATACTTCTTTGTTATCATATTTAGGACAAGGAAATTGAAAAGGTTTACCCATAGGTCAGATGGAATGAGGAGAGGTAGGACCAAAAAGGATTCCTTTGTCCTTAAGAAGCACTAATTCTTCTTTAGGAAGGGGGACATTCAGATCAGGAGGTGAATCAAAGATCACCGTGCCATCATCACGAAGTCTCTGATATGCTAAAGGAGGCTTGCTATCATGAGGAGAATCTTGATATCCTAATTCTAGTGTGTTTTCATCTTTTGGAATTTGTTTTAATAGTTGATGAATGTTGTGCTCAGTTGTTGTGTCACATCCTTTTTTGCTTAAGATGGTAAAACCTTTGCCATAAGTTTCTTTGAGGTTTATTGGATTACTAGTGAATTTGTGATCATAGAATGGTTGAGGAGTTGCTTGTTTAGAGGAACTAGGTACACCTATTCGAGGGAATTGTGAAACATTTTTTCCTTGATATTTTTAATTTTTGGCTTGTTTAATGTTTTCAGTTTTATATGTGTCTGCGCTCAAACAGAGTTATTAGAAAGATGCACAATACGCCATGTGGTGCTTGCACAACTTTCATTTTTCACCTTCCTTTTGGGAGAGAGTCGGGGCACGTGTTGGCTCGTCGAAGATTTTCTAAGGAGCTATATTCATGAGCTTGAAATTTTTCGCTTATTCGACACATCATCTCTTTGCTGTAGGCAGATTGATCTTCTTTTGAAGTGATATCTTTTGGGAGTTAGTCGAAGCTTGCTATCCTTTTTCTTTTCTTGGTTTTCAGGATGGAAGCTTTGAGTAAGTGCCTTTAGGTGATGTGATCGGTCAACTAGACACTTTTTTTGGGTTGTGTTTCTAGGATTTGATTGATTTCAGGCCTCTATCTTTGCTAAATATTTGAAAAACATTAATGCGGCAGCTAAGAATTGATGAGCAAAGATTGTTGTGACCTAACCAAGGATCTATGATCAGATTGTGTGCTATCAAAATCCAACACCTGGTGATGATTACTATTGTATTGTGGTAGCGTTTTCTTCTTTCTACAGCTGTAAAAGAGAGGCGGCAATAGGTGAAAGGGTTCCATTCCAAGTTTCCATTTCCTTTGTCAAGGAAAAGTTTCTTTAGTTTTCTTAGGATATAGAACTATTTTAGAGATAAAGTTGTAGAACTACTTTTCTCTAGCATGTTCTATCTTTTAAGGTTTAAACTATCATCGGATTGGCATTCGACCTCTATTTTATTCATTTGATATTTAAATCATGAATCATTGAGAGTAAATTATTGAGACTGTGCATGTATGGCCTTTATCAAGCTTTCTTTCTTTATGTTTTTGTTCTAAATGAAACACTGTGTCTTGCAAGCTGAATTTGAATGGTTTAAGTGGCTGATTTCCATGTTGTATGCTCGTATAGTACAATAATAACTTATGAAAACTAGATTATGTCATTGGACTTCTCTATTTTTCTGAAATGTTGTTGTTTTATTATATTATGATGTATTAGGAGGAAGAGTTTATGCAATTTCTGAATGTTTTTCCTATTACCCTTAGAAATCTTTATGTTTGATCTGACCTTAATGAACACTTCCTATGGAAAGATTTGAAAGTCTACATTGGTCTTGTTGTTAGCCTTTGTTGTTCATTCTCTTTCCTACAATGAAGGGTTGTGGCATTTTGTTTCTAATTATATCAATCATAGGAATGTTTGGGTTTTGAAATGTTGTAAAATCATTGGTGCATCACCATTTTTTATGTTTTAATTTACATTTCCTTCTACCCTTTTCTCCAAACCCCAAAGAAGAGCTGAATTTCTATAAAAATCCTAGAGGTATTCAGTGAGGCACAAATTGGTCCCCCACTCACTGAATTTCCCATAAGATTGTTGGAGAGGTGCAAGCTTTGATGATCAACAGTTCTTTCTTTGGCATGCCCGATGGGACACAAAGTTTTCCAAACACCTGATTAGAAGTCAAAAATATTTCTTAACTTAGGCTAAGGAAGGAAACTAGAAGTTTCATTCCCAAAGTCTAAATAAGAGCATCTTCAAGAGTCCATTTGCAGTACTCTCAGTTACCTACCTCGAGACCTAGGAGGAGACTTACAAGCTCTATATCACCTGTAAGGAGCAATAGAGAAAGAAGTAAGAGCCTGATATCTAGAGCCTTATCTACTCCACCCAAAGGCTCAACCTTCCAAATCAGAATACTTTTGTATCTGATTCATACGAATATTTTCTCTATGGCTCATGTACCTTCCCCACCTCCTAGAAATTTCATAACTTGGGATTGCAGTAGTCCGCTATGTCCATCGACACCCCCAGATGTATGGCTTTCTATACCCGCTAATTCCCTCAAGGCTATTCCAAAATTCTTTAGAGAAGATTTCAAAACCCCTTTCGACCATCACTTTGAGGTTGTTAGCTTCCTCTTTCAAAGGAAAGGCCCAAGATTGCTATCGATCTTCAGCATTGGGCTCTATAATCTCCTAGGATCAACTTGAAGAATGGTTATTTAAATGCTTCTCAGAGAAAAGAAATTGCTCTTCATTGTTACAACAACTAATCACCATCAAGAGATCTCCACAAGAGGACATGAGTGATTTTAACACTAGGATTCATAAGACCTGGCAAAGGATCCCTATGACTGCTCAACCCTAATCCACAATGATGTTCATGTTCTATCTGAAGACTCTCAATTCAGACATTGGAGTCATGATAACCTTGATGGGATGGGATATCTTTCTTGATGCATACGAGGTGGTTGTACATGTAGAGAATAGTTAAATTGATGCCGGGAAGCTTCCACCTTAACCTCTGATGCCGGTATTTGCATAAATCTTTGGTGGCCTTCAGGAAGAAGCTATTCCAAGCATTTCCACCACACAATTGAAGTCATCCACCCTCTAGTCTATGTAAGTGTACTCTACCACTCAAACAAGCTTGTCAGCTTCTTCCTCAATCGTGGAAGATATCAACAAAATGAAGAGTCTCATGAGAACTTTCCCTAATGAGTTGGTCATTATCAAATGACAACAAGCAATGCCTCCAAAGTAGACCACCCAAGCATATGGCGAAGGAAAGTCATCTTATCAGCAGAATCCATACCAAGGATCCTCCAAAGGAGAAAGTTAATAGGTTCCTACAGATGGTCAAAGATAGCTCGAGTAAAGAGTTGATTCTAGGCTAGAACAATTTGGTGGAAGATGAGAATGTATGGTGCTTCCCTTGTAGTGATAGCCATATGCCCCGAAATTGTCTGAGGGGGAATATGCAATAGAGGATAGCAGAACAAAGGAGAAAAGGCATGCCCTTGAATGCAGACGAATATGAATTTTTTGAAATGGAAAATGCTTGTTTCAGAGCACAAATGCAAGGAATGTCCTTGGAGAAAGAACTGGATATTGCGCTTGACCAAGCTCTATTTTCATGGATGGAAGAAGAAGATGCAATTTTTGCAAATGAAGATTTGATGAATAGTGTTCCACAAGTATACTCAGATTACAATATAAGATCTAAAAGAAGGGTCATGGGAGAATACGTGCAACAAGCTCTACCATGACCACAACCACGTTGACCTCCCCTGTACGAAAAGTAGGCTCCATCACCCATCATCCAACCCTTTTTGTAGCTACATGACTCGTTGTTGGCAGATAAGGGAGTGAACAAGACACCATGACTAATCATGATGGAACATTTTCTTTTGAAAACAAGAGAAATACCATCTTACAAGCCTAAGACTCAACCAGTCGAAACACTCAATGTGGTGGAACAATTGAAGAAGGTGCCTACTAATGTATCATTGTGGGATTTCATATCCATCTCTGAACAAAAGACATTGGTTCGAGAAGCATTAAAGAAAGAAGAAAAAATCCTGCTGGTGGATGCAACTTAATTGTGCGGCCAAAGCGAAGACAAAGGATCTGTGTCACTCCCTCAAGCTCTGAAAGTAGAAAATTATATGAATGATGTGAGCATTGGAAAAGAGAAAGAGGTAAGCAAGCCATAGCCCACACCTTTCTTTTTAACACTTATTGTGGGAGATAAGCTTTTGGATAATAATATGATTGATTTGGGGCTAGCACGATTGTTATACCAAAGAAAGTGGTTGATGCCTTGAAACTTAAGTATGAGCCCCTTGAGAAGGGAATCATGCAACTAGATGGGAAGAAGGTTCCAATCATCGGTTAGATAAAGGATCTATCTTTGGCCCTCTTCTCATGTCCAAGCCAAACAATCACACAAGAAGTGGTAGTGATAGACATTCCCCTAGTTTTTAGAATGTGTCTTTCAAGAAATTTCACTACAAAGCTTGGTGGATACTTAGCACTTGACTGGTACCACCTAATATTGAGAACTAAGCACAGGGCAAAGATGAAGATTTTGTTTGAATCTTTACATCTTGAACACATTGTAGACAATGCAGTCTTATGCTTTGAAGTGGCACATACCTCCATCTCTCTGTAGGAGAGATATTATGTAGAAATGCTAGAAGATGAAGAAGATACAAGTGATCGGACTCCCAAAGAAGAGGTGCTACTCAACCAATTCATTGACTTTGATCCATTCGACAAATTCCATGCAACAGGGCTAGGCACCTATGTGATTTTTGATGATGATCCGGTCTTTCTAAAATTAATGAAGGATTGAGAGGAATGTGATGATCTAGGTGATAATCATCTATGGACCCTATATTTTGATGGTGCCAAGAGAAAAACTGGCTCTGGAGTGGGTGTCTGATGAATGTCTTCGACCGAATCAGAAACCCTCAAAGCTTACCATTTTTTAGTTCTCATGCTCCAACATTAATGTTGAATATGAAGCCTTGATTCATGGATTAATTCTTGCAATGCAGATAGGCACGAGGAGAATTCAAGCTTTTAGAGATTCAATGCTAGTGGTGAGCCACATCTATGGACAAGCGAGTCCAAAAAACACAAGAATGAAGTTGTACAGACACTGAGTTTGGGATCTTATCGAGAGCTTCAAAGTTTTCAATATACAAGTTATTCCTCGATCGCAAAACATTGTTGTTGATCTGATGGCTTCTATCAGCTCACAATTTGAACCAATTTCTCATTCAACCAAGTAGAGTGCAGTGCAAGTCACCAACCACCCCTCAATTCCTGACAATGATCAAAATTGGAAAGTCTTAGATGAAGAAATCCAAATTGCTTCCTTCATACGTAAATTAGGGACAACTTCCAACTATTCACCACCAAGAGAAAAATTTATTGAGGAGCAAGTCATCCAATTGAAAGGGAACAAGCTTCTTCGAGGATTAATTTCTCTCAAAAATATTTTTGATTGTGAAGACACAAGGAATGGCAAGCAAAGATTCACTGCAGATGCAAGGGATTACGAAGAGCTTGATGTCAAAAACAACATAAAGTTAAAATTCGGGAAGGAAGTTCCTCACAAGGACAAGAAGAGATTGAAATATCTATGTTTTAAATATGACGGGGTTATCGCTTGGACCTATGATGATCTAAGAGGTTATGACATGGGTATAATTCAGCATACCATTAACTTGGTGGAAGGATCCAAACCCATCTGATAGAAGCAAAGGCCAGTCAACCTAAAAGTCAAAGTATTGATGGCACAAGAGCTAAGCAAACTAGTTGAGTCAAAGATCATATACCCTATCAAACATTCTACTTGGGTGTTGAATCTGGTTCGAGTCTAAAAAAAAATGGCGATATTCAATTTTGTGTCAATTTTCAAGATTTGAATAAAGCCTCGTTAAAAGACCATTACCCCTTGCCACTAATGGAGTAGATCTTGCAGACTGTGGCTAGATCAGAGATGTTCTCTTTGCTAGATGCTTTCTCAGGATATAATCAAATCTATGTGAAGGAAGCCAACCAACATAAGACAATGTTTACCACAAAGTGGGGAATGTTTGCATACTAAAAGATGTCATTTGGACTCTCCAATGCTTTTGCGAATTTTCAACGAGAAATGGATATTGCTTTCAAGGGATTAATCAACCTAATTATCCTAATATATCTGGATGACCTAATGATCTTTTCAAAATTGAAAGATGATCATTTCAATCATCTAGAGAGGGTTTTCCAGAAATTCCAACAGTTTGAGATTTCTTTAAATCCCAAAAAATGTCTTTAGAGTACCTCAAGGTAAACTCCTTAGATTTTTAGTGTCAAAGGAGGGAATAGCAATAGACCCTAGAAGGGTCAAATCTATACTGGAATTACCTCTTCTAGTAAACCAAAAGGGATTGCAATCTTTTTGGGGGAAGATCAATTTTGTTAGCAGATTCATATAAGATTTCATAGGCATTGTGAGACCAATTACGCTAATGCTTAAGAACCTCCTTTTTAAGTGGACCCTCGAAGGAAAAACAACTTTCGAGCAACTAAAGATAGCCATCTCTGCAGCCCCGGTGTTGGTCAGCCCAGATTTTTCCAAAGACTTTCTACTCTATGTGTATAGTGGCCAACATAGTATAGCTTTGGTGCTCACTCAGAAGTGTAAGGAAGAAAATGAGGAGCATCCTATCACATTTCATTCAAGGACCCTAAAGGGTTACAAAGCCAGGTATAATTTTGCAGAAAAGAAGGTTTTTTCCATTGTTAAAAGTTTGAAGAAGTTCCAACATTTGGTGTAGGCCAACAAGATCACAACTCTCGTAGCACATTCCAGTGTGCGGGAATACATTATAGAAGGTGACATAACAAAAAAAAAGGGAAAATTGGATCACCAAGATCTTAGAATATGATGTGGACATTAGACTAACCAAGATGGTTCAAGGAATAGGTCTGTGTGAATACATTGCATAGGAATCAAGTCACAGAGCTGAAAGAGAAACAGATCAAATCTAATCAAACCAATTTGAGTCTGAAACATCTTGGGTGGTTGATTGGAAATAGTATATGCAAAAGGGGTACTACCTGACTAGCCTTCTTTTCCATAAAAGGAGATACCACCAATTGCAAGGCACTAGGTATGTATTAATTGAGGGTGTATTATTCAAAAGAAATTATGATGGTGTAGTGCTCTGCTGTCTAGACAAGCTATAGGTGGAAAGAGTTCTCAATGAATTCTATCACACTATTGAGGGTGGACATTTCTCTGCCAAGACTACCACTTTAAAGATCATGCGAGTAGGATATTATTGGCCCTCTATGTTTTTTAAAGCACACTATTTGGTGCAAAAGTGTACCCAGTGCCAATATTTTGTTGGCAAGAGAAAGAATGTTGTTTTTCCCCTAAGCCCAATCGTAATTGAGGAACCCTTTGCTCAATGGGGTTTGGATTTTATCATAATGAGAAATCCTATTTCCAATGGTGGACATAAGTGGATCCTCACAACAACCGACTACTTCACAAGGTGGAATGAGGCCATAGCCCTAAAAAAATGTCACAAAGGGGGAAATTGTCAATCTCCTAGAAGAGCTAGTAGCTAGATTTGGCCTGCCCAAGACCATCATATCCAACAATGCCCAAGATTTTGTAGGATTATGAATCTCATATTTTTCTATCAGACATGGGATTTTCCTTAAAACTTCATCAATTTATTACCCTCAAGGAAATGGGTTAGCAGAATCAATTAACAAAAACCTAATTAGGTTAATTAAGCGCATAGGAGATAAACGATAAAGAGACTAGCACAAACATTTGTGAGTTGCTCTGTGGGCAGACCAGATTACTCCCAAGAAAATTATGAAGACTTCCCCTTATGAATTGGTGTATGGAAAAGAGGTAGTCTTAGCCATTTCCATAGAGATTCCTACCCTACAACTGTTGAAAGCCCTGGAAATTGAAGAAAGCAACGGAATGGAAGTACACCTAGCGAAACTTATCAAGCTAGAAGAAGATAGAGAAAAAGTATACGAAGCCATGATCACCCGTTAAAAAATAGTAAAGCAGTGGTTCAATAAAAATGCTTCTAACCCATAACTCAAAGAGGGGAATTTAGTGCTAAAGTATAATGAATGTACTACAAAACCAGGGCAACACACGAAATTTGAAGTGCTATGGAAGGGACCCTTTCGAATTAGCATGTGCAAGGAGAAGAATACATACTACAGACACGTGGAATTAGCATTATGCACTTAGTTCATATCCATTCGCTCATTCATAAACCCAATTCACGTTCATCTATGCATTAAATAAATCAAACACAGCAAATCCATTCGCCAGGTAAATCAGGACTATTAAATAAATCAACTTGTCTCACATCAACCTTTAATTAAATAAACAAAGCTTTATTTAATTAAATCTCCAAGTCATTTCCATCCTTTTCTAATTTAAATAAATCAAGTATTTAATTCATAAAAGTCAAACTAGTCTAATCATCATTAATTTAATCTAATCCTAATTAAATGCTAATCTCACCCACTTGCATTCTCTAGATATCTCCACTTGCATAAATAAATCAATTTTATTGATTTATTAAAACTCTCATTTTCACTCAACATGGCCTTCAAATTTGAAAATCATGACAAGTTGATTTGTCCCTCCAACATTGCATTTATTGTTGTTTTTCGTGTCCCCCTCTCAAAATTTATTGCAAAATTTGAATTCAAATTCTCCCTCTCATGGGCACTCTTCCCAAATCTTGCACATGCATCAACCAATCACCACTTGACAAGTGTCCTTATTTCATTTGTCTAATCTTAGTCCCACATTGGTCTCTCTTCAACACTTAGCATTTTGAAAATCTATAGAATAGAGGCCTCCTCTCTTATCAAGATCCTCCACAATCTCTTGCAAGGTCACTCTCTTCATTTGAGAATTGATCTTGTCCACTTCACAATCTCTTCACAACTCCATCATCTACACAACTTGATGCAAGGTCATTCTCTTTGAGAACTGATCTTGTCCATTTATCATCTCCATATCCATAGCAATTTCATCACTAGCTTATCAATCAAGGATTGGGAAAGGGTCACTAGCACATGTGACACCAATCCACTATGAGATGAAGTTGATTCATGTTGTTTGTATGCTTATTTGGTTTTTCTTGTTGTTTTAATATATTACTTAGCATATCTAACATGTTTCATTATCTCATAGGGATGTTGAGGATTATTTTGGTTTTAAAATGCTAACCATATGCAGATTTTCACATCCACACATAAAAACTTGAAGATATAGAAGGAAATGCTTTAAATATATCAATGAATGATATTTATCTAAAGTTATTCCATTAAAATACATAGTTCTTTAAAATTTTAACAGTTATGTACCATATGTAAAAAAATTGTAAATATGTTCTAAATTTTGAGAATAAGTCATCCAAGAATAACACTGAAGAAACGAAAGTTGTATTATATTATATTCATAAAAAAATTTACAATATAATGCAAAGCCCGAAGCTCAGATTTAAACATGAGGCTCTCTAAAGCAAACGCAAAAGGGTAGCAAAGTAAAAAGAAGAACGGGCAAAAAAAAGTAAAGTAAAGCCTCCGACCATTGTAGTAAAAGGGCTCGATATCAGGTTCTTCTTCTTCTTCTTCTTTTTATATGACGGGGTACAAAAAGGGGCTGAACACACAACACATGTGCAGCTACATAGTGTAGACCCAGGGCCTACTCATCATGATTTTGCACCAGGAAGTCAAAGTGCTTCCTCCAAGCAAGTCTCAAAACATGTTGCATGCCATACTCTCATAACAGATGGGTGGTCACTGGTTGAGAAGAGTACTGGTGTATCTCAAGGTCCATAGTGTGGAAGTTAGAAAGGAAGGGAAACCAGGGTATGTCTATTCCAAAGTCCATGTGCCTACGGAGATCCATGGCACTTGGGATACCAACATCGGGGATGACCACTTGCACTATCTCACCAAGCGCTTCCATCAGTGAAGCATTGAACATCTAGTGGCACAACTCAATTATCATAGGCCTGGCCATGTTCAGGTCAAGCAGTGAGGCCACAAAGCAGGAAAGGCTATTGCATTTGCTCTGGAGCTAGTTTTCATCATTGATGAAGTCTAGGACGACTACCCACTTGAATGCAACCATGGAAAGGAAATCACATTTCTTCACTAGGTGCTTAATTCGGTCACTTGTGACCTCCCCCACGAAGTAGTATTGTGGCCTCCATTGGAGGAGCCGAATAGGAGTGCCCAAGCCAGCAAACATTCTGAAAGAACAATGAACTATGGCGAAATGGAAACAACAAAAGGCTTGCTAAACTTACGAAGTAAATTTTTTGAATGAATATGGCATAAGGTGGCATAGCTATATATAGAAAGTGAAGAGAGCGAACCCAACCAATGGAAGGTCTATTTTTGGCCTGATGACAATGGGAAAATATCAAGCAAAAATAGAGAAGGGTAGATAAGTCCTACAGAGGATTTGACAGAATGTCTTTAGAAATAAATTTTGGCATTGGGAGTAAATGCTCTCGTATGTTGATTGTTGGCATGTGTCATTTTCCATCATCAGTACAAGACATCTTACTAATGATAAAAGATATGGATTAACACACTAAGCTTTGATAAGTTAATGGTCACATCTTTTCAAGGGTACCTTGTACCCCTTCAACACATTTCACATAGTGAAAGGTGTGCTTTTCAATGCAATGAGTTTATTTGATAAAAAGGTGGTAGAGAGAATGTACTAATTCTAGTATTGTGGTGTTTTTGGAATTCCTGAGGGATAGAAATCTCTAATCCACATGTATCATCTTAGTGGCAACATTTAATGGACCGGTGATAACGACATAGCCTTAATTGCATGTACAAGTGAGTGAATTAATATCATTCAAAAGTAGATTTCTTCAAGTGAAAAGCAAGTGGTTGTGGTTATCAAGGAAATTCTTTGCAACTTTTTTATAAAGCCATGGAAAAAGCATCAACCTCTGGTAAACAAGCTGTAGATTTGAGTAGAAGGCCTGGTTTTGCTGATATCTTTAGGCGGAACTCATTCACCAATGCCCCAACAGTTGAGGAAAGGCCATTCGAATTCTCCAAGAATGTGCTACCTAATAAGCATATCCCAAGAGATGCGGTGCAAGATATCACCGATAATTTTTTTCACCCTAAGTTTTCTACTAACCCTAAAATTTTTAGGGAAGGTGCATTTCAAAAAATGGTGGAGCACAAACCATCAGAGGGTTTTGTGCTTTGCCTCTAGAATTGTAGTCTACTATAGTTTATACTTCCTGCTATACATCCATGCCCAAAGTTGGTCAACACATGTGCCAAAAAAATTCAATAAAATGACAGAAGCCATCGAATGCAGTAGGGTCAGGATTACCATTTCTACTAAAGCCATAAGGGATATGTTGTGTATTCCTACAACGCGGGGTGCTAAAATTTTTGATGAAGAATAGATGGACACCTTCGGGGAAGAGATGGCTAGACAAACAATTTTTTACGAGGACAAGGCAAAGGAAAGGCTGGAGAGAGGCCATCTTCTCTTCCTCTTTCGTGCAAGAAATTCAAGTACACATAGTCTATATTCTCCATGCTGGCTTGGGTTTTCGGCCCTGATAATGATGAGTAGGTCAAACCCTTTCAATTTGGCCTGGCTTATGTGCTCAAAAAGAAAAGGAGCCAAAAATACTATGATTTTATTGAGGTGATAGTTGGAAACATGCTAGAATAGCTGAAGAATTACAGTACTGAGTCTAAATTCAGTTATTCTTTTATCTTGGCTCATTTGATTTTGGATCAAAATTTTGAGTGGCTGAGGAGGAATGTATGAGTTTCTAGGTTAGATGAAAGGAGCTATCTCTAGCCAGTTTTTGTGTGGACCCATGTGCTTTTGAGAAGAGAGATTATTATTCCAGTTTGTGGATCGTTTTCTAAGGACAATGCTTTAAGATTTGTTGCCTTGCCCTATCAGTCATTTCTCTTAAGAGGTCATACAATGGATAAAAGATCTACTAACCCAGATGGATTATTTCCTGGGTGGGGATTTCACATTCATCAAATTTCATAGTTTTTTAGGGGAGCCTTCTGACTCCCAAAATTTGTAACAGATAGAGTTTTCACGTTGAAGGCTTGCTGTTAGGTGACTATTGTCGACAAGATCTATGACACTGAAAGAAAAAAAAAATGAAGATATATCTGCTTCCCCTATTAATTGCTAAAAGTCAGGTAATATTGAATAAGCGAAAGGTCGAGGGAAAAATCATGAATTTACTAGTGGCCTTAGGCGTGGTCCTCATTTGTGATAAGTGGGACTATAACCCAAATAGGGTTTACAATTTGAAACACTAGATTCATGAATATTTCAAGAGGAGGAATCTAATTCAAGAAAGTACAGAGGTGTACATTTATATGGATCGTATTCCATTTCAATGATGAAAATGGTTAAATTTCTATGAACTGCAAGCAGAGTATCAGAGGAACCTCCAGATTGGAAAATCCCTCAACATAGTTGAAGCATAGGGGATGGTCATAACAAAAAAAGGAATACTTCTGGAGATTCCGATAGGAGATGAGGTGTCAAGGAGCTCCATTAGGTAACTTTCAGCCACTTGATAATGAATTCAAGGACATATATGATAAAGAGGATAATTTTGACAACAATCTAGAGAGGAGCCATGAAATTGATGAGTAACAAGTTCCATGTTAGACTTCTTTACCTCAGGAATCCAATAGTCGAAGAGACTCAAGGAGAAATGATTCACAAGCTTCATCCTCCTCCAGTGCCCGCAGTAAAAGGAAATAGACTTGGCGGTCTCCAAGAGGGTTTGCTATTGTTGTTGAAGGCCATGTTTCAAAAGGATTAGTTTCCAAAGGATTGGGATGTACTAGTCCTAGTCATGCCAAGAGAAGACAAATCCAAGATTTGGGTGCCCCTGATGTTCCAGCCTAACAAGAAAAAGAATCAGAATCTATCCTACGAAGTGTTTTTACTATTGTGGCTTAGGTAAATTTTTCCCCTCTTCTTCCTATTTCTACATCTTTGGTTAATCCTCTACCTCCTCCCATGGAAATGAATCCTCTATCCTTAGGCCCTGATATGATAATCCTAAATGCATCCCCTACCATTTTCAATGAATCTTCTGAAGCTACCTAGAGTGTGCCAAAGGAGCATCATCTGTTGTGGCCGCTATTGATTCCTTAATCATCTTGTCAAGGGCCCCCATTAAAATAGTTGAGACCCCTACTTTACCCATCACTCCCGGTCCATCTACTACTAGGAAAGCACTTCTCCATTAGTCTACTTCCCTATTCACCCAACTATTTTTTCTCCTGCTCAATTTGGTATCGCACCTTTTTTCATGATAATGCTACCTTTTGCATTCTTGCATGCTCATATGTTTGAAGTTTCCCCTTTTGTCACCCTTTTCAAACTACCTTCTGGTGCTTCCATTGTAGTATAGAGGATCGATGTCCCTTAGACTCTTCAAGGTCATTTTGATGCTACCAAGTAGGCCTGATAGGACATAAAGAAAAAAATATTGTCAATGAATGCCAAGATACCCACTACCAAGAAGATTGAAGCTTGCTTCAATGAAGAGCAGAACTCTCTGCTAATCACTACCATGAAGCTACTCGTTTCCAAGCCCAAAGCAAAAATGCAGATGGAGGACTATGACATTCATGCCATGGGCTTGGACTTGAATGAAAATTGCTTTCCTGAAAAAGTGGTCCTAGCTAAGGCCACTCAAAAATTGGTATATGCTGACTATGAAAGGATAGGTAGGAAATTGAAGAAGCATGAGGTAGAGTTGGAAAATGTGAAGGAAACAATGAACCGATTGTAGAACAAGATCCCAGCCAGAGAAGCTAAAATGACCTATGTAAGGAAAATTCAATTCCAACAAGGGGAAACATCTAAGTTGCTTGCTGAAGCTCAGAGTGAACAAGCTCAACTTCTTGCTAAAATTGAAAATATGTAAAGAGAGTCGGACAATGTCCAATCTCAAACTTCTGACAATCTTTGGAAAGCCCAAGCAAAAGAAAAATAGTCAAGACAAGAGATCGAAAGGCTGAGCTTAGAATTAAAAAATTCCCTTAGAGAGAAGTTAAATGGAGGAAAGTGCAAGAGCAAGAGATGTCTAGTTTATTAGGAACTAGTTGTTGAATGAGGATCTGGAACCCTCTCGATAATGAAGAAGTCAGTAACCACACATTGGGAGCAGATCACAATTGGTGTTAC
Source organism: Sequoia sempervirens (assembly GCA_007258455.2). Taxonomy (NCBI): domain Eukaryota; kingdom Viridiplantae; phylum Streptophyta; class Pinopsida; order Cupressales; family Cupressaceae; genus Sequoia; species Sequoia sempervirens. Next base: position 22,087,818 of record VDFB02072274.1, read on the forward strand.
CATTCTTAGGACCACTTTGTAATTATTAAGAGATGTTCAAGAATTGAATGGTAAGGTTGGACTGATGACTGATCAATTCATGCAAAAATGCTCACCCCAAGTGGTAGAATCACACTTCATTTCCAAGTTATGCCTAGCCACTGATAAAACTCTAAAAAGTGTGAGGATTCCCGATCAACAGGTCACCTCTATCAAAGCTAATGAGATCATCAACTATCACAAGGTTTTGATAAAGTGTAAAGAGTGTTAGATGATGCTGAACAAGCAGGCCATCGAGATCAAGAAGGATTTCAACGTCTCGGTTAACTTTGGGCTACCTCCTCTTCTTTCACCAAATGAAAATGTGTCGATGGTTGAGCATGTCACTGATGCAATTTGACACAAGATCCAGACCTCTGTAGAACTTCCAGGTCCAAGTACAATGCCCATGGTTGATGATATTGAGTGCGAGATTTATCCTCTTTGTTGAATCTATTATCGCCTTGGAGCGGTTTCTTCTAGATGGGGATTTGTCTCCTTTAAAGAGGTTTTCGAGCTAGAGCAAGCATATCGATAGATCCATTCTCATCCTACCAACTGATGTTGACTAGGGGGCATAAATTTTTTCTTTTGTTAAACTCCAAGAATTACCAAAGGCCTAGGTTGATGCCTCCGAAAGGGAAGACCTCCTATGAGTCACCAAAACTCTAAAGCATTTTTTCCTTGATCTTTTTTTATTTTCAGCTTGTTTAATGTTTTTAGTTTTGGATGTGCCCACACTCAAATAGAGTTATTAGAAAGGTGTGAAATATGCCACATGGTGGCTACGTAGCTTTCATTTTTCACCTTCCTTTTGAGCTATATTCATGAGCTCAAAAGTTTCCACCTATTTGACACATCATCTCTTCGTTGTAGGCGGATTGTGCTTCTTATGAAGCAATATCTTCTAGGAGTTCATCGGAGCTTGCTGGCCTTTTTCTTTTCTTGGTTTTCAAGATGGAAGCTTTGAGTTGGTGCCTTTGGGTGATGTGATTGATCAATTGGACCTTTTTTTTAGGCTGTGTTTCTAGGATTTGATCATTTACAAGTCTCTATATTTGCTAAATATCTAAAAATAATTAATGCGGAAGCTAAGAATTGATGATAAAATATCATTGTGACCTAACCAAGGATCTATAATCAAATTGTGTGCTATCAAAATCCAACACCTAGCGGTGATTACTATTATATTATGGAAACAATTTCTTCTTTCTACAACTATAAAAGAGAGGCGATGACAAATGAAAGGGTTGGATTCCAAGTTTCAGTTTCCTTTGTAAAGGAAAAGTTTCTTTAGTTTTCTTAGGATATAGAACTATTTTTAGAAGTAAAGTTGTAGAACTAATTTTCTCTGGCATGTTATATCTTTTAAGGCTTAAACTATCATCAAAGGCATCCAACCTCTGTTTTAAAGTTCATTTGATATTTAAAGCACGAATCATTGAGAAGAAATCATCAAGACTATGCATGTATGGCCTTTATCAAGCTTTCTTTCTTTATTTTTTTGTTCTAAATGAAACAATGTCTTGCAAGCTAAATTTGAATGGTTTAAGTAGTTGATTTCCATGTTGAATGCTCATATAGTAGAATAATAACTTGTGAAAACTAGATTATGTCATTGGACTTCTCTATTTTTCTGAAATGTTGTTGTTTTATTAAATTATGTTGTGTTAGGAGGAGGAATTTATGCAATTTCTAAATGATTTTCCTATTACCTTTAGAAATCTTTATGTTTGATCAGACCTTAATGAACACTTCCTGTGAAAAGATTTGAAAGTCTACAGTGTGCTTGTTGTTAGCCTTTGTTGTTCATTCTCTTTCCAACAATGAAAGGTTGTGGCATTCTGTGTCTAATTATATCAATCATAGGAATGTTTGGGTTTTGAAATCTTGTAAAAGCATTGACACATCACCATTTTTTATGTTTTAATTTACATTTCTTTCTAGCCTTTTCTCCAAACCCCAAAGAAGAGTCGACTTTCTATAAAAAATCCCAGAGGTATTCAGTGAGGTACAAATTGGTTCCCCACTCATTGAATTTCACATAAGACTGTTGGAGAGCTGCAAGCTTTGATGATCAATAGGAACTTAGGTCATTCATTTATTTTAGGATGTAAATAACCAAACATATCAGGAGGTGAGATTATAGGAAGGTCTTGTTGTTTCATGGATGGATAAAAGGATGCATTGGCTTCAAGGTTATCAAGAAATTCATTTAAGAACTTATCCATGCTATCATCATCTTCTCCAATGATTTTACAATTTGACATGTCCACTAAAGGTTTTAATGACATCCATAACTTATTAAAGAAAAAATCCATGATACAAATGTGAGAAACAGTAAATCTAGAAATAGTGATGGGGATTGAATAACAAAAAATAGAAATGTAGAAAATGTTCTAAAAGTGACAAAAATTGTAGTGCAAGATGTGCAACTGGAGTAATTCGTCCAGTGTGCGAATGAGTCTAAGGATGAATTTTTTGGAAAATTTTGCAGAAAATTTAAGATGATTTGTATGCTTTTCAAATTGTCTAATGCATAACTATGGTGCAGATGCAAAATTTCAGTGTTTTAAATGATTGGGAATGCAAAAATGAAATCTAAATGATCTTTTCACTAATGTAATTTTGAAAACCTTAGGATGCAAAACACTGCAAAACTTGATGCAAGCTAGCCCTAGGATGTAAATGCACTTGAAATTAGAAGTGAAAATTCTCTAAAGTCGGGTTCACCAAAATGTAAACAAATATTTTGGTTTCTGAGGGTCTTTTTAGCACTTCTAGGATGTTTCAAACAAAAGGAGAAAAATGGGCAAAAATGCACTGTAAACACTCAAATATTAATGTAATATGGATGCAATATGCCTAGATAAGATGATCTAAATGCAAAGGACTAATAAAATGGATTGATTATGTATGCAAAACTAAGAAATGCAAAGTGTTTGAAAACATAGTGTTGTATGGAAACATGAACTAAAAGCATGAACAAACAATAACAAAACTTAATGAAACTAAATGAGGTGCACCTAGAGGCTGAAAGCTAATGTTGAGAGGTTTTGGAATGTTGCAGAGATTAGTGTTGAAGTCCACTAGGACTCATTCTCCATAGATGGCGTATTAGTCCTGTTTCTGGTGAAAATTGCGAGAATGGGTTTTGGGATACTAGGAACATAATTCTTCAGAATACACTTTTTCCAACTTGGCAGTGGGACTCATTCACCACATATTGTGAATTAGTCCACCTATAGATTTCTAAAAAGTCAAAGGTCAATTATGTGGATCCTGGTCTACACTTTTATGCCTGATAGCTTGTCAGATCTGAATCTAAAAAATCTGATGGGAAAGTGTTCTCCAAGCTTCAAATATGGTTATGTTTACTTTGATGACTTTGATTACTTTACAACACCCTTTTGAAACCTTTCTCTTTGAAAAATCTTCCTACAAGACCTACAAACACACATGCAAAGAGGGGAAAAGTGTTGAGGGTTATAGTATAGGGGTTTCCCTTGGTCAACCACTAGTTTAGTAAGAAAACCCTTAATAATGAAATGAAATAAAGAGAGAACGATGAACAAATAACATGAAATTTCATAAACTCACCAAACCCTTGATGTTGAAGTTTGAAGATATGTTGCTCCAAGATGCTTGAATGCTTGATTGAATTATTAAGGATGCTTCAATGCTATGCATGAATATTATGATGAATGCATAAACACTTGAATGAATGGATGAATAGAATAGGGGTTATCATAAATAGAAAATTATGTATTTATACACAATTATTCCCTAATTTCTCAAAAATACATCACAGGCTGACCTTAGGTTTTAAGGAATAAAAACCTGCCAGTAATTTGAATTCATTTTAATTTTTGTGCCAAGAGCGACTCATTCGCCCCTAATGGCGAATGGGTCCCACTCAAGGCATGTGAATGGGTGTCAAAAATTAAGTTGTCTTAAATGATGTTTGTCAAGTTTATATTAAAAAATACAGTTAATTAAGGCCTGTAAGTGCATAAAGGGGCCAAATAAAGCATAAGAAAGGTGTATTTGTTGATGAAAAGTCTGGAAAAGTGTGAAAGTTTGTTATAGGACTTTACAACACTTTAAAATAAGACTTGGTAAGTTATAAAAAGGGGGTATGTAGGTGAATTATAATAAGAAGAGTCTAGAAAAGTGTGAAAATGTGATACAACACTTCACAACACCTTTACAAGACATCATAAAGTCTTAATGATTCATTAAAGATTCAAGACCTAATGTGAATGTGTGGGCCACATTACAAGATTAAATCAAGGTAAAATCAAGCCAAATATGGACAAGGAGGGACAAAACAAGAAAAAGTAAAAGGGTTACTTTTTCCATGTCCACAGTTAGCCCCCACTTTAGTGAGAGGATGAACTTGCTTCAAACTCACACTAAAGTAGCCGAACATGTAATCAAGAGGGTTTGAATGTACTAATGCTTGGTGAGATGAGACAACAACAATCAAGAGGGATGATCAAGCCCCTAGGATCAAGATCCCATGGAAAACCAATCATAAGCACAAAGGAACACACATGAAAATGATGGAAAGGAATGAAAGAGAGGAAAGAAAGTTGGATCAAGCTTCAATAATTTTTCCATCCCATTGTGGATTAGATCTAGGCTGTTTGTTAGGAAAGAAAATGCATACTCACTCTAGGGTGGTGGAACTCATGGCTATCTACTGGGTGAGAAACATACACTCATGGCTGGTATGTACTCACAAACACACATGTAGCTATGGGGAAAAGTCATGCCTTAGAATGGACTAAGTGGGGGAAAGGGGTTAGGAAGCCTTATCCCCATATGTCACTTTTCGTTGTTTGTTTTAGATAGTTGTTAACCTTTCATGAACATATAAGAGCAAGCTTGGGATTTGGACGACATTCCTTAAGTTGAATCTCGTGTGACATACTTATTCATTCATGTAGCTCAATTCAAAAACCTATGATTTGACATAGGGCTTTCCAAGTTGTCTCTCATGTCTTCTTTCAGTTATCATTGACTACTTTAAAGAAATTCCTCACAGTGATGGTGTAGCAATCACTTTCAAGTGGGGGCATATATTGATGACATCTTTTGGAAAAAAATTCATGGCATGATTTTTCTTTTTTCTTGTGATGTGTCCTCTTCTTGGTGGTGTCATTTGGTTTGATTCCATGCAAGAGTGTACAATCTACTGACATGGCATGATGTGAATGAGGCATCCCATGGGAATCGATCTGACACTTTGACTTGTCCTCTCTTAGAGACATTAGGCACAATGCTCCCTAAGAAAACCTTACATGAACAAAGTAAAATCCCCTTTAACAAAAAATTTACATGACATTCAAAAGAATTTACAATTTTATTTTATTTTTGGTTCCTTATCAAGTTATCGGGAGGATAACTTTGGTATGGTTAGTATAATGAGAATCTGACACACTAGCATGAATTTCTCATTATATTGTAGGAAGTCGACATGCTAGCATGAATTTCTCACTAAACCAATTCTTTGTGACAACTCACCCCACAGATGACCTGATGTTCTGTGGCCCTAAAGTGAGCACATATTTAATCCACCTCATGTTTATTACTCATTTTTATTTCATTTAATTCTTGACATTGCATGATTATGTATCCTATTTTGCTCCATATTATACACCTTGTGCATGTCCTTTTGTTCCCATATTGGTTTGACTTAGGATCTTGGATCTTGGGGGATTGACTGTTGCCTTGATATTTTTCATCCTTTGTCATTCACATTGGTACAATTGGGCCCCTCTTGAATGTCTACTTTAGTGTGAGTTTTAATCAAGTTCATCCTCTCACTAAAGTGGGTGCTAAATGTAGTGTAGAAAAAAGTGTCCCTTGTTTCATATGGGAATAATTAATGATACATTGGACTTAATACATCACCTTGGTCTAGTGTTGTGAGGTGTTTTACACATCCACATTAGGTCTTGGGTCCTTTTTAAGCTAAATTAACTTAAATTTTTGTAAAATGTATCTATTTGCATCTTCACATTAAATTTGGGAGGCTTGTAAATTAAGTGGACCTAATCTGTTGTTGTAATGTGTTTTACACATTCACATGGAATTTAGGGCCCTTCTATGCTAAATAGACCCAATTTTTCATTAATTTAGTGTTGTAAAGTGTATTTATTTACACTTTTACATTGGATTTTGGGCCCTATTACATTTATTCGCTTAACATCATCATTAATAGGTCCCTATGAGCCCATATTGTGCATCCCAAGGCATAGTTTGATCAAAGACTTGACAAAATCAACATAAGAACTTAAATTCTTCACTCTTCGACACTTTAGCATGAAAAATAGCCCCTATGGGGCCCATTTTCCACCTTGGGTGAATGAGTCCCATCCAGGTGGGACTCATTCACCCAGGATGGTGAATGAGTCCCATTTGGCCTATTTTTAAGGCTTTGAATGGGAAAATTGGGTTTTTAATTCAAATTTCTTCAATGACGGCGTTGGGGATCTAATTAACAGTCATTTGAGTGGATTGCATATATAAGAAATCCTTCAAATCCTCATTTCATTCAAGCAACATAATCCTACATGTTATCAAGCCAAGCAAGCAAGGGTTAAGCATTCTAAGGTCATTAAGATAGCTTTCAAGATCAAATCTAAGGCATTCAAGGGAAAGATTCTTCAATTGTTGTAGCAATTCAAGATCCATCATCATGGAAAGGTTCTCATTGCATTACTTCATGTTCACACTTCATAATATTATTTCATCATTTGGTTTAATTACCTAAAAGGGGTTTGACCAAGATAAACCCCTACTCCCTAACAATCAACACTTTTGTTCTCGTTCTTTGTGTGATTGTAGATATAGGTGCTTTGAAGGCTTCGAGATGATTGAAGAATAGGTTTCAAACTTGTTGGAGTCATCTCCCTACTGGAAAGGTCAAAATATTCACAAAAAGTCACTTATAGCCTCAAAAATCAGGGTTCCGAATCCAGACACTTGGAGGAATAGAAAGAGCAGACCAAGAAGTGCAGATCAGAACTTTGAATTTCTTGAAAATTCAAAATGGACTCATTCACCACAAGTGGTGAATGAGTCCCAATGCAGGTGGTTTTTAGAGATCTTTGCAGATTTGGATACCCATTTGGTTGAAACTTGCTTTGGTACAGTTTTCTAGAACTTGGATTGATTCACCTAGAATCGCGAATGAGTCCCACAGGCCTAAAAAGTAGCAATTTTTGGATTTTAGAGCTCCATTCCATCTCCAACAAGTTTCCAAGTGCACACTTACAATTTTACAGTTTTTTGTTTTATTCTTCTTGCATTTTCAAGCCCTTTAGTTCAATTTTTCATATCACATTGTGTTTTCTAGTATGTTATTTTTTTCCAAGTTTACACTTGGTGGTGAACCCCTCATTAGTTATAATTCAATGCCTAGAACCTTCCCTTTGTTAGATTTCAATCTCCTTTTCATTGAAATCTCAAGGGTTTATTCTTGAGTGAAATGTTGAAGAATTGGTCTTTTTCCTTTTAGGTCCAAAACCCTAGAAGTGAAAGAAAGCACCACCCACATTTTTCTCCTTTTCAAGTGGTAATATTTTTAGGTCAATTTAGAATATTATCATTTTATCAATTCTAGATTTTTTTTTGTGAGGGGAATTGGACTACAATTAAATTTTACCATTCATTTCCCTAAAATATGGCTTATAATTGTTAGGTCTCCTTGTTTGTATGGAAAATTCTGAGGATTAATTTAGTTTCTTAGATTTTGATAATATATGTGAATGCTAAAATTCAGTTCTACTTGAATTGTTTAAATTTGATTATAATTTTGGATGCCACGTCAGTTAGTTTTTCATTTTCCTTAGATATTTCAATAATGGTTTGTTAAAATTAAGTCTTGCTATCATCAAATGTTAATGATTCCCCCATAAATTAATTAAAGCTAAACAATAAATAAGGTTTAATTTTCTTCTTCAATTCTTCGAGGTATTAAATTACAATTTTAATCTTTACACTTATCTTTCTATAGACGACAAACATGAATTTAAAAAATTGATAGCGTGTGACATGTTTATTCAACCACCCTCCATAACACTTGCACTTATAATTCTTTTCTGCAACCATCGTCAAGGAAATCGAGGAATGCACAAAATATATGAAGAAGATTAAAACATGTTAACGAAAAAGAGTTGGATACGGGCAACAGATGAAAGTTGTATACCAAAAAAAAGAGTTGTACATCGGTGATGGAAAGTAGCTAGATACGATGAAAAAGAGTCCAATATAATGGCGTGAGACAAGTTTCAACTAAACGTTCACTCTATATATAGCCTATAGACAAAATTAATTAAATTTCACAATTTTCTTTATTAAAAATAAATATATATATTTTTTATTCATAAGAGACAATTATATTAAGTTTGCAAAAATATTACAAGACGTCTGCATAGCAGGTTACAAAATTGTAGAGATGACCTTTCTATCTAGCTCGAACACCATTTGATTGACACCACCAGCCACATCAACCATCAAAATTCACTAGATGAAAACATAAACCCTACCTAGAGACCATGGAAGAAAAATATATACATACACTAGAATAAAACCAGATGGAAGAAGCAACACTACCCAACAACAACCATACAAACTATATATTTTTATAAACAAAAACCTATAAACCAACTATACTTCATAGACAATGCCTAAAGCCATTCATCTTGGAAAATTGAGTGAACTCTGCCACCCATTCAAAGGCACTAACTTGATCCATCGCCAACAACTTCTTTAAGAAATTGACCCCATATGTGCCAATCTGGCAGTGCCTGACCAAGGCCATTCCTTTGAGTTTCAATAACAGAGGATAAACCTTAATAACCTCTCCCATCACCTTGACCAGTAGAAGATCCCGGGACCGAGGCATGATGTGACTCGGGAGAGCCAATTTCATCACCTCCTCTAAGCCACTTAGGAGCTCTTTTTTGAAGAACTTGTAGACTAGTTCCTTGACCTTGACTTTAGGAGTCCTAACATCTAGCACTGGGGCCAAGAAATGGGAGACAATATGGGTATTCACCCAAAATGTCTTTCGATTCACTAAAAAATCCTTCCCCAATATCATTTTTACAACTACCACCGCGTGTAGATCAATCTATAGCATAATTATTTTCAACTACTGGTTAGTGATGAGCTTGAAGGCTATTTTCCGAACCTTACAATCAAGTTGAATGGGAATTTCCTACCCAATTCTTACCACAACTTCTGATGAAATCTCGACAATGAATTTGGAGTGCTCTTCCATGACTACCACGTAGAGGGCACAAAAAGATAACCAAAGATGGCAAGAAAATGAGCCCAAAAATAAACATATAAAGAGCATCCTCAATCGGGCTTTCCAAACTTACCACGTTGAACATCAATTGTCATGCCCTGTGAAAAATTCTTATCACCTTCCACTTGTCCTTGATTATGCATCCTACCTCTTAATGATGCCAACTGGGAGGAGGGCCGTATTGATCCCAATTCATTGATGAAGAGAAGCATCATAACTTGTAGCCACCGAAGTCTATAGGCACGTATCATTGAATTTAAGTTTTTTATTTAAAAGTCTTTTCACTAGCCTAAGGGCTTGAGAAAAGTACGAAAAGACAATCAATGTGGGTACTACTAAATGCCCAAACAAGCCACCCCAAATGGGCCAACGTTAAATGCCAGACAGACCTCGACCCACCAAATAGGTTGTAGGTAAAGCCACCCGACCACTGACATGTTGATGAAATTTGATGATGATAGATGTGGTCTCTTCACATCCTCGTTGTGGAGAGATGCCTTCCCAACTACCCATATTAAAAATAAATATTTAATACATATTACAAACTTTACTTTTTTTGAAGGCTTTAGTACATCAATTCATTCTCTCTTGAGTATTTTTTAACAAATACTTGTGTATTAAAAACATATGCCCCATTTCACTTTGGCAATATATAGACCCCCATGTATATTTTTTTCTTTTTTCCTTGTTTGCTAATTACTTTCTATTCTTTTATTTAATTTTATTTGACTTTTTTTTCCCTAATTTTTATTTCTTGTATTTTATCTCTTCTCGAGCTTTGAGAGTTTATCAACATAGCATGGCAATGGAGGAATCTACAAAAAATTAGTGCTTTTCAAAATGAGATATTAACATGTTGGGATTTTAGAGTTTGTCATCCCTACATAACATTGAAGGAATTTTTGAAACATTGATGCCTAGGATATGATGTCACACAACCTACCAATTTGGCTCTACAATAATGACAATTTTTCTATCGACTAAGTTTTCCTTGACAAGTAAGAGGTATTTTTCATAGTGTGTCAAATTGTGATATTGCTATCAGGATTCAACTATGTAGTTTTACAAGTCAAACTCATTGAGCCATGCTTCATGAGTAGTGGTTCGCAAGAACCCATCTCTCATGATACTAAATGGTCCACTTAGCACTCATTGCATCTAGGTGATGCTAATAGAGGTGAAGCATTGGGCCTTCTCGAGAGGTCACCCATCCCAGTACTACTCCAACTCAAGCACTCTTAACCACAGAGTAGTACTATGGGTGACCTCTCGGGAAGGCCCAACGCTTCACCTCTGTGAGCATCACCTAGATGCAATGAGTGCTAAGTGGACCATTCACTATAATGAGAGATGGTTTCTTGTGAACCAAGTTACTCATGAAACATGGGTCAATGAGTTTGACTCGTAAAACTACACTATTGAATCCTAATAGCAATATCACAAGTTTACCTTTTTATTCTACATGTGCCATTTTTCTCATTCTTGCATGCACATTTTTGTCTCTCAATCTTTGGTGTTGTGCTTTGCCATTAGTGTTAGCTCTTTTTCTTTTCCTTATACGTTCTTGCTATTGTTGTTATTATTCATGTTCATTACTATGTCAAGAGTTATTTTTGTGTCTGATTTTCTTTGTGCCCTAATTAATGTGTTGGGTTTCTCTCTTTGGTACATCAATATCAGTCAGTTTACTTTTTTCATTTTCTTTCTTCATATTTTCTTGTTAATTAATCTTTTTTTTTTCTTGTGGTTTTTTCTTTCCTGTATGCTAGGGTTTTTCTTTTAGCCTTTTCCTTCCATTTAAATATTTTTCTTTTTGATTTTTATCATTTTTTTCTTTTCTCATGTCTTGTCATACTTTTTAATTTGCATGTTGATAGATATATTTGTTAGGTTTTCTTTTTTAATTTTTATTTGGTGGCATCGTGATGACTTCACCCTCAAGAATGCCATAATGTTGACTCCCATACTTCGAAAAAATTCAAATCTTTTAGAGTTGGGATATCATTTTTCTTAATTTTTTTGTATCCATTTAGATGTTTATGTGAAATATTATTCCTTGATATTTTTTGTCTATTTCTTTCAAAATTTCAATTTTAGGTTTTCATTGATGGGCTACTAGCTTAGACATTTTATCAAAATGTTCATCCCTAGTATTTTCCAAGTCTATTTCTTTTGGGATCATTAATTTAATATTTTTCTTAATGGGGTACTAATATATTATTTTTGTTGAAATGCTAATCCTTGGCATTTTTTGATTCTATCCTTTTTAGGATGGTTATTTCAAGATTTTCCTTTATTGGGTACAAATTCATATGTTTTCCAAAATGTCAATCACTACTAAAGTATTGAGTGTTTTCTTTCAAGATTTCTATTTTAAAATTTATTATGGTCATGTACTCAATATTTTATTTTCCAAATGTGCAATCCTAATGATTTACAAGCCCATCTCTTTTAGAATCATGATATTGGTGCTTTCTTTAAGTTGATGCTTGTTTTGATATTTTTACAAAGTCTACTTCCTAAGAGTTTGCATGCCTATGTTTTTTAGGATTGTTATTCCAAGATCTTTCCTACATTGATATTAATTATTTGGTATGTTTGAACCTCAATTCATCATAACATATACTAATTTACTCTTTTAAGGTCATTGTTTCAAGCATTCCTTTACTTGCATACCAACTCTATAATATTTTTATTTCCCAACCCATAACATTGTTTAAATACTTACTTTCTTGGGTTTTAGGATTAATTGTGTTTTTTCATGGCAATATTTTAGAGATACAATAATCATATTATATAGTTTACTATTTTCAATGGTAGGGGTTAGACCCTAGAATATAAAAATACATTTTTTATATTTTATTTTTTCTAATTGATTATAAATAGGAAAGTTAATCAACAAAAAATTTAAAAAATTGTTAAAAAATAAATATTTATGAAAAATATCTTTTTCAATGGATTAAATATTCAAATTAACTAAATGAGAAAAAATCAAGATTTTTTTAATTTTTTTACATAAAAAACTTCATTTTATAAATATATATATATATCTATTATATTTAATTATACTATCAAATTATATACAAGTTTTGGAAAACTAACTATATATATATATATATTCATATCATTAGTTGATATCATTAGTTGATATCATTTTAAAATAAATAAACTTGGATTTTTTTCAATCATTTAAAAAGGAATGTCAACTATTTTGAGTGAATTTAATATCATCTTCTTCAATCATAGATTTAAAATTTGTATAGGGTATGAAAAGTAGAGGATGGTAGTTCAATTAATATATTTTTATAATTAAAATATTGTGTAATAAAATGAGTATTTTATCATATTTTTAATATAAATTTATTTGTCGTTTACACATCAAAATTTAAAATTAAAATTATTAAATATATATATTATATAAATAAATATTAAATATTTTTTTTTTTTTTACATTATATTATATTTTGAAAATAAAAATAATTTTAAAATTCGCTAATATATATAATTTAATTTATAAATTAATAATTATTTTAGTTAATTATATTTATACAAAATATATCATTTTCATGCAACACCATAGATTTAATCATAATGATTGGTTTGTGCAATGCAGTATGCATAAAAATAAATCCTACTTTGTTATTTAAGGCCTAAAAATATTGAAGATAAATATCAAAGAAATTCATAAATTTTAGGAATACTAAAATATTGAAGAGTATTAATAGTGGTGGTCATATGGATATAATGGTTGACGTGGAAAAATTGAGGAATAGAGAATAATTATGTGAATTCTATTTTATGTTTTGTAATATATAGAAAAATTATGAAATAAGATTTTATTAGCATTTGATTGTATGAAAATGTGAATTTTAATTCAAGTAAATTATGTGAGTTGGAACTTTAAAAATATATTTACAAATTTTATATTATTTTTTTATACATTTATATACACTTATTTCATAATTTTATTAAGAATTTTATGATTGAGATACACTTATTATAAATATCTTTGAAAAGTTTGATTAGTCAAAACTTTAAATAGCATAATAAAATCTTGTTAGATTAGTCTTTAAACACCCCAAAAGACATGATAATAAATTCTCTTTCATAATTGATACCCATACAAATGCTTTCTAATGACAAAAAAATTCTTATACTCTTAAGCAAAATATTTTCATGCACCTCAGGTTTTATAATTGAAATTGTTCCTTCAAGGTATAATTCAAAATAAATTAATACTTTTCATGTTATTAATGCGACGCTGAGTCTTGAAAGAGTCACAATTCTCTATACCTAGTTATAGCCTTGTGTAGTTTATACATCTACAATGATCCAAGAAAGAGTGCCTATTAGGATTATGCAAAATTTTAAAGATAGAAACTTCAATTTATTATCTTTCTAAAGGTAAGTTTTTTCAAAATGAAATAATCTTTTTAATTGTTGAAAAAATATGTATGTATGGAAAATGATGTCAAAGAGTGCACTTTAGACTTAAATATAATTTTTTTATTTATCACAAGCATATAATTTCTTATTATATATTGTAATCAAATTGGTGTTGCTTATTATTTTTTATTGTCAATTAACTAGAATTTGAGTGAAACATTTTGTTGACAAGGATTTTTATATATATTTTTAATAAGGATTGAATTTTATTGATTAATGCAATTTTTTTCAAGTTTTGACATTCACATGTGAGAAAAATTAAGATGAATGTTTTGATTTAATGAATTAAAAAATATTTTGTTCCAATAAAATACGCATCATTGTAATTTAATTAGTTAATAGATTTTTCTTGTCATTTTTAAGTCTAAAAAATAACTTAATTTAGAAAAGGGTTCAGTTCTTCTCATCAATTTAACACTAAAACATTGTAATAACAAGATGTTATATTTAATGATTTTTAATTTGTCAAGCTTCTAAAGATATGATTAACAAAAGATGAATATAAATTTAATATTACTTTTTTTTGTAAAACTTGAGACATATTGATTAAATTAACTTATGATTTTTGAGTTCTCATCATAAAAATTTCTTACTCTATTCAATTTTTTTTTATCTTAACCAAAATTAATATGATAAAAGTCCTTAAACAATTATTGAACTATAACAACATAAGAATAAAGGAACTAAATTTACATATAATGATTGTATGTCATAACTACATATCAGTTTACTCATAGAAAAAATTAAGACGTATACTCATTTAAAAGTGATTCTTATTAAGACGTATCAGTTTACTTCAAGAAAAAATTATAGTAACTACATATAATTGTTAATGTATGACGTTTGGGTGTATGACGTTGGGGTGTGACCACTAGTGTATTAATATCTGGGGTCAGACATTGACCGATGTGATTGTGTTTAATGGCACCGTATAAACCAGTTATACCACCAGCGGCTCATGGTGCTTACACTCAGCTGACGCATTCCATTGACGTATGTATGTTGCATATCCTGCCAATATTTTACAATTAATTAAAGCTATTCACCATACAATGGTGTGACAGTCCCTAATCTACGTTCGTTGATTTCATTTGCGATATATGCTAGCGTGTAGGCAAGCGTAACCTTATACCTACTCAAATCATTCAATATCAACTTTAATGTCACAGTTTGAGTTATTAATGAAAGCAGCTTTAAAATGGAGGGAGAGGTATATGAAAGTAAAAATGATACAAATACGAAGGTTTCTGATGTTTTTGTCAATTAATTTAGCCGATAGGCTATATTTAGCGTCAGCTTCCAGTCGGGAAGTTGTCTCACGTCGGATTTTCTCGTATCGGAAAAGTTTGTCGGGTACGTGGATGCCGGGAAACGTGTCCGCCAAACAGTGTTTCTTAACCGGAGTTTTTACAGCTGCTGGCTTCATGCTTCCTGATCCTGCTACGGAGCTGCTTGGCGACTGCTTAAGAGCTGCTTCGTCACGGCAAAGTTTTGTTATAAATCTGCTTCAGACCTACTTTTCATTTACTGTGAATAGATTGAAGTACTGGCTGTAGCGTGATTGCTTTGGGTTCGTCTCATTTAGGAAAATTTCTGCTTTGCTAGGGTTTCGTGCTCTACCGAGATTGCTTTGTGCAGAATCTCGAGTCATTCTCCAGACAAGGTAAGCATTTTTCTGTTTCTATTAACACACAGTTTGAATTGACTGTACTAAAATTCCCATCTGTTCCGTAGTGTTTCGCTTGGCAATGTCTGATGTTTAATATCACGATTTGGGCAAATGACATGTCTCCCCATTCTCTAAGTTTAAAATTCCCATCTGTTCCAGAGTCTTTTGCTTGGGAATGTCTGATCTCTAATTAGTTGTGAATAGACCCCCACAGTTTGTTCATTCCACTGTTTGACAACAGGTGCATGATTCCACTAAATTTATCGGAATGCTTTGGTAGGGTTTCGTAATAGTTTTTCAATTGTATCTAATGGTGGCTTGTTGTAACGTTCTACTCCATCAAGTCTCTGTTCACATTTCTTTCTACTCATAGTGCCTCTTGAGACCTCTCTGCCTCTCACTATTTGTTCTTGTTCAGTATCATGTTGAGTGTTACAAAGCATTTGAAAGACGTTTTATCTTTTTTATTGTAATTGCGGTGTAGTTTGACACACAGTGATAGTATTTGGCTCACCCTGATTTTTGAGAAGGAAAAAATGAGGTTTGTGTTGGTAAATGTAATTTCTCCTTCAAATAAGATGTAAAATATTAATTAAATTAGAAGTTTTTAGAGGTTCCAGCTGGACTAGAGATTAGGAATAAAGTAAAATTTGGTAAAGTTCTAGAAGTTATTTTTATGTCAGTTAGGGTTGGATAAATTCTAGAACTCTAGGGTTAGGTAAATTTTAGAAACTTATTTTATGTCGGCCAAGGTAAAATAATATGTCAGCCTATATTCTAGATTATTCTAAATGTATCTAAAATCCTCTATATAAGAGGCAGATGTAAACCATTTTTGGGCAAGCAATTAAATACAAATATTTTGAGCAGCAATTCATGTTTTATTTGTGTGTGTGTTTATTCATGAATTGTTGAGTTTATATTTGCTTATTAGTGTTGATCTGTATCCATCCACCCTATCAAATTAGTATCAGAGTCAAGTTGTGGAGAGAAAAATATCAGAGCCAGATCGAAGTGAATTGAAAATTGGAGATGCAAGTTCATCAATGCCAAATAATTTATGTTCATTGCAAGTAGATTGTTGTTGAAGAATTGTTGGAGTTATAAGCCTGTTGCAAATTATTTTTTGTCTGAGATTGTTGGAGCTACTGTAAAGTAAAGAAGAAGATTCGATGAAATCCAAAATTGTTGCTTCATAAGTGAAGGGATGCATAAAGAGTCTGCAAAAATCAAAAGGCAAATCGCAGATGTGAAAAGAGAGAAAAAAAGAAGAAGGTAGATTGCTATTTATTTATTAATGTTGTTATGATTCAACACAGAGGAAAATATGATTTTCTGGCTAAATAAAAAAATGGTTGTGTTTGAGTAATTGTTGGTAGTGTTCTTTGGACGGAAGACAAATATTTTTCTGAGATAAATAAAATTGGTTGTCTCTGATAAGATTTGTGCTTGAAAAGTTATCATTCTATGGAATATAAATTGGCCATACAACTACAAGAAGGAAGAAGCAAGAATATTTTGGTGGAGTGTTAGCATTGAGGTTATCAGGAAGAAATTAGAATCAAAATAAAAGTAAGGTAAAATTATTTGTTTGATTCAATGGGAAAAGCTGATAGAGTAAAGAAAGAGAAAAAAAAAAGATTTAGAAGAAGAATTAATAAAGGTGAAGAAAGAAAATATAAGTTTAAAATGTGAAAATGATTTTTTAGAAAAAAAATTGGAAAAATTAAGGAAAGAAATGGGGGCAGAAAAATGTAATCTTTTAAATGAAATTAGTGATTATACAGAGATAATTGAAGAGTTAGATAATAGGTTAAAGTTTGTGGAACAAATAAATAATTTGCAGGTGAATAAATCATCCAAACTTAAAGAGAAGAATGATGAGCTTGAAGAAAAGCTAAAATTGTTTGAGGAGATCAAGGAAAAGAATGAGAAATTAGAAAAAAGAATGAAGTTGGTTGATGATTTAGAATAAAAGATGAAGAAATTAGAAGAAGAGAATAGTTTATACAAAAATGAAATATCAAGATTGAATGAAGAGAATGAATGTTTGAAGACAAAGAAATTCACATGTGATGTTTCATGTAGTACAAAAGATTTGAGTTTGTCAATTGATAAATGTGTTTTTGCTGAAGAAATTTGTGATAAAAATTGTCAAAATGATAATGTTGTTAGATGTTAGATGTAATGGCAATGAAATGAATATTGGTTTAAAGATCATGGAAAGAATGGAATACAAAGGTAAAGGTTTAGGAAGGCATGATTAAGGGATGAGAGAGCCAATTAAGCCAATAATGAGGCCAAAGCATGAAGGTCTTGGATACGTGACAGGTAAAGGAAATACTACAAGTGTAACCAAATTCGTTAAAAAAATGGAATGTGTACAATGTTGTCATTGTAACAGGAAATGACATATGAATGATAGATGTTGGGATTTACATCCTTGCAGTATTTGTGGTTTGAAGAGTCATTCAGAAAAAACATGTTGGAACAAGCAGTGCAAGAAAGATTCTATGGCAGATTGTATGAAAATAGATTGTGGATGAGTTTACGGATCGAGTTGGCAGAAAATTACAGGTATGATCAAGAACTTGTTTAAGTATAAAAGTTCACATGTGAAAGTTGATGGCAATCAAGCAAGGTTTTTAAAAGGCATAAAAATAATAAGTTTGAAGATGATAGCAATCATGGAAAGAAAAGATATCAAAGAAGCTGGAAAGTTACAAATAGTGAGTTTGCAGAGAAGAAGACTTCCAGTTTGAAGTTATGAAAATTTGAAGTTTGAATGACTGCTGCAGCAGTGGGATGAGAGTTGAAAAGAGTTGAGGAAAGAGATCTATAGATCAGAGAGATGGTTTGAAGTTTGAAGACTTGGACAAATACAAAGGCATTGTCAAGTTTGAAGATATCAAGCAAAGAAAAGGATTTGCAATGTTAGCAGTCAAGAGCAAGGAAATTTATGCAGCCACATTTGAGGTCGAAATTAGGGGGGAGTGTTGGTAAATGTAATTTCTCCCTCAAATAAGATGTAAAATATTAATTAAATTAGAAGTTTGTAGAGGTTCCAGCTGGACTAGAGATTAGGAATAAAGTAAAATTTGGTAAAGTTCTAGAAGTTATTTTTATGTCGGTTAGGGTTGGATAAATTCTAAAAGTTTAGGGTTAGGTAAATTTTAGAAACTTATTTTATGTCGGCCAAGGTATAATAATATGCCAGCCTATATGTATCTAAAGTCCTCTATATAAGAGGCAGATGTAAACCATTTTTGGGCAAGCAATTAAATACAAATATTTTGAGCAGCAATTCGTGTTTTATTTGTGTGTGTGTTTATTCATGAATTGCTAAGTTTATATTTGCTTATTAGTTTTGGTCTGTATCCATCCACCCTATCAATTTGCAATAAAATCAGCACTTACAGGGATCATTAGGATCTTGTTCAAAGAACAATATAGATTTCCATTTAGAAAGCTTCTTGTGCATTAGTTATATTCATTTCACATCAAATTAGTGTTTCCTCTCCTCATTATATGTCTACACCTTGTACCAAGTTCAGCTAATAAATCTTTAGTTACATGTGAAGAAATTTTGCTAAGTTCAGCTACGAAATCTAGAGTCTATTAGAATGTTGTTTGGTTTGGAGTTTTTTAAAATTTGGACTTTTTTAATATTAATATATAAATATTTTGTATTTTATTACATGCTAAAAAATTGCCTAAGCTTTTTCTGATTCTCATGAAGCAACATTTTCTGCATGATTGTTATAGAAGTAAATACAAAAAGATGCATTCTCACCTGCTTGAGACTTTCAAATCTTCTACCCCGCCAAAGTCAATTTTCTTTGGTAGCTTACTATCTGCTTCATCTTCTATAGGCAACAGAACATTTTAGCCCTTTTAAAAAATGTAGATGAATAGGCAAATACTAGCGTTTAGGTTTCCAGGGCCAACTCTTTTCAACATCTGAAAATTGGTGACACTTTTATCAGTAATGAATCTTTATTAGTGATGATTTGTTGACCCTTTTTCTATGAATGCTAAGGTTCTTTATTCTCAACCTCTTCAACAAAACTTTGCCACCAAAAAGTCTCGCTCTGCCAAGAATTTTAATGCCAGTGTGGGTACTTCACAATTGGAGGACTGGAGTTGCCAAGGAAGTGGCATGAATCAGTATAGTATAGTCTTAACTTGTAATACACTGACCCTCAAACTCAGGCTGAGAAATCAGAATGCACAACCAATAGAAGCCTTCAATGAAATTCGTTGACTTTTTGTTGTTTATTGTTTTCTTTCCTCATTATATGTCTACACCTTGTACCAAGTTCAACTAATAAATCTTTAGTTACATGTGCAGAAATTTTGCTTAAGTTCAGCTTCTATAGTCTGTTCAGATGTTGTTTGGTTTGGAGTTTTTGTAAATTTGGACCTTTTTCAATATTAGTATAAATATTTTGTATTCTATTTTTTAATATTAATATAAATATTTTGTATTTTATTAAATGTTAAAAAATTACCAAGCTCTTTATTATCATGAAGATTTTCTCAAATTAGTATCAAAATTTTACCATTACAATATATTTTTCCATCTTAATCACTTACAATATATTTTTCCATCTTAACCACTGTTTGTACTAATCTTTTAGTTTAATATTACGAAGTTTTTCTTAAGTGTTTCTCAATTATGGATAAAGATAGTTCTTTTCCAGCTCACTGAAAGATTACTTTTATTAACATTTCAAAAAAGTAAAGAGTCTCAACCTACAGGTAATAAATGCATTTCAAAAATTAGGAGTCTCAACCTACAGGTAATAAATGTAGAGAAAACAATCCTTTTGGCATGTAAAAGCAGTCTAGTAGGTCATCTTTATTCCTACACATGTTGCTTGTATTAATACGGAAGTTACTAAATGGTCTGGGGTATACTCCTTTAGTGTGCATGTCACTAATAAATATCCTCCAAGGGAAGTATTAGAAATTATAGGATATATACAATGATCGTTGATGTTTATACTTCTAATAAGCAATTATTAGTTATTAAATGCCCACATACAATGATCGTTGATGTTTATATATTTTTAAATTTTTTTTTTGCTATAAATTACAAACTTATAGCATATTTTAAGGTAGAATCTCTTATGCCCGTCTTTCATGCTTGATTGTTATGTTGGTCATTGCGATTGATTGCATACAAAACTTAAGCCCGAACTCGAAAGTGAAGTGTAGCAAAAATGTAAACAGTGGAAAACAATATTGAATGTAACCTGTTGCTTACTTTCTAAAAGTAGTCTTGTGGTGTTCATTTCTTGTCTGACATGTGTGCTTCATCAATCTCTTGTGTAAGTCAACAAACTATGGTAAATACAAGTTAGTTAGCTAGCAAATGCTTATCTGTCATCAGGCTAGGGAATTTTAGTAATGAAATGCATTGTCGAGTTCCGGGTTGCGTACAAAGTATGCTCTGGATATTCAGATAAAGAAAGCTTTTATTACAAGCACACTGCACACCATTCAATGGATTTATGTCTCTACTATTCAATGTTTAAGGAGCAGAGACCTTGATAACAACTTAGATGTGATTCTCAAACCAAAATAGCAGTGCATATATCAGACGGTATTGTGTTCTTAAACATGGGATATGTCCTCCACAAAAGGAAATATCTGCCTGATTCCATTCTCCTCATCTGATATGTATGGTTTGATTAACTTCAGAAGTGGGTCACACCGATGAATCTCTCAACTTGTTATATGAAATGATGAAAGACAAATTTGTGCCCAAAAAACCCCTCTGTCAGCTATTTTTTGGTTTTCTTAAACAAAATAGATTGCCAAAGGCACAAGAGATTATACTTCACATGGTCAAGAAGAAAGGTTCTGAAAACAACTTAATTTATTTATGTTTTGTGTGACTAAGAAGAAACAAATATGACCTGGAAGCTTGTACGTTTAGCTAAAAGTAAAGGGCTTGCCTCACTGTAGCACCATTCCATGTTTTCTTGAGTAGCCTTGGTCATGATGGTTAGCTCGCTAGAATTTTTTTGCTTCTATATGAAATGATAGAGATGGGATTTGTTTCAACTGCATTAATAATGTGTAATGCACTGATAATGGTATATGGGTTGAAGCTCTATGGTTTCTAACATAGTGTACCCTAATTGACGGCCTTTGCAAGTTGAATAGAATGGATATTTCTCTCAGATTAGTAGGTAACTGAAGCATGTTGATTGTTCTATAGACATTATTACATACTATATCCTAATCAATGGTCTCTGCAAAGAGGGAATAATACATGAAGCTCTTGAACTAGTAGCTAAATTGACACAAGATGTTTGGTGTCTATATTATCACATACACTTCCTTAATTAATGGTTGTTGTAGGGTGGGTAAAGTAGATGAAGCTCTTGGATTGGCACATAACAGGATACAAGAGCATTATTCTCTAGATATTATTATGTATGGTACCCTAATTAAAGGTCTCTGCGAGTTCAATAGAGTGGATTTAGCTCTCAAATTAGTAGCTACCAATAATAATAACATTTCATGAGTAAGTAAAGTATTTTTAAAAGAAGAATAGAGGAAGACACAAAGTTAGCTAATACAGTGCAGAGCATGCGTGTGCAACCCAGAAAGAATTCAAGGAATATAAAGCATGAAGGCTACCAGCATGCGTGTGCAACCCAGAAAGAATTCAAGGAATATAAAGCATGAAGACTACCAGTTAAGGTGGGGGAAATGAAACAAACGAGGACAAAACAACATAGAAGATGAAGTAGAAACAACTTAATATTGAAATAGACATAATTGTATAAAGATGAATATCTTTTTAATTATATTATTTTTAAGAATTAAAAATTGAATATCTTTTTAGATTTATTTATATATATATATATTAATTATATAATTATACAATTTTTCATTTAGTTTGGACAAAGCAGTGTTGATATAAATAGCAAGCAATTAAAGAAGCGATCAAACTATAACATTTATATGTCCCTGATATCTTTACCTTTTCACATTTTAAAAAAACTCCTTACAACAAATCAAAGTGATTAAATAGAATATTATTATCAGTGTTGATATAAATAGCAAGCAATTAAAGAAGCGATCAAACTATAACATTGATATGTCCCTGATATCTTTACCTTTTCACATTTTTAAAAAACTCCTTACAACAAATCAAAGTAATTAAATAGAATATTAGGGACATCTTTACCTTTTCACAT
Organism: Sequoia sempervirens; assembly: GCA_007258455.2. Taxonomy (NCBI): domain Eukaryota; kingdom Viridiplantae; phylum Streptophyta; class Pinopsida; order Cupressales; family Cupressaceae; genus Sequoia; species Sequoia sempervirens. Next base: position 22,110,493 of record VDFB02072274.1, read on the forward strand.
TTTTAAAAAACTCCTTACAACAAATCAAAGTAATTAAATAGAATATTATTATCAATGTAGACACTAAATTCAATTGACAAATGTCAATAGATTTGTAACTATTAAATAGAATATTATTATCAATGTAGACACTAAATTCAATTGACAAATGTCAATAGATTTGTAACTATCAGCATTAACGGAAAATCTCATATTATTATCAATGTAGACACTAAATTCAATTGACAAATGTCAATAGATTTGTAACTATCAGCATTAACGGTAAATCTCTATGATAAATTATTATCAATGTAGACACTAAATTCAATTGACAAATGTCAATAGATTTGTAACTATCAGCATTAACGGTAAATCTCTATGATGATTCTGTCTTTAGGTAAATCTCTATGATAAATTATTATCAATGTAGACACTAAATTCAATTGACAAATGTCAATAGATTTGTAACTATCAGCATTAACGGTAAATCTCTATGATGATTCTGTCTTTAAAATTAAAGAATATTTTCAAATTAATTATATTTCTATCAGTAATCTTCTACAACTTTTTTTCCATATTAAAGTTCATCCATTGCACTTACAACAGAAATATCATTTAACTTATTTAGTACGAATATGTTTACGAATATGTTCTCGGAACTTATAAGATAGAAAAATAATAAGTACGAATATGTTCTCGGAACTTATAAGATAGAAAAATGGTTTTGTGGTAGTGGTTTGTATTTACAGTTGCTTCATGCTTCTTTCAAGTCTATATGTTTGGAAAGCATTCTCTTCTCAGCCATATGTTGCCTGCTGTAATTCTACCGTGCTCTTTTTTGTGTTTTTACAACCCATCATCCAGACTAGTATCCAAATTTCATACCTTGGACAACAACAAAGATGGCAGTGTAAGTGCAGAGGACATACTGGGTCTGCTCGAAATGCTTGGGCTTTAGTACCTTTGTGATGATAATATGCAGATAATGATGGGTTTGCAGGAGCATATGAGCTGTGATGATTTTTGTAAACTTTGTCTCAAGAAGTCCTGCTAAGCTTGAGACTGAGAGAAGGGCAAGACTTGGAGAATTGCTTCAGAGAATTGTGAAACAATGATTAGCAAGATTTCCATATTGTCATATGAGCTGTGATGATTTTTGTAAGCTTTGTCTCAAGAAGTCCTGCTAAGCTTGAGACTGAGAGAAGGGCAAGACTTGGAGAATTGTGAAACAATGATTAGCAAGATTTCCATGTTGTTTATATAATGCCTTCTGACTGTTGCCTCTCTCTTATGATCCCATTTTTTAATGGTTTATATTATTTTATAATGCACAATCTGTGAGATGAGTGATGTATAACTTGCCAGGGACATCCATTGAACCTAGGTGTTTTATAATTTATCTTTAACTTAATCTTGAATTCTCACTAGAGAATATATAGGTGTTTTCTAATTTATCTTTAACTTAATCTTGAATTCTCACTAGAGAATATATAGCTTGCTATGTCACCTAGGTGTTTTCTAATTTATCTTTCACTTAATCTTGAATTCTCACTAGAGAATATATAGCTTGGTGTCTCACAAACAGGCAGAGATTTGAAAATTTCAGAGGTAATCCAATAGAATTCATCACCTCCTGGGAGGTTTAAAATAGCATATATGTCAAGTATTTGTTATCATTTTGGTTGGTTTCAGTGATATTTGCAAAGACAGGACCAATAACATTCAGGTAATTATATAATACTATCCAATAGAATTCATCAAATTTCAGAGGTAATCCAATAGAATTCATCTTGAATTCTCACTAGAGAATAAAGTTTTATATAGTGTCTCACAAACAGAGATTTGAAAATTTCAGAGGTAATCCAATAGAATTCATCACCTCCTGGGAGGTTTAAAATAGCATATATGTCAAGTGTTTGTTATCATTTTACTGCAGTTGGTTTCAGTGATATTTGCAAAGACAGGACCAATAACATTCAGATAATTATATAATACTATCAGTGTATTCCTTGCAGCTCCAAGTACTAGTAAGGTAGAGTTGTGGGTGTATTCCTTGCAGCTCCAAGTGCTAGTAAGGTAGAGTTGTGGGTGTATTCTTTGCAGCTCCAAGTGCTAGTAAGGTAGAGTTGTGGATCTTAACAGCCAGTTAGAATTCATCAGCTCCTGGGAGGTTTAAAATAGCATATATGTCAAGTATTTGTTATCATTTTACTGCAGTTGGTTTTGACAGGACCAATAACATTCAGGTAATTATATAATACTATCGGTGTATTCCTTGCAGCTCCCCCGACTGCAGGGACTGCAAGTGCTCAGGTAATTATATAATAATATAATACTATCGGTGTATTCCTTGCAGCTTCTCCGACTGCGACTGCAAGTGCTCAGATAATTATATAATACTATCGGTGTATTCCTTACAGCTCCCCCAACTGCAAGTGCTAGTAAGGTAGAGTTGATCTTAACAGCCATCTAGAATTCATCAGCTCCTGGGAGGTTTAAAATAGCATAAATGTCAAGTATTTGTTATCATTTTACTGCAGTTGGTTTCAATGATGGTTTCAATGATATTTGCAAAGACAGGACCAATAACATTTACTGCAGTTGGTTTCAATGATATTTGCAAAGACAGGACCAATAACATTTTACTGCAGTTGGTTTCAGTGATATTTGCAAAGATAGGACCAATAACATTCAGGTTATTTGTTATCATTTTACTGCAGTTGGTTTCAATGATGGTTTCAATGATATTTGCAAAGACAGGACCAATAACATTTACTGCAGTTGGTTTCAATGATATTTGCAAAGACAGGACCAATAACATTTTACTGCAGTTGGTTTCAGTGATATTTGCAAAGATAGGACCAATAACATTCAGGTTATTTGTTATCATTTTACTGCAGTTGGTTTCAATGATGGTTTCAATGATATTTGCAAAGACAGGACCAATAACATTTACTGCAGTTGGTTTCAATGATATTTGCAAAGACAGGACCAATAACATTTTACTGCAGTTGGTTTCAGTGATATTTGCAAAGATAGGACCAATAACATTCAGGTAATATTTGTGTATTCTTGCAGCTCCCCCGACTGCGGGTAATTATATAATACTATTTGTGTATTCCTTGCAGCTCCCCCGACTGCAAGTGCTAGTAAGGTAGAGTTGTGGATCTTAACAGCCAGCTATATGTTCAAGGAGATACAACTTTACACATTGCAACAAGGAACAAAAGTGAGCCTTAAGTTTTTTTGTTTTGAGTTTTAAACTTGAAAGCTAATATTATAGCAGCCGATTCTTGTAATAGGAGTTTTAGTGTTAGAAATAATTAGGTGAAAAGATCGTTAAATATTATAGCAGCCGATTCTTGTAATAGGAGTTTAGTGTTCAAATAATTAGGTGAAAAGATCGTTAAATTTTAATGAGGAGATGGCTATTAAGTTTCTTTGTAAAGTAGGTCGAGAGTGAGTGAGTAGTGGTATTTCCTTTTTACAGTTTCCAGAAGGAGAAGCTTTCAAGTTGTACATGAATTTTATATAACAATTAACTCAGTTAACTGTTGGAATATACCGTTCAACATAATTGTAGATGTGTCACTATTATGTTCAAGGGGACGTTGACGATAGCTTCCCATAAATTAATCCATGAGAAATCAGGTGAAGAGGAAGATGAATTACTCCTGATCTTCATCACCGCGCCTCTACAATGTTCATCAATCTTTTTACCTCTCGCTCTACAACCTTCACTCTTTTCTCTCTCCATTACATTGCGACCATAAAAAATATTATATCTGCCCACCGTGCTGCTGTGTAGGGTGTGACAATTTATGGGTATTTAACCTTAATAAATCTTTGTAATCATAATGTAAGGATGTTTAAATATTAAAATTATCATCAACCGTGTTTCTTAATGCATTGGTGGAGGAAGGGCCTCGCATTTAACGGACAAAATATAGGAACATATAAGTATCAAGTCTATACTATTCAATAATCTATAGAAGAAATTAGGTTGGTCTTCTATTTTAATTTAAAAAAATATTATTTAAATAATAAATAGAAAAAATATGTTTTTATTTATTGGAACAAAATGTAAATATAAGATTTATATAATTTCTATGAGCATCAATAAATTTTTATAAATATAGAAATAGTGACGTCATTTGTGTGATTCTTTTTTTAACAAACTAATAATACATGCTTATTTACTATTAATTAATTAACTTACACAATCCTCTCTCCAAAAAAAACTCTCCAATACCTAATATATCTATAGATATTACAAATTTTATTTTGTCAAAGGCTTAAGTACATAAGTATATCTCTCTTGATTAGTTTTTGACAAACTCTCCAATACCTAATATATCCATAGATATTACAAATTTTATTTTGTCAAAGGCTTAAGTACATCAAGTATATCTCTCTTGATTAGTTTTTAACAAACTACTTGTGTCTTAAAAATAAAAAGGCTCTCTTAATTAGTTTTTAAGAAACTACTTGTGTCTTAAAAACATATGACCCATTTTTTTTTTTGGCAAAACATGGAACTCCATTTTTTGTTTTTGCTTTGTACCTTATATGTTGCTTGTTTTCTAGTTTTTTTATTTAGTTTTATTTTGCTTGTTTTTCCCTTAGTTTAATTTTGGATATTTCATCTCTTGTTTGGTTTTTAGAGTTTGACACCCTATGACAAAAAAAAATCTCCAAAATCTATTCTTTGCAAACTGAGATATCACCATGCTTGGATTTTAGAGTTTGTCATCCCCACATAACATTAAAAGAATTTCAGAAACTCAAATTCTTAGGATATGATGTCACCCATCTCACCATGCTTGGATTTTAGAGTTTGTCATCACCACATAACATTAAAAGAATTTCAGAAAGTCAAATTCTTAGGATATGATGTCACCCCAACCTATATGTTGGCTCTACACTAATGGAAAATTTTTAGCTTGCCACTTTTATCTTTTTATTTTGCATGTTGTGTCATTTTTCTCATTATCACATTCACATTTTCCTCTTTCAACCTTTGATGTTATTGTGCTTCTATCATTACCGGTAGATCTTTTTCTTTTTCTTGTATGTTCTTACTGGTGTTGTTATTGTTCATGTTCATTGCTATGTGAAGTGTTATTTTTGTCTCTCATTTTTTTTTCCATTATAGCCCCTTTTCGTTTTTCATTTTATTTTTTCATGTTTGCATGTTCACAATTATTTTTTGTTTCTAGGTTTTCCATTTTTGTGTGCTAGGGTTTTTCTTTTGGTGTTTTCCCTACATTTGAAGATTTTTGTTTTCATTTTATTAATCTTTTATTTTCTAATCATGCCCTATTCATACTTTTCTATTTAGATGTTGATAGATCTATTTGTCAAGGTTCTTACTTATTTTGTATTTGGTGACATCACCCTCGGGAATGCTTTAATGTTGACTTCTATAATTTCAAATATTTCAGTCAAGATTTCACTTTTCTTTGTGTTTGCTAACCCATGTAGATGTTTATTTGAAATATTGATCCCTAAATTTTTCTAGTTCTTTCAAAATTAGTATTTTGGGTTTTCTTTAAAGGGGTACTAACTTAAACATTTTATTAAAATATTGATCCCTAACATTTTAATTTCTCTTTATTTGAGGATCACTACTTCAACATTTTCCTTGATGGGGTACTAACATATTCATTCTATTGAAATGTCAATCTCTCATATTTTATGATTTTAGGATTTTAGGATAGCTATTTCAATATTTTTCTTGACTAGTTATTATAATCTCATAATTGCATCCTATGCAATTTCATATTACATACACCTTCCCTTTTAGTTACAATTAAGATAATTATGCTCTTTAATCCTAATCTCAGCCCAAACCATCCTTCAACAACGAGCACGTCTAGTTCCTCAGTTGTTAAGTTCAATTTCAACTTGTACTAGTGTGTGTCGCACAAACAGTCATATGCCATGCTAGAGTCCACCAAATATTTGCAACTATGTTAGCTGTTGGGATGATACACTTACCATGTTTCGGTAGTCCAATGCCTCTGTCAACCCGCACTTTCATTGAGAATCATTCATACATGATATTTGGAACCTAAAAACTTCATTCTTTGCCTCTAATCTTTATCTTTTAAACTTGATATACAACTCTATTATTCTAAAACACTGTCTAGCTCTCTCTCATTTAGAACTTTCTAAAACTCCATCGTTCCACTATTGCTACAATCACAATGATATATCGCAAAGCTCTATTGTTATATTTGAAGAGATCACTCTCATCTTGAGGATTCTTGCATTTTCTTCATTGTATCAAGAAGCTACTTTGCTTCTATGCTTGGGCATGGTAACTCTTTTAGATTTTTTGTTGAGCATATTGTCTCTATTCTTTTAGCATATTGTTCTTTCCATTGTTTTATGTTTATTTCTATCTTTTTTTCTAAGGCTATTTATGGAGGTGGGAACACCAAAATGGGGGTTTTACTAAGGCAAATTCCTATACAACCACCCAACCCCTCTCTTTGGTCTTATTTGTGTAGATATAAGTGGACTTGTTTGGAGGGATTCTTTGATTGTGTTGGATGTCTTCAATGATACTTTAAACTCTCATATGTTACTTAAATTATTTCAGGTCATTTAGCATTTCCATTCAAGTTATTCCATATTTGTCAAGCAGTCATATTCCAAAGTCTCTCTTATTCAAAATTATTTCAGGTCATTTAGCATTTCCATTCAAGTTATTCCATATTTTTCAAGCAGTCATATTCCAAAGTCTCTCTTATTCAAAATATTGTATGAAATAGTTTGTGTTTCTTTGTGGTAATTTCTATTGTCTATCCATATGGGACATTAGTGCAACACACTCTCATCTGATAACCATGCATTAGGCTTGGAAATAGAGCTTTTCAAGTTGTCTAAAATTCCCTTGTGCTCTGTACTTTCAACCTCTAAGGCCTAAAGAGTTTAGATAATCTTTGTGCTTCATAAAAACACATTCAATTAATTATTGGGTAAACTTGAAGGTCAGAGTTTCCTAAAGGTTTATTTGAGTGTGGGTTGAAACTTAAGTCCTTGAGGGATTTGACTATTCTTCATTGTGGTTCAATTTTCATACTCTACATTTTGGGAAACCTGATGTGAACTCGACTTTTGCAAATATTTCTCAAAACAACATTTAAAACCTTAAAAAAAAATTCTCTTGCATTCTCTTCTCTCATTTTTTAGAGTTTGTAAGGTTGTGCATTGCGATAATCTTCTATGAGCTTTATGAACCAGTCTAAAACTTCTAGATACATAGTTAGAAGAAGCTCAAGAGCTGCCATACCTCCAGATTCATATAGTCCCACTAGACTTGGCCCAATGTTCTCTAGAAATCTTGATCCTTTTGGCTCTTAGTTGGTCTTTGGGTATTCTTCTACTTCAAACTCTCAACCTAATTTTCAAACAAATTCTCCTCTTAGGTCTCCTTCTCCTATAGATTATGAGGCTACTCTCAGGGTCGAGGAGAATTTGAGGCACTTTGAGGATTTCCTTGATCATGTGACAACTTGTTTACTCAAGCTGCTCCTATTGTTGGTAATTTGAGAGACTTTCTTGAATCTCAAATCATAAGGGCCTTTAGTTGATTTGTGTATTAGAAAACATAGTTGAGACTCATGTACCTTCGTACACATGTCTTGAATCAACCTCATGATCCTCAATTAGACGTTACTGGTACCCAATTGAATATCTTGATGCTTGAGGTGTCTGTACACATGGTGGATGCTAATCCTATTGTAGCTCTTATATCTTCGACTAATAATACAAACATTGTGTTTGTACCTCCTATTACTCTTGGAATTAATGTGTCTCAGAATACTTTGGGGTATAACATCATTCCTTTTCCTAGTTTTGCACTTCAAGCTTCAAATAGAAAATGAATAATAATTATTTATTAATTCAAAGTAAAACATAATTTATATTGGTGGAAAGCTGAGAATCTCCTTTAAAAACCCTTTTCATTTCATCAATTTTAGGTAGAAAAAAATTCATCAGCCACATACTTTACAAATACCCATCATATCGCCACTTTTTGGCCCATCATGATCTTACACATACCCCTATGTAATCCATTCTTACCCATTTCTATTGTTGTAATCCTCTTTCTTTGAACATCTTGAATGCTCTTATGCCCCAAGGAATCAATATATCTAAATTTTGACAAGTATAGTGGTAAGAGATACCTACAAATACATGCTAATTCTTTTATTGCTAGGCGTAGTGATTTCTTGCATCAAGACCATTTATTAGAAAAAATATTCCCATGATGCCTTAAGGAGACCATGTTGGAATGGTTTTTCTCATTTCCTACTAATTGTATATTTTATTTTGATTAGCTCATGAATCAGTTCCTACAAGAGTTTCAAGTGAACATTGGCTCCAATATCACTATCATTGATCTTGTCCATTATAAGCATCAACCTAGTGAGAAGTTAATTGATTCTATCTCTTTTTATCAATCTATCTCTTCACAAATTCCTTGGGTAAAAGTACAAATTCGTGTCACACTTTTATAAAGGAAAAAACCAACACTAATGAACCTTTAAAACTTGAATCACTAAAAAGTGGCATATATATTTTGAATTTTAAAATGATGCAAACTCATAAAATGTGTATTTTTTAGTATATTTTATGTTTTATTTAAAAAAAATTGAAACATTATTTTAAAATAGTTTTTCATTTGGCTTGGGCAGTGGGTTTGCTCCCCATTGGTCTCGGGTTCGACTTTGCTCCCGGGTTTAAGAGGTGGGACTTCTTGTAGGTGGGGGATCTCACCTACAGAGGACTAGTCTTGCCCTAGCTTACTTCAGGTACCCAAGGTAAGGGCTATTGGGCTGGGTCATAGAGACACCCTTATTGTATCAAAAAAAAAAATGTTGAAAAATAAAGGTACATGAGATATCAACCTTTATATAGTAAATTTTATACAGGAAAAAACAAACTAATCAAACTTTAAAACTTGAATCACTAAAAAGTGGCATATATATTTTGAATTTTAAAATGATGCAAACTAATAAAATGTGCATTTTTTTTAGTATATTTTATGTTTTATTTAAAAACAATTAATACATTATTTTAAAATGATTTTTCAGTTGGCTTGGGCAATGGGTTTGCTCCCCATTGGTCTTAGGTTTGACTTTGCTTCGGGTTTAAGAGGTGGGACTTCTTGCAGGTGGGGGATCTCACTCGCAAGGGACTAGTCTCACTCTAGCTTGCCTTAGGTACCCAAGGTAAGGGTTCTTGGGCAGGCTAGGTCATGGGGAAATCCTTGTTATATAAAAAAAAAATGCTGAAAAATGAAGTTACATGAAACTTTAGTGCATGGATATATATTTTTTTAATTATGATAAATATGTATTTTTAAATAAATATTAAATTATGCATGTATTAAAACATAGCTATTTCCACTCAACATCAAATTTTATATTGAATAAGATGCCAACTTTTATCATTATTAAAATTAAGCAAATTCAAAGGACCTGCCTTTGGATAGGAACTGAAGAAAGATAAACAATAGCTTTGGTTAATTGGGAGAAGGTCTGTTCACCTAATAAATTTGAAGGATTGGGGATAAGAAAGTTAAAACCTATTTAATAAAGCCTTCCTTTCAAAAATAGGTTGGTTATTCATTCAAGGGAAAAAGAACTGTACATTAATATTTTAAAAGCTAAATACATGGGTATCAAAGATTGTACTATTTTCTTTATTCATAGGAGTGGCCAAAAGGTTATGTAGTTGTGATATAGGGGGATTCGCTACTCATGAGTTCTCTTAACTTAGAGATCTTCATGGGGTAAACTGCCCTAGATTACCTCAATGGAACAGTGGCGAGAGTTCTAGAATTTGAAAGAGTGGGTCACAAAGTTTCTCTTGACAAACTAACAGGCTCTCGACCAAAGGTTGTCAATGCAGGAAGCAGACGATAGCACGACGCACTGGTGTCTCAGTGGTGCGCTGGCATCTCATACAGACCAGGGAATGAGTTTATCACAAAAAATAGCTAACTGATTGCTAACAACCAGATTATTGAGAATTTGTAGAATGTGATAAAGAAACAAAATAGGACTGAAATGAAATAAAATAGAAGTGATAAAGAAAAATGGAAAGAGAAGGAAATACTTATAGTCATGTAGGTGATGAGGCCTCCACTGAACAAATGTCTTCAAAACTTGCAAGCGTGATGTTTGGAGAGAATCTTGGGGCTGTATAGGGGTTTGCCTTAGTCAAACCCCCGTTTTAGTGTTCCCACCTCCACAGACAACCAAGAAGATAAAGAGTGTGATGAATAAAGTGTGTGGTGAAAGGAAAACCCGCTCAGGAGTAGAACCTGCACTACGAATAAGCATGTGATAAAAGAAAACCCCACTCGAGGAGGAGAACCTGTATCATGCAAGAGGTGATAAAAGAAAACCTTGCTCAAGGAGGAGAACCTGTACCACCAAGTAAGTATGCAAATAGTAGGGGATATGGAATCCCAAGATGCTCACAAGCGTAAAATGGAGTTGCAAGGGCCAAGAAGGCAATAAAGAGTGTTGCCAAGAGAGCTTGAGAGAGCTTGATGCTGCTACAAGAAGCTGTGAGCAAGTAATGGAGTGAAACTAAAAGCTAGAATGAAACTAGAAAAATGCTATCAAGACTTGGAAAGACTTTCCAACCTACAAATGGATGGAAGGAATGAATTAAAAGGAAAGAGAAGAAGCTTCTCGGGCAATTACAAAGAATCTTGAATCATTTCCATGGACAAACTTAGCTGCCAAGTGGAAAACATGGTCTAAAACGGTCATCTGAGCGTTTATACATCACAGGACGCTAATGTTTGGACACATCACGCTACAAAATGATGCAAACAAGAAATGCGCAAAGTCTAATGCAAAGTTGACACGCAAGGGTGGTTGCTAAAAAGGGGTGTTGGAGCATCTTGAGAGGGAGAAAGGCTAGTGCAAGGGCCAAAATGGGCCTACTCAAGATGCTAAGGGAGTGGACACTAAAGTGGAAGCAAGAGTGTAGGCAAAACTGCAAAGGTGCAATTTTTCTCTTATACATTTTTCCTCCACTTTAGTGGGCATATGTATCTACATTAATATGCACGCTAAAGGAAATCTATTAAACATAAATAACATCATATGCCAAAATGATACTATAGAGGAAGCAAATAACTCTTCAAACCACAGAAGCATGCCCCCAGGTTAATGGTCTGCAAAACTAATACATTAGACAAGAAAAACCTACACCGGATAGCAATGTCAAATCATAAAAACCGAAAGGATTCGAGTCAGTAGAGTAAAGAGACATCGATGTAAAAGGTTGTCTTGGTACTATGTGTCGTCCCCAAATAATACATAGAAGAATTTAAGATGAAGGAAGGGCATATACTTAGGATGAAGAAGGTGCATATCTTCTATCTAGTATATGCAAGAGATAAGAGAGATGAACAAAGCCCATGGTGAAAGCAAAACCTGCTCAAGAGTAGAACCCACACCATAAAAGAGGTGATAAAAGCAAACCCTACTTGAGGAGGAGAACCTGTATCACCAGAAAGAGCCTCACAAGCCCGCAGACTTGTAAGGAGGCATCCCCCAAGATCTCTCACATGGAGGAAGCCGAGAAAGTGGACTTTGCAGAGTTAGGAAGTGACAAAATGCCTACCCTCATATAGAACATGTCAAAAATTGTCAATACGTCTACCCGCAGATATGACATATAAAAGTGGCGACATGTCCAGCTGCAAATAGGAGATGTCAAAAGCATCGATATGTCTACCTATAGATAGGACATATCTAAAATTAGTGACATATCTACCCGTAGATAGGACATGTCAAAAGCGTTGATCCATCTACCTGTAGATAGGATGCATCTAAAAGTGGCGACATGTCTACCTATAGATAGGACATGTCAAAAAGCGTCGATACATCTACTCGCAGATAGGATGTATCTAAAAGTGGCGACATGTCTACTCACAGATAGGACATGTCTAAAAGCAACCAGTCACGTAGACCAAAAATATTTCAAAGGGGTCCTTTGGGAACCTGGTGTGAAAAAAGAGGGGTCCACTGGAGGGACACTTCAATTGAAAGAGAAAGTGAAGAGAGGGGCCCTTAAGAAGGACACACATCTCTGTAACAAGTTATCGTTGCCTCCAACATATAGGGGAGGAGAACCATGCAAAATACTTCAGATAGGATAGAGGTGAACCTTGATATCACTTGTCAAGCAAAGTAGAGATAGGTACATCAATCAAATGGGAGTTTGATGGCACCTGAATCACAAAGTTGTATTTTTTCCTTCAAGGCTTTACATTCACTAGTGGAATGACCAAACACTCAATGGTATGCAAAAAAAGAATGTTTATCATGTCCATGAGATTTCTTGTGTGTAGAAGGCTGAGTGATTAAGTGTGCTTTTAGAAGCTGCAACAAAATACACTCTTGCTTAGATAAAGGATGTGGAATAGGAAGCAACCCTCTCTCTTGTGGGGAAAGGTTTGACTCCTCACAAGAAGAAGGCATGAAGGTAGAAGACAAGGGAGGATAAGTCAATCCTCTAGAACAAATTTGAGTGGAATTCACATCACCAGTCAATTGTGGTTCTCTTTTAGATTTTTTGTTCAAGCAGCCAAGCCCTAAGTTACGCTTACGAAGCACAAATTCTATAGGGACCTGAATACCTTTCTCTTTGCATCCACAACCTTTACGCTCATAGCCACACTTAGAAACGAGCCTGAAGCCAGGGCCATAACATGTTTGCAAGTCTTGAAAAGAAGGAGGATCCTCATAAAGAGTGTTATCCCAACAATGAGGGTCACACTCTTCTATGGGATCACTATCATTCTTATTAACAGGACTGTCAACACTATCTTCTTTAGCCAAAGCGTAATCCTCTTCCTTAGAAGGAGAATCAACAATAAGGATATTACAATTATTTCTCACACCACTCCGTGATACAAAAGAATAATAATCTTTGATAGCAGGTGTGGATGATGTTTTTGGAAGGTCTAAGTGGATTAGGTTGACTTTATATTCTCCAACGAAGGAATCTGTAAAGTCTAAAGGGCCCCGATCACCATCAAGACATGCATTCCTTTGAGAATATGTAGAAGGAGCACACTTAGGATTCCTCATTTTCGAAGGATCTTCTCTAGGGACGTTTGTCTTGAGAGTATCCTTTGTGGTAGGTACTGCTAGAGTAAACATTGACAGACTAGAAGATGTTGAAGGAATAAGAGTAGGCACAACTGAAGCTCGACCAGTAGCCGCCATCTCACATAGGTGCATAGCCTCAGGGTCAGCTTTGACTATGACTACTTTATTGTTACAAATTAACTTAATAGATTTATGCAAGATAGACGAGATTGCACCCATAGCGTGAATCCACAGTCTACCAAGAAGAAGGTTACATGGAAAATATTCTGCATTGACATATACAAGGGTAGGAACAGTAATGGGTCCAAACCTCAAAGGCAAGGCTATCGTGCCTAGGGATCGTCGACCGACATTATCGAACCCACAGAGGATAGGGGAAGAAGTATTAAGAGAGGATGGGTCAATATTAATCTTAGGTAGTAGATCAATACTACACACATTGAGCGCTGAACCAACATCAATGAGAGTATGTCTAATGCCTATCTTATTAATATTAACTATGATCATTAGAGGGTTCGCTTGCTTCTATACTTCCAGAGGTGGGAGCTCTTGTGGATAGAACATAATGTTTAGCGAACTCACGTGAATATACGCCATCAATGCATCAACATCTACCAGCCTAGGGGAAGAAGGAAAGAGGATCTTTTGCAAAGCTTCTTGAAGCATACCCTGATAAATCGAGGCAGACCGAAGCAAATCCCATAGTGAGATCTTATCTAGAGTAACACAAGGTTCCTCGATAAGATTGTTACCACTAGGTGCTTTAGTCATAGGTTTAGGAGCTTGAGGGAGTCTTGGTTGTTTATTCATACAGTTCTCATAAGTATAGGCTACTAATCTATAAGAGGGAGCCTTAGGAAGATTAGGATATCCACTATCTAATGGAACACCATCGATAGCACAAACCCTTTTAGGAGCGGGACTAGCCGGAGTCACGTGAATGATCAGTCTCTTAGGCCCTTGAGGGGAAGAGAAGACATCTACAACATTTATAGACTCATTACAACTAGCAGAATAATTACTTGAATACATATTCTTAACATCAATCCAAACATGATAAAATGTGGAATAGTTACTTAAAGGGACATTCTCAACATCAATCCAAGGAGAATCAGATGTGGAAGGGGGTTCATCATTCATTAATGCATCATCTCTAGAAGAGGGTGCATTAGGACGAAGATGAGATTCATCACTTGCAAATGCATCACCTCTAGAAGAGAGTGCATTGGAAGGAGAGGGAGCTTCGTCATTCACAAATGTACCATCTCTAAGGAAGAGTACATTGGAATGGGTAGAAAGTAGAGTAACATTAAGAAAGGTATCAATGATTTCATCTTCTTACAACAAGACATCCTCTAAAACAAGAGGAATATCATGAGAAGGATCAAAGATACCAAGTGACATGGGCAGAGCTAAGTCACCATCACATGCATTGAATGTAATATCATTAATATTTTGGATAATATTAGATACAAAAGTAACAAAAGAGTCCATTAAATCCATCTACAACTTTTTTGAAGAACAATTTTCTTCACGTTGGGTTCACCAAAAATGTGATATAGCGAGATTTGCTACTCACGAGTTCTTTTCACTTAGATATCCTCACGGGGTGAACTACTTTATATTACCTCAATGGAACAACAACGAGAGTTCTAGAATCTGAAAGAGCATGTTATAGAGGTTCTCTGGACAAACTAACAGGATCTCGGCCAAAGGATGTTAGTGCAGGAAGCAGATGATAGTGTGTCGCATTAGCATCTCAGTGGTGTGCTAACATCTCGTACGAACCAGGGAACAAGTTTATCACATAAAACAACTAAGTGATTGCTATCAACTAGATTATTGAGAATTTGCAGAATGTGATAAAGAAACAAAATAGGACTGAAACAAAATAAAATAGAAGTGATAAAGAAAAAGGGTTCAAGAGAAGGAAATACTTATAGCTATGCAGGTGATGAGGCCTCCACTGAACAAATGTCTTCAAAACCTACAAGCATGATGTCTAGAGAGAATGTTGGGGCTGTATAGAGGTTTTCCGTAGTCAAACCCCCATTTTGGTGTTCCCACCTCCACAGACAATGAAGAAGATAAAGAGTGTGATGAATAAAGTGTGTGGAAACCCACTCAGGAGTAGAACCCGCAACACGAATAAGCGTGTGATAAAAGCAAACCCCACTCAAGGAGGAGAACCCGTATCACGAAAGAGGTGATAAAAGCAAACCCCGCTTGAGGAGGAGAATATGTATCACCAAGTAAGTATGCAAATAGTAGGGGATATGGAATCCCAAGATACTCACAAATGTAAAATGGAGTTGCAAGGGCCAAGAAGGCTACAAAGAGTGTTGCCAAGATAGCTTGGGAGAGCTTGATGCTGCTACAAGTTGTGAGCAAGTAATGTAGTGAGACTAAAAGCTAGAATGAAGCTAGAAAAATGCTAGCAAGACTTGGAAAGACTTCCCAACCTACAAATGGATGTAAAGAATGAATTGAAAGGGAAGAGAAGAAGCTTCCCAAGCGGTTAGAAAGAATCTCGAGCCATTTCTACCAAGAAACTTAGTTTCCAAGTGGAAAACATGCTAAAAAATGGTCGTTTGAGCATTTACACATCATAGGATGCTAGCGTGGCACGTAGATATCCGTGTGACACACTAATGTTTGGACACATCATGCTACAAAACGACGCGAACAGGAAAGGCACAAAGTCCAATGCAAAGTTGACATGCAAGGGTGGCTACTGAAAAGGGGTGCTGGAGCATCTTAAGAGGGAGAAATGCTAATGAAAGGGCCAAAATGGGCCTACTCAAGATGCTAAGGGAGTGGACACTAAAGTGGAAGCAAGAGTGTAGGTGAAAATGGAAAGGTGCAATTTTTCTCTTATATAGTAGTATAGAATAATATTGTGAAAACAAGGGAAAATTTGAAATAAGGCACTAGGAGAACAATAGGGAATGAAAGACGGGTAAGATTTTGGGATCAAGCCTGGGGAAAAGGTCTTGTTCTTTCATCTATTGATCAACTGAACCAACTTAAACAAGAACTCATTAGGCTCTATGGGATATTTTTTTATGACTATGTTGATTAGGGAGGAGGAACACCTAAATGGAAAGATTCCAAACAACAAGTACTTGATAGGAGGGCCATAAGGGAGGATTTTTTGCCGGTGCCTTTTAACTCATTTTCCATGCTAGAATTGCTTCTTGGATCTACTGACAGTTGTTTTTCGAGATGGAGAGGATGTCTTGGTTTGGAGTGATAAAATGTTTAGTGATTTCTAAGTGAAAGTTGTTTACAAGTATTAAGAACAACATTTTCTTAGTCCCTAGAACTTTAATTAGTGTAAAGTATGGAATGATAAGTTAATTCCAAAGATCAATTACTTCTAGTGGGTAGCAGTTCATGTTAAAATCCTCACCATTGATGTCCTTAATAGGAAGGGTTCTCAGTTTGTAAATAGGTGTTCTCTTTTTACTAAAGATTTTGAAATTGTAATCCATATGCTACATTACAATGCTCCTTTGTGAGGGAGGTTTGGTCATGGGTTCTTGACATCCTTTTAACTAATTGGGTGTTTCCTTTTAGCCTAAAGAATCTTATTAATCAATGGAGTTTTTTTATCTTTTACACATCTCGTTATAGTGGATCATTGGAAGAAAATCCCTCCCTTTGTTGCCTAGAATATGTGGAAAGAAAGAAACAACAATGTGTTTAAAGAGAAACAGAGAAGTAGCATGAAATTTTTTAGGTGCACAAAACAAAAAATTCAGGAAAATATCAACTACAAAAGCTTTGGCCTCTCTAAGGTTGTGTCGACCTATAAAGATCTAAGAATAAAATAGATATGGGGAATTAAAAAAGACTTGACTAGAATAAGTTGGACTAATATTTCAACACAAAATTGATTATCTGTAGGCCTCCCCCAAAAAGTTGGATTAAGTTAAACTTTGATAGTTTCTTAAAGGGCAACCTGAGAGTTGTTGCAGGAGGATTGTTAAGGGACTATAAAGGTAGGTGTATGGAAGGCTGTACAAAAGGTCTAGGGATTGCTACTAGCAATGAGGCTAAAGTTTCTCCTATGTGGTAGGGTTTGAAAAGAGCTAAAGAAGTTGGTTTTAAAAAATTGATAAGAGAAGGGGACTTTAAGTTGATTATTGAAGCTCTTAAGGGTAATATTGAAACCTCTAGAAGATTAAGAGTATGATTGAAGACTCAAAAAGGATAGTTAATTCTTTGGACCAATTATTAGTGCAACACACTCTTAGGGAGGGGAATAAAGCAACAGATGTTGCCTCTAATGTTAGATCATCCTATGCCCAGTGGAATAATTGGAATTTTGAGAACCTTCCTCAACAAATTAAAGCTAGTTTCTTTGATAATCAACTTTGAATTAGCAATTCGAAGTTCAATTTTCAAAGGAGTAATGTGGTAGTGGTGAGTCAGTCTCTAGGGGCTTTGGTTCTAGTTTCCTCTTTCGGAAAGGATTTTATTTGGCACCATTTTTTAAATTTTGAATTCTCTTACTCTATGAAAACATGTCAAATGAAGAATGGGAATGAGACTTGAATGGGTAGCCCCCTACAAATCAGTTGGTGCAAGATCTTATGCCATGTGGTCCTTTTTTTCCTCACATGTTATTCTTTACAAAATTATGTGTTCGGAAAGGAGGACAAGCCTAAAAAGACTAAGGTTTTATTTAAGGGTATGTGCAGGATCATGGTGTGCCAAAAAGTGGCAATATTATGGGGGTATGTGGCTGACAAGTTTTTTTCACCCAAAATTAATGAAACAAAAAGGGTTTTTAGAGGAGATTCTCAGCTTTCCAAAAATATAAATTATGATTTAATTTTAATTTAATAAATAATTATTATTCATTTTCTATTAGAATTACGATTAAAGTCCTGATTGATAGGCTGATTGAAAAACATCTATAACTTTCAACGGTATCATATTTTTTGAATCCAAAACATGTCACATTCTATGCTTCACATACTATAGGATTAAAAAAATAAAATTAAATTTCATGAAGTTTTGACCAAGTTAAGGTGGTCATAGACGAAGTTTTTATATTTTCTAAAAGTTGTAAAAAAATTCATAATTAATTATTTACTTGGAAAAAATTAAAAAATATGCATCACATCCATGAGTCCTTCTTATATATAAAATCTTACAAAAAATATTATCATTTTATTATGGTTAGGGTCGATAGACACCTACTTTTATTTTTGCCTGAAATTTAAGTACTATTGCATTGAAATTTAAAATTTTCACCAAATAGATTTTATTTATTTTAAATAAACCTAGTATTTTAGAAACTAAATTCAATTTTCTAAAAATTATATTCTTACATATTTTTGAAATAATATAGATAACTTATTCAAATATTTATGTCAAGTTGCCTAACACTGATTTTTCTAAATTTTTTGCCACTTAAGGGCCTGTTTTTTGCACGATGATCCTGCACATATCCTTAATAATAATTTTGTGAAGGAGATTATCAATGAAAGGGATTGCATCAATAAGCCAAAGGACATAAAAATAATATTTTTAACAATAATTATTCTAAGTTCATGTATATTAAAGGTGGGGAGTGTTTTGATTTGACTAAGTCTAATAATAAATCATAAGTTAAAAAGTATTTGTATTAATACCTTTGTCCTCTTCAACTCTCAAAGTAATTATAAGGAGGCCCTCTGCATGATTTATATGATAGCTATAGATTGGTGTCATATTCTTAAACCCCTTGGTGACAAATCTAACTTAAATTATTTGTTTTATTGGCTTGGTGGATGATTACTTCACATGAGCTATGGGTCATGTCTAAAAATTAAAATTATCTAGCCTAAGATTCAGCCAATCTCGAGTCTTGATGTGCAAATTATTAAGGGAAGAGTCTTCTAGAACAAGGAAGATGGTTATCTACATTTTTTATTTGGGATGTGAGGGCTCTTTATGCTCATAATATTTCTAGAATGAGTGAAGAATATTCTCGCTATTTGCATGTTTTCATTTGTAAGAGTGGGTTCGAGGAGCTGTAGCCACTAAATTAAAAAATAAAGGTTGCGAAGTGGATATGGGGGGGCCTAAAAAAATATTAGAGCCATTGTCGTATGTCCCTCTAAGATAAAATGTTGACCTTTGGAAATTTTTTGAGTAGGCGAGAATTTCCTCTTTCTTCCTAGCGATGAAAGGCTTCAATGATGACCTGACTTCTAAATTTTACAACTCAACGCAGGAGGATAAAGTCAAGATTGGTAGTATTAGTTTTGTTGTCAACCCTAAGCTTATTGCTGATGCCATGGGTTTTGAGTGTTGGGGTCTCAAAATTCCAAAAGTTAGTGTAAATCAAATTTTCCCTTAATCTACTTTTGGTTTTCAGCTCATATATTTTTCAGCTTTGTTATGAATCTGCACTTAAAGAAAAATGTTTCTTCGAAAGGCGAGCAATGCACCACATGGTGGTTGTGCAAATTTTGTTTATCTTCTTCCTTCTAGGAGCAAGTCGGGGCAGATGTTAGCTAGGTGAGAATTTTCTCTAAGGCTATTTTCATAAATTTGAGATTCTCGCCTACTCGACATGTCATCTCTTCACTTTGGGAAAGTTATTCTTTTAAGGAGTGATCTCTCTAGATGGAGTTTGTTAGAGCATTTTGGGTATTTCTTGCTTTCGGGTTGGAACCTTCGAGTCGATGCCATCAATCTATGTGATTGTTTGATCAGATTTTTCCAAGCTATTTTCTAGGATCCGATTATTTTCAGATTGCAATCTTTGCTAAATATCTAAAGGACATTAATGAGGCAGTTGGGAATTCATGAGCAAGGATTGTCATGATCTAATCAAGATCTACGATCAGATCATGAGCTATCAGATGCAAGCATCTAGTAGTATTTTCTTCTAGAATGTTGTCAGTGGTGTTCTCTTTTTCCAACTATAAATAGGAGGTGGCAACATATGCAATAAAGTTCTTTTAGTTTTCCATAGATTTTAGGGATATTTTCAAAAGTTGAAAGTTTACAGAACACTGCTACTCTCTAGCATGTTATATTGTTTTAACTCAAAATATCATTGGATTGGCATCTAACCTTTTCTTGTAAGTTAATTTGATATTTATGTATGATTTGTTTGCAAGAAATCTTTGAAATTGTGCATGTTATGGCCTTTGTCAAGTTCCTTCTTTATGTTTTCATTCATGATAAAAACACTGTGTTA
This sequence comes from Sequoia sempervirens, assembly GCA_007258455.2. Lineage (NCBI taxonomy): Eukaryota > Viridiplantae > Streptophyta > Pinopsida > Cupressales > Cupressaceae > Sequoia > Sequoia sempervirens. Next base: position 22,130,830 of record VDFB02072274.1, read on the forward strand.
AGCTTAATTTGATAGTTCGAGTAGTTGATTTTCATGTTGTAGGCTTGTATGATCTAATGATAGCTTTCAGAAATTGGATTATGTCTATTGAGCTTCTCCATTTTCTTTAATGGATGTTGTTATTCCATATTATGCTGTAAAAAGAGAAAGGGTTTTTGTAATTTTTGGATATTTCTATTAACTTTTGGATCTTTTTTATGCTTGATTAGACATTAATGAGTGCTTCTTGGAGGGAGATTTGAAAGACTACACTGTGCTTTTACCTAACCTTTGTTGCTCATTCTCTTCCCAACAATGAAGGGTTGTGGTATTCTGTGTCTATTATATCATTCATAGGAAAATAATTGAACTTTGAAATGTTGTAAAAGCTTTGACACATCACCATTTTCATGTTTTATATTTACATTTCCTTCTACCTTTTCTCCCAACTCAAAGAAGAGTTGGCTTTCTATAAAAATTCTAGAGGTATTTAGTGAGGCGTAAATTGGTCCCCCACTCACTAAATTTCCCATAATCCTATCAGAGAGGTGCAAGATTTGATGATCAATAGGTTTTTTTCTGGCATGCTCGGTGGGACCGAAAATTTTCAAACATTTGATTAGAAGTTAGAAATATTTCTAAAATCAGGCCAAGGAAAGAAGCTAGAAATTTCATGCCTAGAATCCAAACAAGAGCATCCTAAAAGGGCCATTTCTAGTACTCCTAGTTACATGCCTTGGTATTTAGGAGAAAAAGACTTACAGGTTCTGTATCACCTGTAAGAGCAATAGGGCAAGAAGTAAGAGCCCAAGATCCAGAGCTTTATCTATCCCACCTAGAGGCTAAACTGTTCAAATTAGAATACCAACATACCCTAGTCATAGGAATCTATTTTCCATGGCTCATATTGCTGCCCCCACTCCTAAAAATTTTGTGACCTGAGATAGTGGTAGTCTGCTACAACCACCTACTCCCCCAGATGTATAGCTTGCTTTACTAATGCCATCAAGGCTATTCTAATTTTTTTTGGAGAAGACTTCAAAACCCCCTCTGACCACCTCCAAGCTATAACGGAGGTATGCAGGGTACATAACATAGTAGAGGAAAATATTGCTCTTAGGATGTTGGATGCTTCCTTCAAAAGAAAAGCTCAAGATTGGTATCAGTCCCTAGCTTCTGGTTCTATACACTCTTGCGATTAGCTCAAAGAGAGGTTGTTTGAATGCTTCTCAAAAAAGAGATTTCTCCTTATTGTTGCATCAATTAATCACCATCAAGAGCGCCCTGTAAGAGGCCACGAACAACTTCAATACCAGGTTTCAAAAAACCTAGCAAAGATCCCTATAACTACCCGACCTCCAGCTACGATAGCTCATTTATGTTTTGTAAAATCAAATGCTTTCAATTCATACATCATGTTCATGATAACCTCTATGGGAAGAGATGTCTTTCCCGATGCATATGATTTGGTTAAGCATGAGGAGAATAGTCTGATTGACACTGGGAAGCTTCCACCATGACCATTGATGCCCATATTCGCAAAAATCCTTGGTGGTCCTTGGGAAGAAATTACTCCAAATACTTTTTCTCCACAAGTGATGAAATCAGCTATGCCACAATCCATGTATGTGTATCCTACTGTGCAACTAAGCATGTCAGTCTCCTCCTTGCTAGCAGTAGACATCAATGATATGAAGAGTCTCATGCAGTATTTTGCTAATGAGTTAGTCCTCATCAAATGACAAAAAGTAGCACCTTCAAAGGAGGCCACTCAGACCTATCAAGGGGGAAGGCTATCCTATCAATAGAACATGTACCAAGGACCCTCAAAAGGAGGTTAGCAAACGATGTCCACCAACCAGATAGTCCTAGTTACTGTGCCGCTTTAGGCTGTCAAGAGCAATCTAAGCAAGGATTTGGTACCAAGCTAGAACAACTTAGCGGAAGAAGAAAATGCATGGTGCTTCTGGTGAAATGATAGTTGAACATGCCCCAAAATTTTTTTAGGGGAAATCTGCTACAAAAGATAGCAAGAATGAAAGAATATTAGTCTCCTGAACATGGAAAATGCTCGCTTTAGAGCAAAAATGCATGGAATGTCTTTAGAACAAGAACTAGATATTGCATTGGACCAAGTGCTATTCTCATTGATGGAAGAAGAAGAGGCAATATTTGCAAATGATGCTCTGACAAATAGTGTCTCACAAGTATAATTAGATTAAAACATGAGGTCTAAGAGAAGACTCATGGGAGAATATGTACAACAAGCTCTACTGCATCCACAACTACATCAACCACAACCAGAAGAAAAGTAAGTTTTGCAAGCCATAACCTAACCTACTTAGCAATCATGAACTCTGCCATTGCTAGAGAAGGAGATGGATGAGATACTGAGCCCATTCATGACAGATTGTTTTCCCTCGAAGACAAGAGAGATACCACCATTCAAACCCAAGACCTTGCTAGTTGAAATGCTCAATGTGGTGGAAAAATTGAAGAAGGCACCTGCTAACATATATCTATGGGACATCATATCCATTCTTGAACAAAAGACATTACTCTAGGAAGCACTAAAGAAGGAGGCACAAATACCGTAGATGGATGTGACTCTACCCTGCGATCAAAATAAAGAGAAAGAGCCTGCGTCAAAACCCCAACCTTCACAAGCTGTAGCTTATATGAATGACACAGGAAATGCAAAAGAGAAAGAGGTAAGCAGGAGAAAGCCCACACATTTATTTTTAATGCTTATTATGGGAGATAAGCTTTTACATAATAACATGGTTGATTTAGGAGCTAGTACAATGGTCATGCCTAAATAAGTGGGCGATGCACTAAAACGTAAGTATGAGCCCCTTGAGAAGGGAATCATGCAATTGGATGGGAAGAAGGTTCCAACTGTCGATTGCATCAATGATCTTTCTTTGACCCTCTTCTCATGTCCAAGCTAAACGGTCACAAAAGAAGTAGTTGTGATAGACATTCTCCCAGTATTCAAAATGTGACTTTCAAGAGATTTTATAGCAAAGCTTGGCAGATATTTAGCACTTGATTGGTCTCACCTAATATTAAGGACCAAGCATGGAGTGAAGATGAAGATCATGTCTGAATCTTTGCATCCAGAAAACATAGCGAACAATGTAGTCCTATGTTTGGAAGCAACACATGCCTCCTTCTCCCAAAGGGATAAGTACTATGTAGAGATGTTAGAAGACAAAGAAGACATAAGTGATTTGACCCTCGAAGAGGAGGTCCTCCTCAACCAATATACTAACTTCGAACCATTCAAAAAATTTCATGCAATGGGATTAGGCACCTATGTGATCTTCGATGATGATCATGTCTTTCCAAAATTGATAAAAGATCGGGAGGAACATAATGATCTGGGTGACAATCATCTATCAACATTATATATTTATGGCACCAAATGCAAAGTCAGTTCTAGAGTAGGTGTTTGACTAGTGTCCCTGATAGGGTCAGAGACCCTCAAATCTTTTCATTTTAAGTTCCTATGCTCAAATAATGATGTAGAATATGAAGCCTTGGTTCATGGTTTGATCATTGTAGAACAGATGGGCGTAAAGATAATATAAGCTTTCAAAAATTCAAAGTTGGTTGTGAGCCAGGTCCATGGGCAAGCAGCTGCCAAGAATATAAGAATGAAGTCATATAGACATTAGATATGGGATCTAATTGAGAGTTTTGAGGCTTTTAACATTTAGGTTATCCCACACTCCCAGAATGAGGTTGTCGATCGAATGGCTTCACTCGCTTCACAGTCTAAACCAATTTCCTATTTAGCAACGAAGCATAATGGAGTGCAAATCATCATCTAACTGATAATTCCTAAAAATGATTAGAACTGTAAAGTATTTGAGGATGATATATAGATTGCTATCTCTTTACAGAAATTAGGAAAAACTTCTAACCATGCATAACCCAAAATAGGGTCTCTCAAAGGGAAAGTGATCTAGTTAAAAATAAATAAGCTTCCTCGAGGTTTAATCTCTCTTGAAGATCATTTTGACTGCGAGGACACAAGAAATAGAAAACAAAGGTTCATTGCAGATGAGAGGGATTTTGAAGTGCTCGATGTCAGAAGTGACAAAAAGTTAAAGGTCAGAAGTAACGTTCCACAAAAAGATAAGGAAAGACTAAAGGGTCTATGGTCTAGATATGATAGGGTCATAGCCTGGACCTATGATGATCTTAGAGGGTATGATTTAGGTATAATTTAACATACTATTGAATTGGCCGAAGGTTCAAAGCCTGTCCAACAAAAAAAAGGGCAATCAATTTGAAGGATGAAGCGTTGATGGCACAAGAGCTCACCAAATTAATTGAATCAAGGATCATATACTTGTTTAAGAATTCCACCTAGGTGTCTAATCTAGTACCGAATTAGAAAAAGATTGGAAATGTTAGGCTCTATGTGGATTTTAGAGATTTGAATAAAGCCTCGCTGAAAGATCACTACCCTTTGCCATTAATGGAGAAGATACTGTAGACTGTGGCCGGATCGGAAATGTTTTCATTACTCGATGTTTTCTCATGTTATAATCAGGTATATGTAAAAGAAGGTGACCAACATAAAACAACGTTCACTACTAAGTGGGGGACATTTGCATATTCAAAAATGCCTTTCATACTTTCAAATGTTGGTGTGACTTTTTCAGCGAGCAATGGATATTGCTTTCAGAGGGTTAATCAAATTATTTTAATATATTTGGGTAAGCTAATGGTCTTTTCAAAATCAAAGGATGATCACTTTGATCATCTAGAAAAGGTTTTCTAGAAATGTTAATGGTTCAATATTTCGTTGAATCCCAAAAAGTGTATTTTCAGAGTACCCCAAGGAAAGCTTCTTAGTTTTGTGGTATCGAAGGAGGGAATAGTGATAGAGCCTGAAAGGGTGAAATCTATAATGGAGTTTTCTCTACTAGTAAATTAGAAAGGGTTGCCGTCTTTTTTAGGGAATATCAATTTTGTCAACTGGTTCATTTTAGTCTTTGTAGGCATTGCGAGACCTATCACACTGATGCTCACTGAGAACCTAATGTTCAAATGGATCCCCAAAGGCAAAGCAAATTTTGAGCAGATAAAGGAAGCCATCTCCGCCACCCCAATGTTGGATAACCCATACTTTTTCAAGGATTTTTTACTCTATGTATATGTTGATGCCAAAAATTAGAAAGGTAACAACCTTTGTGGGAAACTCAGTTAATGGGGGACCAATTGCACTACACTGAGTGACCTTTGGGTTTTCAAAGAATCTAACTTCTTTTGTAATTAGGGTTTTAGAATGAGGAAAGGAAGCAGATATAAAAAATAAAGATCTAACTAAGGAGATCCGCCAAGATTTAGATTTAAGGCACTATAAACCTATCTTTTGAATGTAATTTAAGGGCCCATTCAACAATCTGCTATGTCTTAGAATAAAATAAAATAAAATAGAAACCTGAATAATTCATCCAATGACATAAAATAATTCTCACACACATTTACTGAAAAGAAGAGTCAAAAGACATGATCTGAACCAACAAATTTGTATTTAAAACATAGAATTTTTGCAAATAAACAATCTAGGATAACAATAGCATAGTATAATGTTTTATCAAATAAGCAAAGAAAAATAGAAAAGCTGAACAATGACATAGTCTGAGAGTCTCATACAATAATATAAAAAAAATACAAAAGGCCTGGTGTCTTTCCCTAATTTTTCTATATCTTTCAAACTCTTCCTCTGAAGAAAGTAGTATATATAGCTAAAAATCCCACCGCTTTGAGGGCCAGTAACAGAAAAGATCCCATATCTCACACAATGATGCTTGTAGCAATGATTTTCTTCAGTGGTTGCAACAGAAACAATTCAAGCCATAGAACATGGTCGTTCCCTAACTAGATGCATCCCCTACAAATGATGGTAGTCATCCCAAAAAACCTTGTACAGACAAGTGTCATTTCCTAGTGGAGGCATTTAGAACACATGGCAGTATGTCATAGCTTGTTATTCACTCCATCCTTCCCTTTAGTAGAATCCCCACTGAGGAGACGTGTGGTGGCAAGTTGCAACCTAAGGTTCATTTCTCCCTTTTTGCAATGAAAGCTTGTCCAGTGAAGACACATGGAGTCATTCTTTACTATCAGCGCCGACGGTGGGGTCTGCCAAAAATGTATGTGGATGCAAACTACATGGCGGGCGGATGGGGCATGACTAAAAAGTGAAGGGAAGCTCAGTCTTTAAGAGCCCGTGGTGACAACATGTGGAAGCATGATGAGAGCCAGTAGAAGAGTGAAGAAAGAAATCACTGCGATGAGCACCTAGAGAGCACATGTCGGTAGTTGATGGAGCTTATCAAAAAGAGGGCCAATTGAGAAGCAAAGGGCAACATTTTGAACATATGAGGCATGGGCCAGTATTTAGAAAAAACAAAACCACCCAAAGGGAGCTCAAGGAATTTTATATTCACAGCTTTTGGCGATTACCAAGAGCGTTTTGCCTACGGAACAAGGAACCCAATTTTTTTTCTAGCTCACAGACTAGAGTCCCATTCATTCGGTGACAAAGTTAAAGCTTAGAGAGAGTGGCCTGGGATGGTATCGATATATCACACAGATTCTCTTGCACTCTTCTCAAATCAAGCATTTCCTAGTAAGGTAGTGTCACAATTATACCGACCCCGATCTCAAGTTGGAAATGTAGCCATGCAATCTAAGGAGTGACACCTTCAATATCCACTGCAGTATGATGTTGACTGAAACTATGGAAAGTGGATGTGTCCTGTTGCTTCTCTTCTATCTTTGCTACAATCTACTTCGCAGTAGCCACTGAGTCATCGAAAAGAAATGGGGAGGGTAAGCCCATCTGGGTTAGGTGGGAGAACCTAGCCCATATGCTATTCATTGTTTGGTCCAGCCTGGTAGTGCACTCATTAGCATGAAGGATGGTCGAGTGGTAGTGGATGAACCAGTTTGCTGTTTTGGTAGCAACCTTCTAATTGTCGATCCCAACATTTGCTAAGACCTTGTTCGAGACCATATATAGCCTATCCAGTGGATTTTCCACCTCAGGAACCCTCTCTACGGTGATCAATTGGAATTGCTCAATTGCTCCACGAATCTCCCTGCCTAAATTGGTTGCCTCCGCCATAAATTGGAGCATTAGCTGAAGTGTCAGGTAGAAGGCGAGTAAGTGCACCAAGATGGTTCCCAAAAAGGGGGCTTAAGTGGCCACTTTTTTTTCTGAAATCAGAAAATATTGACCTTGGATGTGAAATTGAGGATACTTACACTCAAAATTTTGAGATGGAACAAGAAAAAGGATTCAAGTGCTCTGAGTCTACTTTCTAAACTACTAATTTATTTTTAAAATGGCTGGGATTAAGGGGTTCAAATGAGGGACATACACAAATTGAAGTAGTTTTTGTCAAAAAAACATAACATAGCAACTCTTGTACAACCCTCATACGATGGTATTTTTTTAAGTATTTTTAAAATCGCTATGGTCAGAAGTTAGCTAATATTATGTAGTTGATGCACAATTTTTTTGATAAATTTTTTAATAAATATTTTATTTTTTACTAATTTTTGAAGTGGACACTTCTTAAAAAATATAATTTTGGCCGTGCTACCCCTACAAATTTTGGAAACTAATTATTCTTTTTATAAAAAAATTGTAGAATGGAGTCTAGTTTCTAAAAATGTAATTTATTTGAAATTTTGATGAACGGTTAATTTATAATGAAAAAAACACCAAACATTACTTTTTTCCAAAAAAGTGACATACAATCAAAATAATTTATGGATGAACGGCTTAACATTGTCAGAACCTAACATTACCTAACATTACCTAGATGTTTGATTTGTTTGATATTGAACCACTTTCAATCCGACAGTGAGCACGAACCCGATTATGTGAAATATTGTAGAAATTGCAGAAACATGTCTTTTGTCATTGGGAATACGCTTCAAGCCTTTGGGTTGGTATTCCAAGCCAAATAACAAACCAAAGGATTGGGGATTCCCAAAGAAAGATATAATGCGAGCGTGTTATAATGCGCTCATGTTATATGTCAATTTTGATATTTTTTTTTCGTTTGTGGGGAGAATGTCTAGCAAGATGTAATGCGAGCATGGTATAATGTGCTCACGTTATTTCTTTCTTTATGTTAAATGCATATTGAATGTATGTTTATATATTTGTATGTTTTTTATGCACATGTATGCTTGTATTGCATGTATGTATGTATGTATGTATGCCTGTATGTATCAATGCATGTATATTGTATGTATGCCTATTTGTATGTAAGATTGTATATACGTGCATGTACATGTATGCTTGTATGTATGTATTTATGTATGTCTTTAGAGGGAGGGAGAATTTTAAGAGAGAGAGAGATCTAGAGTTGTCTGGGTAGGGTGGGAAGGGGAGAGGGAGAGGGGGGAGAGAGAAAGAGGGGGTGGAAGTGAGACTTTAAGAGAGAGGGAGTGGGAGATAAGGGGTTGGAGTGAGAGGTACTTAGCTAGGTATGGTGGGAGGG
>VDFB02072274.1:22140427-22230487 GCA_007258455.2 Sequoia sempervirens
GGATTAGGGTTGAAGGGTTGATGGATTAAGGGTCAGGACGGTTGACAGATTAGGGTAGAGAATTTACTAAGTGGGTTTAAGGGTTTAAGGGTTGAGGGATTAGGGTTGAGGGTAGAGGGTAGAGGGTTTAAGGGTTTAAGGCTGAGGGTAGAGGATTGAGGGTATAGGGTTGGGGGATTATGGTCGAGGGTCCAATGCATAGGGTAGAGTGTATAGGGGTTGAGGGATTAGGGTTTAAGGGTTGAGGGATTAAGGGTCAAGAGGGTTGATGGATTAGGGTAGAGAGTTTACTAAGTGGGTTTAAGGGTTGAGGGATTAGGGTTGAGGGTAGAGGGTAGAGGGCTTAAGGGTTTAAGGTTTAAAGGTTGAGGTTTTAGAGTCTAGGGTTGAGTTTTTAAGGGTTTATAGGGTAGAGGGTTTCATGGTTGAGGGTTCAAGGATGAGGGTAGATGATTAAGGGTCTAGGGTTGGGAGATTAGGGTTGAGGGTCCAATGTATAGAGTGTATAGGGGTTAAGGGATTAGGGTTTAAGGGTTGAGGGATTAAGGGTCAAGAGGGTTAAGGGATTAGGGTTGATGGTAGATGGTAGAGGATTGAGGGTAGAGGTTAGAGGGTTTAAGGGTTGAGGTTTTAGGGTTTACGGTTGAGTGTTTAAGGGTTTATAGGGTAGAGGGTAGTGGGTAGAGGGTTTAAGGGTTGAGGGTTTAATGTTGATGGTAGAGGATTGAGGGTAAAGGGTCCAATGTATAGGGTAGAGTGTATAGGGGTTGAGGGATTAGGGTTTAAGGGTTGAGGGATTAAGGGTGAAGAGGGTTGAGGGATTAGGGTAGAGGGTTTACTAAGTGGGTTTAAGGGTTAAGGGTTGATGGTAGATGGTAGAGGATTGAGGGTAGAGGGTAGAGGGTTTAAGGGTTTACGGTTTAAGGGTTGAGGGTTTATCATTTAGGGTTGAGTTTTTAAGGGTTTATAGGGTAGAGGGTAGTGGGTAGAGGGTTTAAGGGTTGAGGGTTTAAGGCTTAGGGTAGAGGATAGAGGGTATAAGGGTTAAGGGTAGAGGGTAGAGGGGATAGAGATAGGAGTGATTGAGTGAGAGAGATTGAGTTGAGAGAGGGAGATGTTATAGGGGTTGAAATACGAGGGAGATACAAGAGAGAGAGAGAGAGAGGGAGGGGGTGGGAGAGAGATAGAGGGTAGAGGGTAGATGGGGAGAGAGATAGAATTAGGGCTTAAGGGTAGATGGTAGAGAGATAGAAGGAGTAAGTGAGTGAGTGAGAGAGGGAGTTGAGAGAGGGAGAGGGGGTAGGAGGAAGAGACTTGAGAGAGAGAGAGGGAGGGAGTGGGAGAGAGATAAAGGGTAGAGGATAGAGGGTATAAGGGTTAAGGGTAGAGGGTAGAGGGGAGAGAGATAGGAGTGAGTGAGTGAGATAGAGGGAGAGGGTATAGGGGTTGAGAGATGAGGGAGAGACTCGAGAGAGAGAGGGAGGGAGTGGGAGAGAGATAGAGGGTATAAGGGTTAAGGGTAGAGGGTAGAGGGGAGAGAGATAGAATTAGAGTATAAGGGTAGAGGGAAGAGAGATAGAATTAGGGTATATAGGGTATAGACAAAGAGAGAAAAAAAATCTATTAGAAAACCAAATTTCTCGTAATGCGAGCATGTTTTGAAGAAGTAGAGATATGGCTATTTTATGAAGAAATAAAGTTCTCATGTTATAACGTGAGCACATTTTGTGTTGCACTAAAAATGGTAAAAAAAACTCAATATACTCATGATCTTAAGGCCCACATTCTACATACTCTCCTGGTTCTGTGCATTCATCGAGAAAAAGTAGTTTTTGATGTTGTGAAGTGTGCATGCATGTTTTTCACATTTCACCACCTTTTTCATGGTCTTTCTACCACCTTTGCATGAAATAGTAGAGTTTTCACATTGAAAGACATATAATATCAATTCAAGTTTGAATTCCATTGAAAAATGATATACAATTGAAGTTTGGAGGGGAACAATCTTTTAAAAAAAGTCAAATTGTTGAGGAGTTTGAAGAAAGAAGAAGCTAAGGCTACATAATTGGGTTGAACTCCTCCATTTGAAACTCTGGTTTTCGAGGTATGTGCAGTCTTTACACATTTTTCTTTCATTCTATTATGGCTTGCTTTCATTTTTGTTATTTAGCATATTCCATGTTGATCATTGTTTGTTTGTGATTATAACCTTAGGTTGTCAATGTACATTTTAAATTACATAATTCTATACACTTGCCAATTACATTTTTAAACCACATCTCTTTGAGGCATTTTGTTATTTAACAATTGACTTACCTTGTGTATGCTACCACATTTTGTATACACATATATATGACATACATTTTAAGGAAGTAAAATAAAACATCATTTCTCAATCCTTTATTATGGAAGTGCATACCAATCTCTGAAGCTTTCATTGAGATATTTTGTCAAACAATTATACCAAGCAACTCATTGCCTTGTCTATGCTACCAAATTTTCCATACATGTCTCTAAAAAATTGGAATATACTCCTCCCACATTGATAGATCTTAGAAACTATTTTGGTTTTCATCTCTGTTTCTAAATTTACCTCATCACTTTTATTTGTGATATATTTTAAATGTTTCCTTGATTAGTCTACCTACAAGGGATTCTAACACTTCTCTCCATTGTTAGAAGACTCTTTATTGGCTAAGTTAGCAACATTGGGAAGGTAGCTAGTGAGGGAGCTAGCTTGCCAACACTCCACTAGCTTTCCAATGTGGTAGGGTTGAGAAGGTAGAGGCAGCGTATGCCTCATCAAAATGGGGTGTCATGGTGAGTAAAAGTTGGTAAAGTCAAGGGGCATCATAATTTGGTGGTCAATTAAGTTTGTGTAAGTACAATAAAGAGTGTTGGAAGAGGTTTTGAGGTTGTATGATGTATGGATATGGGGTTTTCAATAAACCCTAGTGAAATTTGAGGAAAGTTAGGGTTTAGAGGATAGTGGGGTTAGAGGGCCAATCACACCCTAAAAATTGTGGATTTTGTGGATTTGTAGATTGGTAAATGCTTCCCAATGGTGTTTTGCAATTGGAAGAGTGATTGAGAGCGCATTTCTTTGTTAAATAGACCTATTCGAGGGTCTAGGACAACGTTGAGTCCATTTGTTATATGTATTATAAATTATAACTTGCTTTCTCCCGATTCCATTTCATATACAAGAAATAATATTACAAAAATTTGACATATAAAGATTTCGACGTGTTTGTATGGTGACACATCAAGAACATAACAATTCATTTTGCACTATCATGATTATGCTGTGAAAATGTTAAAATACTATTGAAGATAAATGTTTGTGTGATAATGTGTCAAGAAGTTAACTACTTCATCTACTCTAAATATTATGTTTTATAAGTGTTGTGAAGATTATGTATCCTTAATTGAGTTGTTCCAATCAAAGGATTAAATATATTAGATTCTTTTTATGAATCATTTCATGGAATACCAATTGAAAACATGTTTTTTGCTTTTAGATAAAGTTGTTTAGCAATCAATTAATATTCAAGACAAACCAAAAAGGAAAAAAATGATCAATGCTAGGGCTAACCAATTAATAAGTATACACATGAATAAGTCAATCATGTACATGTGAATAAGGGAAGCACAAGTAGTCAAAAATACATAAGCCTTAAAGTATACACATGAATACATATTATACACAAATCAATAGAAAGAATATGTACGAATGCAAGGTATACGGATGAAAATATGTATGTCGCAAAGTATACATTGGAACACACATAAGTCACAAAGTATACATGTAAGTTGTAAAGTATACACTTGAATACACGTAACTCATATATATTGAACCATCAATTTAGAATGCAAATATGGACACCATCAATAAAAAACATTTGGATTAACCAATAGCCATGTAGGCATACATCAATATATGTCGATATAAGTATGAAATATAGGTACAAAATAGCCATATAGGCTTATGAGAATGCCATATAGGCATACAATGTCAAATATATCTAATACAAAATATGTACAAAACTGCCATGTAGGCATACAACACAGGGCTCTGGAATGAAAATTCATTGCTCTCCATGCTATAGAAATAAATTATTTCCCTTTGCTTGTTGATTAGATGTCGATAGGTCTGTCACTCATTTGTGCTGCACTTGAAGAGTGCTCCTGCTGCTCCTAGTGTTTAGTTCATGGTGAAGTTTTAACTATTACAATAAGAAGTAAAGACATTAATATATAGAAATTACATTATAAAAAATGATATATTTAACAAAATAATCACTTACCACCATCTCATGATCACTCTCCATGAGGGAAATATTCACACACCCATGCTGAGGCATGCTCAAGTGGTGTATAAACCATCCAAATAGAAATTAAACTAAGAATCAATAATGGTTTGATTTTTCACTAACTAACATCTATAACAATGAATGTAAATTGAAATTTACTAATTTTCCTCATACCTCCCTTTTCAGAGCCATCGAGGATTGTATAGCAAATAAAACACCGATTTCCATTGCCCTTGTCACATTCAGAGGTGTTTTAGCTTGCAACATCTAAAAATAAAACAACAAATTATTCAATCACAAAAACTACAATAGTGATCCACGTCATGACTTATAATGTATGAGATAATGAACAAAATTTTGAGTACTTATTAAACTAGATATATTTCTGATTATCATGCTTAGTATTTTCCCTATCCATATCTTGTTCGAAAGGATGTGCTTTTAGGCTTTTACCCATAATAGCAAGCCGATGAACTGTTTGATCAAATGCTTTCATAGACATGTACAATAACTATGGTGGGATAGAGAAGGCAGTGAACTATTTGTAAAAATACCTCAAAGAAATTGGGTCTCGTGGTGATGGAATGCCATTACAAATAAATTCACATTATGGCATTCCATCACCATAAGACCGCATTTCTTTCAGGCATTTTTTCAGAAAGTTCATTTCCTTCTCTATGTATTATTGCTTACTATTATGCTTTGATAGATATTTTTCCAAGCATCCATAGTTTTTTGGAAAGCACCTATTTTAGGATTTTAGCCATAGCAGCAAGGAAGTGAGTAGTTTGATAAAATGCTTTGGTACACATGTATGGAAAATGTGGTATCAAAGAAAAGGTGATGAGCTATTTGAAGAAATGCCTCGAAGAAATGTGGTTTCATGGTGATGGAATGGAATTCCATCACCATGAGACTACATTTCTTCGAGGCATTTTTTCAAACTATTAAATGCCTTGTCTATATTATTGCTTACTATTATGCTTTGATAGATTTTTTCCAAGCATCCATAGTTTATTGTGCAGGTGCACCTTTGCAAGCACATGCCTCCATGACAAGCAAAAATAAAAAGGTGAACTGTTTGAAAAGATGTTGAGTAGTAAAAAGTGGTCTCATGGAATGCCATGACAAGCAAATGCAATTGGAAGCTACTCCTAGACTTATTACTTATGCTATGTGAAGTAATTGCATCAATGCTTATGTTGACTTTCTAAACAACTATATTGTAGTTGAAATTTTGTCATCTATCAACATCTAGTTATTAGTTATGGAATGTGAAGTAATGCTTTGAGTTTGAATGATGTACAATGCAACGTAATCAATGATATGAATATAAACTACACAAATCTATTAAGTACAATTCATTAGTTAAACTCTATATTCTATTACCTGCGTGTAGGTTTGAGTAGATCAATTGGCACTGGGAGGTGTTCCCAGGAAACCTCCAATATTAGCTTGTTCAACATCCAAAATCAAATATTAAAATACCATTCGTAAAACAATGCTATTAACATGTAATAAATTTATAATTGTTTACTAGTTACATACCCCACCGATACATGTACTACAAAAATAAGTAGGTGTAGGGCCAGTGTATCCATTCTCAACACTATGACCCTACAATTTTATTAAAATCATAAAACTAAATTAGTTAATCTTGCATTTCAAAATAAAAATATAATAAATTAAATTCAATGAACATGCTAACTTTTACGTAACTATCAATGCCATACGCCTTATGCAAAATGTCAATTGCCCTCTCCATCTCCATAGCTGCATATGGATCCCGCTTAGCAGCCTCCTAAGTGTCGGTGAGGTCATATGAACAAGTCACCCTGCAAGATTGATACACATGGGTTCAAAGGCCACCACTCGAAGAATCCCCTAGATGGTGTTGTAGAATAGAGATAGTATGATGGATGACAATTTGGGTCAATGTGCTAATTGCCTATAATGTCTCTATGTTGGTACTCTCCTTCATGACAGAAGGAATAACAACGTGCTCATGAGGTAGCCTAGCGAGAGCTCGTCTCCCTTGCTACGTAGGATTCAACTGTGCACCCGGTCTATCTTGAGCCGACCCCCTACTTCTTCCCTTGGAAGTCCCTCATCAAAATAGTTTGGGATTTTGTTCAATATGAACTCACTGTATAGTTTCCTAAGAAAATATTGTGGGACTTCACAATTGTTGCACGGTGGGTAATCAAAGACCATGTACCACCTATCATAAAAATAGTTTCTAATCTATTGGTGGTGGCACCAATGAATAGGAAACCTCTTCGCATTGAGGGTAAGATTTTGAATTGTGTATGGATCAGTGAATAATGAGCACAAATCACCTTTTGTAATATTTAAATCCTTTACATCTTTATATGATAGTTTATCCGCATAAACCGCCCGCCTCCTATCTTGCCATCCAGTTATTTATTTTCTAATTGAATCTACATTTTTTAACATATCTTTCAATGAACTTGCTAGGGTCATTCTTTCCATGGTTGAACCATTTGGATCACTCAACCTACTGATTAAATCCTCAACTTTTTTTTTGTTGTTCTCAATTTCACTCATTAAATTTTGTTGAGTACCAGGAAGGTGTTGAGTGATTGGTGAAGGTAGTTGTTGAGGTTGATTTTCTTGTTGAGGATTTTGTTCTTGAGGATTTGGTTGCTCTTCTTGTTGAGAATTTTGAGGGTTTCTAGGTTGATTTGCATCTCCTACAAATTCAAAAAAAAAATCAAATACAACCTAAAACTAACAAATGCAACCTAAAACTAACAAATTTAAAACAAAAAGAAAACAATCCTTGCCTCTCACACCTCCTCCTCATCATGGCACCATCCTTGCGAAGAAATAACAACTATTCATGAAGATTTTTGTACAATACCTCCTCCTAAAATGTGAGCACAAAAAATGGGGGTTTTGGTTGTGGGCACAAGAAAAAACATAGTTGAAATGAAGAACGAATGAGTTTCACTTTTTTTCTCTTTTAACATGTCATAACGCGCTTGCATTATGGACTCGTTGTGGCCGAGCCTCAGGCTCAACACACCAACCAATAATGTGCTCATGTTATGAATTTTCAAAACTTATTTTTGAAAGTGGCCACAAATTGGGTAACCATCTCCATGCACCCACCCAGGCCTTGACCTTATCCCAGTATGAAACATATAGCTATTGAGCCACTAGAATAAGGTTTGGCTGGGTAGTAGGGGGTTGGGGAGCATTCTTCAAAAGGGAAATCTCTGCATCTTTTGATCCAACATCCTATGTTAGTTATGTAACCCTCTTGTTTGTAAACACAAGTTGTTACAACAGAGTCCTCCATTCGATGAGCCATTTTTCTTCAGCCTGGTTTTTGTTTGTTGATTTTGTTTCAAGGGAAGACTTCATATATTGGAGATTTTTGTCCAATTGGGCCCTTCTATTCTGAAAGTCTGCATCCCTCTATTGCATTTATTGCTTGAATTGTGCATGTTGTCGTTCAAACTCCTCAATATTTTTTTGCATCCCCTACTCTGCCATAAATAATTGGTTTTGATATTCTTGATTTCTCTACTATAGCACAACTAGGTTGGGGTCAACGGATTGGAACTTTGCAATTTCCTCTTGGAGTTTGTTCTACTCTACCTGCACCGCCTACACTTTCTCTGATAAGTGCGCAATTTCTACTTCCATCACTTTTTCCTTCATCACTAGGACATCGACTCTATCCTTCACAAGTTTTAGCTCCTCTTCCTTCTTCTTTAGCTGGTGACCAGACTTGAGGAAGTTGGTGGTCACCACTCACTACATTTCTTCCATAAGCTCAAGTTTGTCCTATGGCTGATCTATGCTTAGATAAGGTCCCATGGCGAACATATTGTAATCGTCAGGATGCATTTCCCTTTGTGGTCTGATGATGCTTGGGTACATGGTTGTGAAATGGATTGATTTCTAAGCTTCATTGAAAACCGTATACATCTACAGCTTTTCACCTTCTTGGCATCTTTGGCCTTCCGCTTTTGGATTCTGAGAACCCGCGCTTCCTTTGGATTTTTTCCCTACACCATAAATTGGGCTGGAGATTGGACCAACCTTCCTGCGAAAGGTGCACCAAGAGGTAGGGTGAAAGGGTACGTGATGGTAGTTGTCCTGAGCATTTTCTTCTCCAAAAGGGTGATTGTATGTAGGGAGAAAGGAGGGATATACCAAAGCTCAATTTGTGACCCAGTGGGAGGACACATCGGGTGTTGCAACAATAGTAGAGACATGACAGACTCCATCTGCTAGGTGGAATGAGTTGGGATTGATATAGTAGTAGCCAGAGGGGTGTCAGTGGCAGCCGTGCATGTAAAGGGTGAAGAGATAGCGAACATGGACAAGGCAGTGATGAAAGGTGAAAGGGTCTGCAGAAGAGTCAAGACAAATGGTCTCACTTGGGAGAACTAGGAGAAACCTCCCACGACCATTGTGACAGAAGTGGAAAAAGAAAGGCCGACACCTGTGGTGAGGGGCAATGCAGAGACAATAGGGGTCACTAAATATTACGAAGTAAGAGAAGAGGGAGAAAAATTTACCTATTTTCTGAATGGTTACATTACCTAGATTGCCAAGGCCTCCTGGCTTGTTACGGGTTCTTGTGAAATCTCCCTAGAAACTACTCCTATGCACTGCCTCTTGTTGGCTGGTGAGTCCTCCACCCCTATGATTTTTGACTGTTGCTAAGTTGTTCTTGTCTTTGATGTGGTCCAAGTGAGTGTCCACGAGGCTCTTGATATGTTCATCCACACATTTGAAGCAATCTGGCTCGGCTACTCTGTTCCCTTCCTCTTTTGCTGAGCAGAGGCCGTTGACACTTTTGATTCCTTCTCCTTTAGATTCCCCATATCTGTTCTAGCCTCCTCTGAAGAGAGATCTTTGTCATCACTTGTGTCGAAATCAGTATGCGCTTCATTCCATAATTTATCAAAATTTTCATCCATCTCCACGCTTTGATAAGGGGAATCATAGTGTTGAATTTCTTGTTGGTAGACCCAAAATTCCTTAATTTTTTCTTCTCTCTTGTTTCGGTTTCTTGACAACTCATTGCGAAGAGTGGACCCGACATGAAGCTTCTCATTATACTTCATTGAAGCGAAGTAGAACTTGAACCATGGTGGCCCACTGTCATTAGTTGGAATATGAGCTAGATCAACTATTATCTCATCATTGTCCTTGAGTGGGTTTCGCCTCTTTTCCCAGTAAGGCTGTGGGTTGTGCGTTACCTTGACATGCTCATCTAGTAAGTCATTTTTTGGGTTGTAATTCCATTTGTCACAAATCCATAGTAGTCCTAGATGAGCCAGCTTCACCTCTAGTAGTTGACGCGTCTTCTTTTTGGCCATTACCACTGTTTTAAATCTTAGTGGGCAAATAAAAAATCCCTTCTTCTTGGTTGGTCCCCCACAAAATGTATAGTCGATAATGGATACTTGTCAGAACATTTCGAGGGATAGCACTCGATTTGTGAGAGATGTTGGAAGCTGGAATGGTTCCTCGGTGAAGTTGCACATCTGAATGAATGTGAAATCTTCTTTGAGAAACCAACCACATTTTAGAGTGAAATTCTGCATATACTCCATTTGGGTAATGGTGAGGCAGTAAAGACTGGGATCTTCACTCAAATATTACAAAATTGGAGTTAAGAAATAATTTGAAAATGCATAATAGTCGTAGGTAGAGGAGAGGAGAGGAGTACATACAAAAATTGGCCTTCTTTTGCTCGATTCATCAAAAATAGCCAACTTCCCATGCTTCTTGAAGAAATTAGGATTCTGATGCAAAAACATATGGGAAAGGAAGGAAGGAAACCTAAACTTCTATTGCATTTTGTAGTCCCTTATTTTCCTGAGAATCTCATCAACGATGCATTGTGTGAAGTCATACTAAAAGAAAGAATGCTACCAACGCAATTGAAACCCCATACCCAAGTAAAATTCTTGAACATGCTTGTCAATGTCTAGGCCACAAACAAATGCCATCATTGAGAAGGCTTTCTGCATGTTTGTGGGGAAGGCACCGTGCGTTGCCAAAATATTTGGTGGCTTTTTCTAATCTTCCTTGGACCTTTGGGTTTCATTGTTGTAAAAATCTAGAGCATTTTTTTGGTTCTCCATATTTTCTCCCCTTTTGCGAGATTGAATGGCTCTATTGTTTCTATTTTTGGAGCTTTGATTAGGGATGCATGACATATTCTAGATAGCTCTCAGGCAGATATTAACTTTCAACTCCCATCCCTCGATGGTGTTGGTGGTTGGGTTAAAATTTTCAATGGCCGCATTGACTAGCTCCAGGCAATAATCCACAAACAAAACCATATACTGTGGGAGCCCGTTGACCCATAGTTTCTATGCCAAAGAATCTAGGTCGCTAGTTTTCTTCATCCTTTCACAAGCCACCTCGCTTACAGACTTAGGGTTTTTTGTGAGGATGGGATCATGAATATTATCCCAATCCTCCTTGATTAAGCTCTAGTCCTTGTGGGTCTTTTTCTTGTCTAAGGCCCCTATTTTTACTCATTCTAGCTTCTTTGGTATCCTAGGAGGAGCATAAGAGATGCTTTCAAAGACATAGATGGTCGATACTAGAAACATAACATCAAACAAGCTTTGTGTTGCCTCTCTTGGTGCCTCTACCTATGCTTCTGTTTGAGAACCTTCTACCATTTTCCTCTTGCTAGAGATTTCTGCTATGTTCAATTTTTTTGCAATTTGTTTTATTTATGTCTATTCTCAATACTCTTGCTCTAGATGGCATGCTTGACAATCTTTCACAATTTTAGCCTTTTTCATGTGATACTTAATTATTTCTTTCTTGGGGTGGCCAACAACGCTCATCCTTTAGCATTAAATTCAACATGTACTTCCAGTTATCTACTTGTGCAAAATGAATTACTTGCTATTTTGAAATGACAAGAATTCATAATGAACTTTGGTAATCATGTCATACGACTCAATTTTCTTGGAACTTGAGCTAACAATTTGAAGGCAGCTTAGACTTCGCATGTGGCAATTAATATCCCAAAAGAAATGATTAAGCCCAAATATGCAATAATCACTTGAAAACATTTACATTCCTTTTTAGAGTTTGAGAAGCACCTTTAGAATGACACATCAACATCTAGTCGTATAGACTACTGTTGATGACTGCCACCAGTTTATGCTAATTGATTAGCCCTTATTTATTTTGCATGCAACAAACTGTACCTAGCATACATAACTAGGTGGGAAACTTGAGCAAGCCCTAGTGTGATTTTCCAAGTTGCTACTTGATTAGAATCATGCTTATGGTATGTAAATTACCACACATATCCTAGATATTTCTATAAATAGGCACTTTAGGCAATGGTAAAATCACACTTAGCAATTTGAGCATAATTGGTAATAGGCAATTAGCTTAAAATTTAGCATTAGGCAACTAAGTAGAATTGCAAAGAGTTAGGATTAAGTAGTCTACGTAGAGCTAGTTTTAGATAGTTGCATAGAGCTTGCCACCATGAATACTCCAATTAGGTTAGTATGCAAGAAATCCCAGACAACCTTTCTTGGTGAAATCTTAACTAGGCGTCTTAAAAGGATGACCGAGAATAAGCATTCTTTGGCCATTATAGTGATGAAGTGGGTTCTAGGAAGGGACTGCATTGAATATGAAGATAAGTAAAAAGTTAATATTGATGTATGCTCTCACTTCATCATGTCCATACTTGGCATCCAAATTCCCAAGCCATTGGTTCTTCATCTGATGTTTGAGATATTTTCGAAGAAGTACTTGGGAAACCTTAGAGAGGTAGTGGCAAATGTTGCATTTGGTATATGTTTTCCAACGACAAGTGACCTCCGAAAGTATATTGAAGACAACACATTAGTACCATGAGTGTCATTCCTAAGCGGTTTCCACATTCAGTTGCAATAAGAGCATCGTCAAAGGATAACCCATGCATGCCACTTCCTGTTTTTCCGGTACAACGTGGTGCCTTTCTATGACATCAACTGGTACACCGACTTCAAGAATTTGGTGTTCCCTCCGCCACTCGCCATTGATCTTGTGGATGCTACTGCTGGTCCTAATGATGAATAAATTCCAAACGTTGTTGTTGATGCATCTCTTGCTCCTGCCCATGACTAGTAAACTTAAATTATGCTTTTAAGAAACCTTCTTTTTGCTAATATGTTTTGTATATATGCTTAGAAAAAAAGGCTTTACTCAAGATATATGAAGAAGATACAAAATAAATATAGATATACTCTAAAAGCATGGCCTTTGAGCCATTTTTACAATGTACTGATCAAAGTATATAAGTGAATTGAAAATACAACTTATATTATCATTGTCTCCTTTTCCCTTTGATTTTACAATGTGGGTTCTCTTTTTCTTTTCCTGCATATATGTGTTCACTTCAATTCTACGTATGAATTTCATTTTTCTCTGCTTAACGGGTTGCTTTGATTTCCCTTTTCCCTTTGCAATAATGGGTTCTATTTGCTTCTGCTTCCTCGCATTATGGATAAAATTTATTGAAAGACTGGCTGACAAAAACATGAAAGAAAGTAGTTAGACTACTCACATATTTATATTGGTGGAACAGTTGCAAAGCTTAATTGAACAATTTTAGATGGATTCTATTAATCGAAATCCCTAATGCCTCTTGTTCCATATTTTCTAATTCAAATGCATTGTGTTGCTTGCATTGAATTATTTTGAAAGGTCCTTCCTAAAGGCTATCAAAATTTTCGTGTTGGCTTGGCTTTGGATCTCTTTCATTGAATTTTAACACTAGGTCCCTGCACTTCAGACCTTGGTCTGAAGCTTTCTTGTCGAACCATCTTTTAACCATGTACTAGTGGTTGGACATGGCTATCAGGTCCTTTTCCCTTTTTTCTTGCACTTCCAACAACTCGACCAACCAAACCTCCATGGCATCATTTTTTTCTACCTCGAGAGATTTGGGCAATTGCAACACCAGAATCTCCAAAGAGATAGGCAATAGTGCCTCTTTCTCATACACTAGCTCATATGGTGAAGTCTTGAGGATTTTCTTGGGAGTTATGCAGTCCACCCACAATGCCAACTGAAGGTTTTTATGCCATTCTCACTGGTATTCTAACCTGATCCTTTTGATGAGTCAGACTAAATTTTTTTAGTCAACTCAGCCAAGCCATTCCCTTGTGGGTAGTAATTTGATGAAATTTTCAACAATATTCCATGTGTGAGTGCGAATTAACATATCTTAGAGCCTAGGAAACCCTTTAAATTGTCGAAGACGATGGTTTTGGGTGGGTCGAATCTCGTCACCAATTCTTTGAGGAAGTCTACTATCTCTTCCTCCATCACATTCTTCAAGGGCTGGGCTTTGATCCACTTGATAAAGTAGTTCATGTCCATTAGGATCCATTTGTGTCTAGTGCTAGAGGTGGGATTGATCATCCCGATGAGATCAAGGCCCCATTGTGTGAAAGGCTCATCAACCACTATTGGATTGAGAGGCATCAAAAAAAAATTTCTTCTTCAAACACAAAATTGACATTCATTGCATACTTTTAGCACAGAGTATGTGTCATTGAATAACATAGGCCAAAAGTACCCAACACATGATTTTGATGGTGGTGGTCTTTACAAAGAAGTGTCCACCCGTGAGACCATTGTGGAAAGTGTCAAGAATCCTCTTTGCTTGCTCTATGGTGACACATTGCAATATAACACCATTGGAGTTCCTTTTGAAAAAGACCCCTTTGATGAGCACATATCCACTATTCTGTAGTTGGTAGAATCTTCTCTTTAGAGAAGGGAGGCCCGATGGGTATTTTATGGTATGCATGAATCTTACTTTGTTCATCAGCCAACAACCTTTGAACTCAGACTCATTGGTTAGAACCAGCTCCAGTTGCCCTTCTTCAGTTGTCATTTCCTCATCGTGCGCCAAATACTCTCGCATTCCTCTTCCTCAGATGGTCTTTGTAGGCTTGACCTCAATGTTATATTCAAGGATCTTAGTGATCCAATTAGCCCTTTTTTCGTTGATTTCTCCTTCCATGATGTATTCATGCACACTGGAATGCGCGACATAAACAATCACCTTATTGCAAGCTATTAGGTGTCAAAACTCCTTGAGTCCCTTAACAATTGTAAATGCTTGCCTTTCGATGAAGGTGTACTTCATCTCATACTTTGTTAGGGTTCAGGAGTAAAATTCTATTGGATGTTCTCCCTTTCCTTCATTGTCTTTCTGAGTTAAGATAGTAGCAATGTTTGACTTGCTATTGAATACATACATTATGAAGTCCTTCAATATGTTTGGATTGATCAACATAGGAGTGGAAGAAATAGCATCCTTAACCTTCTTGAAGGCTTCTCTAGCTTCTTTAGTCCATTTGAATAATTGATCCTTTTTCAACATCAGGGTGATTGGTTTGATTAATGCTACAAAATCTAAAATGAATTTATTCACAAAATTTACCTTCCCTAGGAAAGATTGGACTCCTTTCTTGTTGACCAGTAGGGGAAGTTCTTCGATTGCTTTCACCTGCTCAAGATTAATTGCAATTCTTTCTTTGGACACTACATGTCCCAATATCTTTCCTTGTGGTACTCTGAAGACACATTTTTTTGGGTTCAAGGATACCCTGAACTCCTGACATTTTCTCGAAACCATCTCAAGGTGATCAAAGTGATCATCCTTATGTTTGGAAAATACAGTCAAATCATCCAAATAGATCAGGATAATCTTGTTAATCAATTCACTAAAAGCGATATCCATTGCCCGCTAGAAAGTGGCTCTAGCATTTGAGAGGTTGAAAGGCATTTTAGCACATGCAAACATTCCCCACTTGTTAGTGAACGTTGTTTTGTGTCAGTCCTCTTCTTTGACCTGAATCTAATTGCGACTGGAGAAGCCATCTAGTAGAGAAAACATTTCCAATCCTACCACTGTTTGCATCATTGACACCATAGAGGGTAGCGGGTAGTGGTCCTTTACGGATGCTTTGTTCAGGTCTTGAAAGTCAACACATAGGCGAATATCTCCGTTCTTCTTTCGGATTGGAACCAAGTTTGATACCCATGTATTGTGCTTGATCGAGAGGATGATATGAGAGTGAATTAGCTTTTTCAACTCTTGCACCATCAATGATTCTATCTTTAGATTCACTAGCCTCTATTTTTGGTGGACAGGTTTCACACCTTTCGTAAGCTCTATTGTATGTTGGATGATATCAGGATCGTATCCCTTGAGATCATCGTATGACCAGGCCACTACTCCCTCATATTTCTCATAGAAGTTGATGAGCCTTTCTTTATCATGATGTAGAATGTCCCTCCCAACTTTGAGATTTCTTCCTTCTCTGACCTAAAGGTCTACATAGTCACTTTTGTCTGCTACAAACTTCCTTTTATCATTTCTTGCATCGTCACAATAGAATGGGTTTTTGAGAGTGACCAGTTCCTTCGGAAGCTTATTAGACTTTTATTGAATGATTTGTCTATTGTAGGCCTCGACAATATTTAGTTGGAGATGGTCGATAAAATTTGAAAACTATTGGATGAATGAGGCGATGTGTTCATTGCTGTCAAATACCTGCTAGCTCTGATTAGTATCTGGAATTTCTAGTCAAAGTATCACTCACATAGAATGTTTATTATGAATTAGGTTAGAGGCATGATAAAACTGAGATCTGATTGTGGTCATGTAGTTTGCACCAATATTTTGTTCTAAGGGCACCGTTTAGATGTTGAAGGCTTCAAAACACTCAATTAGATCCTAGACCCTATGTCTATAGGATCACATTTGAACATTCTTTGCAATAGAGACCCCTCAGACCTAGTTTATTACTAGTTTAGAATCTCCAAACACCATTAATTGTTTAATTCCCATTTACTCTGCCAAGCTTAGGCATTGCACTAGCCCTTCATATTTAGCCTCATTGTTCGAACAAGCAAATTGGAAGTGGAAGGACCTCAATTTATTTTCATTGTGTGGGGATATCAAACATATCCTAGCTCTTGCGCCCACTTTGCATCTTACTCCATCAAAGTGCAACATCCATATCTCTGAGACTTGATCACTTTCAGGTTCTTTTACGACATTTGGAAGCACTTGATCTTCATCATAGATGACATGGGTGCCCAACCCAGTAGCATGATAATTGTTGAAAGGATCATCATCTATGTATTCACTCAAGAGAACTTCTTCGTATTGGTCTAATCTCCAGTCACTTCTTCATCCTCTAGCAACTTGATGCAATATGTTTCCTCCTTGGTGAAAGAGGTATGAGCAGCCTCAAAGTTGATCATAGCTTCATTGGCCACATGTTTTGAATGTAGAGCTTCAGACACTCTCTTCATTTTTTCTCCATGCTTGGTCCTTAGGATTAAGTGTGACCAATCTAGAGAAAGATATCCACCTATCTTTGAAGTGAATTCTCAGGATAGGCAGAGACCAAACATGGGAGAAACATCTATGATCACAGTGTCTTGCAGGACTGTGATACTAAGGCAAGAGAATAGAGTCAAGGGGAGGTCTTTGATGACACCTATAGTTTTGACTTTGTTCCCATCAAGCTGTATAACCCCCCTCTTTAAAGGTTCATAGCTAAGTCCTAGGGCTTCAACTATCTACTTGGGCATGACTATAGTGCTAGCGCCAGAGTCAATCATAGAATTATGTAGTAATTTCTCTCCCACAATAAGGGCCAAGAAAAATGGTTTCAGTTTAGGCTTATCTCTAACCTCAGTAGAGACTTCCTTTATGCTATTTGTGAGAACTGTGGCAAGAGGTGATGGATCAATAGCCTTTCTTTGAGTGATTACTCTATTGGCTCGATGACTGGATCCTCTCGAAGGGCCTTCAATAGTAATGTTTCCCACTTAGGAATGGCTGATATATCCCAAAGAGACACATTAGTGGATGATTTTTTCAATTGTTCCACCACATTGAATGGTGACGGATTTGTAGGCTTTTTCTCCTTATCTTTGGTTACAATAATTTTCCTTTGTGGCAGACAATGGTATGCCATTGTGGAGGTGCTAGGTATCTGGTTGGAAGCACTTTTGGGCTGTGGACTAACTAGTTGTAGGACGACTGGTTCACTTGTGAATCTCCTCTTTGAGTGAGTGTTATAATCAAACAAAACTTATGGCATTTTTGATGTGGATGCATTGTTGGAAAACACCGCCTCTTCATCTTCCATCCATGAGAAGAGCGTGTGATGAAGAGCATTATCTGTTTCCTATTCCAAGGACATCCCTTGCATTTGGGTGGTAAGTATTGCGTTTTCCATTTGTGGAGAAGCATATACACAACCTCCATGGTTTGATGTTGTGCCTTGGCTATGTTGTTCCACCACCCTTTTTTTATATTATTGCATGAACAATTTTGGGGCATATGTGCATCGCCACAAGGGAAGCACCAGGGGTTGATGTCATCTACTGGATTGTTTTTCCCTGCTCTTAGCTCTCTACTTGAGCTTGGGTTGGCGCTCTGTAATGGAGAAGGTACTAGTACTATTTGATTAGTTGTTTGTGCCTATAGATTTGTGCATGAGCCTCCTTGGAACTATTTTTGTTGGTAAGAAGATCTTCCACCCTGATAATTCTGATAGGTCAGCTTTGGAGGGGTGGCCTGGTTTCTCTAATGACAATTATTTCATTGGCCATAGCCCACAACATCTCCTTCACGTCACTTATATCATCTTTTGAAGATCCAGATGTAGAAGTGACATTCTATGGGGCACTTAGATATGTGTACATAGACTGAGGAGGGGCTGACGTGCTAGTAGATGCTACTTCCTAAGCGGCTTCTAATATCTCAAGAAATATAGGCATGATGGGTCGATGTGCCAACTCTCCATCATCTATCAGATTGTTCTCCACTTTGACTATGATGCTATATGCATTCAGTAGAGTGGTTCCATCAAGAGACTAGATCATCATTGAGATATCAACATTGATAAATTTCAAGTAGAACATGAATGCCATCTCAATCGGTGGATAGATAGAAACCTCGATTCTCTGCCAAGTTATGTGGAATCGAGTGTTGAAGTTGGTCATGGCTTCATGTGGGGCCCACTTTATGATTTTTTGTTGATGATATTGTGAAGACCTATCTCCATCATTAGATAATCTTTCATAGAAAGGGTCCCCAAGCTAGTCCTAGTACCAATAATATTAGCCTACAGAGTGTGGTACCAATCTAGCGCTTTGCCCCTGAAAGAGGCTGTAGGCAGCCTTAGCACCATATTTGGGGTGATGATTCCATGCATCAAAAAGACATCTGCCACATCTTACAGATGTTTGGATGGTGTTCTTGAGCTATCTCCGGTAAACTTAGGTATAGCTTCTAAAGCGAAGATCGTGATGGGGGCCCAAATGGCGGGTGCTACTAACACTATGAGGGGACTTCCTGCATCCCATGCCACATAA
This sequence comes from Sequoia sempervirens, assembly GCA_007258455.2. Classification (NCBI taxonomy): domain Eukaryota; kingdom Viridiplantae; phylum Streptophyta; class Pinopsida; order Cupressales; family Cupressaceae; genus Sequoia; species Sequoia sempervirens. The sequence continues at coordinate 22,159,171 of VDFB02072274.1, forward strand.
TTTATTTTAGCAGCTAGCAACATGGCTAGCAGAAGGGGTGGAGGGAGAAAAACATTCACTATTTGGGTCATAGCTTGTACTATTTGTTACTGCGGAATCTAGTAGCGCTTGTTCCACGGATAACCCCTACGAAACTTGTCTATTTCCTAGGTTCGTGAAGTTCAAGCATGCAAAACAAGGTGATTATAGAGCCACCTCAAAATGTGTTCTAAAGCCTCAAACAGTCATTTTGAGCATCCCTCTATGTTTTCATCATGAAGACCTTCGAAACGAGTTCCTTCGTGAAGTCTCACTATTCATCCTTAGTTAAATTGTGAAATATGCAGTTGCACTCAAAAAGTGCGCTCCTGCTCAGCCAATTTTTGGCTAAGTGTTGAAAAGTGTAGGGGCGCTGAAAATCAGCGCCCCTGCATGAAACTATTTTTTTTAAAAAAATGTGCAGAAGCACTAAAAAAAGTGTGCTCTTACACATTCTTGCCAAACTTAACCAATTTTTGGCTCAGGCGCACTTCATGTCATTTGCACTTTTCGCTTTTTGTGCCATCTTTTATGCCTCAATTAATTGGGTGACTTGAGTTAGGTTTTTTCTTTCCTCAATCACTTAAAATTGATTTTATTGTTTCATTTTCATCATTTGTGGTCTTCAAACTTAATTCCTCTTTGCTGGGCGTGCATCTACCTCCTCCAAAAATGTGTTTTCTTGTAAGAGCTCCATCTTGGTTGAGCTAGATTTTGAGTGCTTGTTTAAGGTATGTATCTCTTCCTTTTTTCCCTTCATTTCTTCTCCTCATAAATGCATTTCATTACATGAATTTTTGAATGTGTTTTTTCTTTGTTTTGTCTCATTTTTCATGTTCTTCTCCAAACGCCTTTTTTTTTCTTCTTGTTTATTTCTTCTTCCTTCAACTCACATGTTGAGCTTAAGGTTTTCCAAAACGCGTGAGTTCTTTAATGGATTGTTTCTTGGGTCATTTTGAATTTTTATTATTACGCCCTTTCTCCTAACACGTTTTTTGCATTTCTCTTGATCGTTGGAGCTCATTTCTTTCCCCTAATTTTCAATGATTATTCTCATACTCGAGTTGAAAAACATAAGCCCATTTTTGAGAAAGTAAGTTCTCATTATTATGAAGAAGTTTTACCTTTCAATCTCCAACACTATTTTTAAAGGCTTCTACATAGAAACCAAATACATTCTACATTTTGAAATCTTTTAAGTGGAGTTCTCAAACAATGGAGCGTCATTTTTCAACATCATTGTACATCATTTTCTAGATCCATGGTTCATATGTAGAAGTGCCAAAAAAGAGTGCCATTACATATTGAAGATCTTTCCTAAACACTAAGAAGTGTAGGAGTGCTATTTTTTAGCGACCCTATACCAAAGTTTTCTCCCAAGTGCAAGGGCGCTAATTTTCAACGCCCTTACACTTTTTCCAATTTTTCTCCAAAACACTTCAAACTTGCTAGTTTCATCTCGAACCTCACTCATTCCACTTTGTGCATCATTTTTCATGCCTTGTCATTCGCTCCATGCTTGCTCGTCATCCTTACTCACTTCACGCATCCCCATGCTTGTTTTTAACTAATGTTTGTTCTGACTCCACATCTTGCATTCTCTTTTTCAAGATCCTCAAAGTTGTTGATTGAAGATTCAGTTTCTCTCAGATGACTACCAGAAACCTTCGTCATGTTCAAAAGAAAAAGATAAAATTAAGTATAAGTATCAAGGTTTCTATCCGCCGACTGTTGTGGTCTCCAAGGCAGAAGAGATAAAAGACATAGAGGTGGGTCATCAAGACCTAGTTGATTTTGCTGAGAATACTGAGAAGAAGCCTCTTGAGGATTCTATGAGGTCAATCATACATAGTAACCTGCATTTGGTATCTATGTTCCCTATTGCTGTACACAATACAAAATTTGTCCTTCAAGCTACATCCCACTACATCAGGGAAAGTAGAAGTGTGATTGATTCTTTTGGGCATGATATTTTAAGACTTGACCTTGACTTATTTGATATTGTGTTCAAAGTTCTACAGATGGAGAAGTACATTGACATCTCAATACAAAAGGAACAAGAAGTCTATGACGCTAATCCCAATAGGGCTAAAAATGTGATAAATAGCCAATGGTTGAAGAAGCCTAGGAGAACTATTTCTAGATGGCCGAAAGGACTCCTGCGAAGTGATTTCAAAGATGATGTCAAAGATATGATCAAATTATTGAGTAGAGTGAAGGGGTTTCTTGAATCATCCACTTTTCATGACTAGATGTATGAATACATCAGAATCATAAGAAGACAAAAAGTTCACATTGATTGCGGAAAATAGATCAATGATGAAATACATGAACAACTGGTCAATGTGCCTTCTACATTGAAATTATATATGACTTCTTATCTAGTGTATGCAACAATTGTAATAAGGAAATTTCTAGGTCTATCCACAAAAGGAAATCAGATGCTGGTACCTATGTATAAATTTTTCTATCAACTAGAATTGAAGGAAAGCTTCCATCATTTCAGGAGGGTTATTGATGCTTTATTCACACCTTTTCTTTTCAATTTTGATTCAACTCTCGAGAGGAGAAGGGTATCTGATGAGGCCTATAAGGTGGTAAGTAAAGTTGGATGCATATTTCTACAATTCCCAACATTTACTTATTTGAGGGTAGGGTGCTACACTAGTTTCCCTTTCATGCTACCACGATATCCTTCGGACAAGTGGGTCCTTATTGAGATGTGCAGATAGCTGATTTTAGTGTACAAAGAGTGAAGAAATATTCACAAGCGAGGATTCAACTTCCCACTAGCGATTGGTAGATATGCTATCTCGACTATACAAAAAGCCAAATAAATCTATGCTGAGATGCAAGTCATGACAATCAAGACCTATAGATATAGGTTTGATTTTGATTACCGGGATGTCAGAAGGAAATTGCAAAAGGGTCACCATCACAAGTACCATTATGAGGACATCTAGGCTGATTGTAGGGATGAAGAAGCCATTCACAAAATGGATTATTACAAGTTGACCGTGCAACAGATCAAAGATCTTGGTGTCGCTGACCTACTAGAGGATTTCACATATCTTGGTGATATGATGAATGCTATCTATGATGAAAAATAAATATCCAAGAGGCCATTGCCTACAATTCAATGGTCCAAAAAGGAAAGTGTTAGCATTAGGGAAAGATTGGCACCAATTTTGTCTAACACTGTAGAATTGTTACACAAGCATGATTTTGAAATGAAAAGTTTCATAATAGATTCAGAAGGAGAAGAATCTGAGGCACAAGCTCACTGATAGCAAGAACTCCACATGAAAAGAAAATCTGCGGCTCTTCCCACTTCTTCGCGAAGAGGCCTGAGGATCAAGTTCACTTTCAGTAAGAAGGATACATTGTCCATCCTAGAAGGAGAAACTACAGAATCTAAACTGTCTCACTCTAAAGGAAAAGGGGTCATTTCTAAAGAGATAGATTTCGATGAAGAAGGAGATTCTAGTGACCAATCCATTGAAGAAGTTTTAGTAGGAAGAAGAACAAGATTTTGAAGTTGAGCCAGAGTCAGAAGGACAAGAGGACGATCAACAAAAACCCATGCATGATGAAGAAAGAACTATGTCTCCACTTGAGAATGTAGTTGAAGAACTTCCTAGAACATCATCACCTATGATTTCAAATGTTTCTCATACACCTCCAAATCCGAACACTCCTCTACCACATGTTCCTACTTCACCTATTCCTACCATTGTCATACAAGCAGTGGATGTTTCACCTACCCCTACAACATCAACCATACTTGATACTCCTTCAATGACAAGTATACATACGGTTGATATTTTTTCAAGTCCCCCATCATCTATTCCTATCCTTTCATTGCCATCATATGATATCACTTCAAAGACTGAGTTTAATCAGTTCATGGATGAATCCTTGATTGCCCAACTCAATGTACAAACTATAGGAGTCGTTATGACAAACACTGAGCCTATTGTCACGATACCAATTGCTACTTCAGAAGAGATGGTGACAAGAGAGTTGACGGTTGACCTAGCAGCTCATCCCCCCTCTCTTCCCCCTTGGTTGATATCTCAAGTGTCAAAGAGAAAGAAATAGATGATTTCTCCAGAAGAGCTTGACCTTGAAGAGATAGTCCTTCCAAAAGCTAAAGGGAAGAAAAAGGCAAAGGTGTATTCACGGTTGAATGTTGACAAAACTGGTCATAAGTATGTAAAAATTGGCATACAACCTCATGAAGAAGGAGATGTCAACATGGAGGAATACATAGTGATGAGAGTCTAGCTTAGCAAAGTTACAAATGAAAGTGCAAAAGCAGATGCTCAAGTGACTTTGGATATTTTGGCTGGAAGAGTTGATAAAATGGAGCAAGCTTGCAATATGTACAAACAAAGGGAAAAGCATTATGCCACTATTGTGAGGAGACTTGTAGGATCTACAAGCAATGCACAACCCTTAGCAATGGTAAGTGCTAAGAACCCAGCTATCAAGAAAGCTGAGAAGTTCACCTCTAAAGGTAGAGTGTTGCATGATTTCGCCAAAATGATCATAGAACACGAATCCCAGATTATAATTGTTGCAGACAAAAAAACTACTCTACTGGCCAAGCTCACCACAAAGCTTGATAAGGAGAAGAGTGTACTTTCCCAAGAGCACAAAGATATGGAAAAATTCTCGTTGTCATGGTCACATTTGAAATAGGTAAAGCTCAGTAAATTGGTGGAAGCCAGGGTAATTCCCGACAGAGAAAAATTCATTGAGGTAAGAGAATCCTTCAAGCATCAAATTCAAGTGATTGAATCTCTTGCACAGGATCTCCACCAAGTGTAGGAAGATGTCGAAGGACATCATGTGATTCTTGAAAATGGAATCAAGGAGTTACCAGGACAGCTTCTTGAGGAGAATCGTATCTTCCTACCAACCACAAAAAATATGCTAGATCTTCAAGGAAGCCATCATGAAGTTGATTGATAGTACAAAATTTTCAAAAGCCTCGATGGATGTCATTTGTGATACAAGGCTCACATTGGATAACCTAAAAACACATCTTGACAGGTGCAAAAAGGTTTACTCATATGCCATGAGATTGATCACGAGAATTCACACCATTGTGGATTACACCGTTGGTCCAGATGAGAAGTTCGTGTAGGAGACCAGGAATAAATATGAAGACTTCCACACCCAAAGCAAGGAAACATGAAGGTTCTTGATCTCTAATGTTAGAAATTTTTGATGCTTCACATTATGCATCTTGTAAATATTTCTTGATAGATGTCTTATATTTCTTTTTGTAAAGTGTAATTGCACCAAGTTCGAGATGTAATTTCATTAAGAAAAATTACACTTTGACTTTGGTCAAAGTTAGGTGAGATCTAAAATTGCTCACTCAACTTTCCTTGATTTTCTCAAATTAGTTTCCTAATTTTTCTCATCCCTCTTTCTATATATATGAGGGATCTCCTTTGTATTGTTTATCCTTTAGTATTTTGCAACGAAGTGCTGCCCTTTTTGAAGCAGAATTGTGAAATTTTGTGTTCATCCTTTGTGAATGAAATCTGATCAATAAAGAGGAAGATTGCAAACTAGACTTTGTGTTGTATTTGATAGTTTTGTGAGTTGATCTCATTTAGTGGTGATTACTAAGTGATATCTGAAGGACTCTAAGTAATTCATGTGAACTTTGTGTTACATCCTTTATTTGGATTTATATTTGTGTTTTGTTTAACTATTGTTGAATGATCTACAAGACTTTCTGCTTGTAATTGTTCATGCTCTTTGGATACTTTGGTTGGATGATCTACAAGATTTTGTGCTTGTAATTTTTCATTTTGTTCGAGGAATTGTTGCATCTAAGAAGACTTTGTGTTTCTAATGCAACAAACGATATGTATTTCACAAATCCACCATTGAAAAATCTATGGAACGACTTTGTTCCTTCATGAACTTTCCCTTTTATTTTACTTGTTTATCATTAATCACTTCTGGTGTCTCTATGCTTTGCTTTGACAAGATAGAGGTATTGGTATTATTGCTTGTTGAACATTTAAAGTTACTATGAATTGAGAACTTCCAACAATGAAGCATTGTAAACATCTCTAAAAAAAGAGAGAAGGATGAATGTGACACACCCCCCCACTTTGTAAGTATTGTGTACATTGTGTAATTACTTTATTTGTTTTACTATAGCTTCTATCAATAGTAAGAAGGGAGCCTCCCCTTTCTGAGAGGAGAGATTTATATCTCACATAGCTGTTGCTGAAGTCCTAGTTGTGCAATCTATCGAAAAGTTGATTACATAATTTTCACCCAACACTGTTCCTAGCGGCGACACTAACAAACTGGGGTTATTTGTTGTTTGGGACCTAGTAACAGGCTGATGGCTTATACACCCTCTTACGATTTAGATTCAATTAAGTAGTCCCATAGGGCATCCTCGAAAAAAAAAACAGTTGATGCCAAAAATTGGCAAGGTAACAGCCTTTATGAGAAACTCAATTAATGGGGGACCAATTGCGCTAAACTAAGTGACCTATAGGTTTTTAAAGAAGCCAACTTCTTTTGTGATTGGGGCTTTGGAATGGGGAAAGGAAGTAGATATAAAAAATGAAGATCTAATTAAGGCGATGCACCAAGATTTAGATTTAAGGCATGATAAACCTATCTTTTGGATGCAATTTAAGGGCCCATTCAAGAATTTGCTGTCCTAGAATAACAAAAATCAAAGATAGAAACCTAAATAATTCATCCAATGACATAAAATAATTATCACAAACATTTACTGAAAAGAAGAGTCAAAAGACATGATTTAAACCAACAAACTTGTATTTAAATCATAGATGTTTTGCAAATAAGCAATCCAAGATAACAATAGCACATTATAATGTTTTATCAAATAGGCTAAGAGAAACAAAAAGGCTGAACAATAGCATAGTCTGAGAGTCACATACAGTAATCTAAAAGCAATACAAAAGGCCTGGTGTCTTTCCCTAATTTATCTATATCTTCCTAACTCTTCTTTTGAAGAAAGAAGTAGTATATATAGCTAAAAATCCCAACACCTGGAGGGCCAGTAACATAAAAGATCTCGTATCTCAAGCAATGATGCCTATATTAATGATTTCCTTTGGTCATTGCAACATAAATATTCGGACCATAGAACATGGTCATTCCCCAACCAGATGCATCCCTTGCGAATGATGATAGTGGTCCCAGAAAAAACCCCATGCAGAAAAGTGTCGCTTCCCAATGGAGGAAGTTAGAACACGTGGCAGTATGTCATAGCTTGTTATTCACTCCATCCTTCCCTTTGGTAGAATCCCCATTGAGGAGACACGTGGTGGCAGGTCGCAGTTCGTGGCTCATTTCTCCCTTTCTACAATGAAAGATTGCAAAGTGAAGACGCGTGGAGGCGTTCTTTACTATCGGCACAGACGGTGGGGTTTGCCAAAAATGTATGTGGATGAAAGCTACATGGCACGTGGATGGGGCCTGAATAAAAATGGAAGGGAAGCAGTCTTTAAGAGCCCACAGTGACAACATGTGGAAGCATGGCAAGAGCCGGTAGAAGAGAGAAGGAAGCAATCGCTATGAGGAACCCCTGGAGGACACGTGGCGGTAACTGATAGAGTGTATGAAAAAGAGGCCCGATGAGAAGTGAAGGGTAGCATTTCAAACATATGAGGCACAAACCAGTATTTAGCAAAAACAAAATCACCCGAAGGGAGCTTGAGGAATTTTATATTCACAATATACAACAACCAATATAGCATAGCTTCGGTGCTCACTTAGAAGGATGAAAAAAATAACGGAGAGCATCCCATTGCATTTCACTCTAGGAATCTCAAAGGATATGAAGCCAGGTATAAATTTTTTGAAAAACAAGCCTTTGCTATTGTTAAAAGCCTAAAAATGTTTCGACATAGTTTGGTATTGGCCAATAGAATCACTGTTCTTGTTGCACATCCTAGTGTGCAAGAGTACATCACTGAGGGAGAAATAACTGAAAAGAGGGCCAACTAGATCACTAAGATCCTAGAATAAGAGGTGGATATTAAACCAATTAAGCTAGTTCTGGGAAGAGGCTTGTGCAAATATCTTACACATGAATCAAGGTCCTTAGCAAAGGAGACTGGTCAGGTGTACACAAACCAGTTTGAGTTAGATGAGTTTTGGATGATGGATCAAATGCAGTATATGCAAAAGGGCTAGTACCCAATCAATCTTATACCTCACAAAAGGAGATAATACTGACTGCAAGGCACTGAGTATGTACAAATTGAAGGTATCTTATTCGAAAGGAATTATGATAGTGTCCTACTCCGATGCTTGAATAAGCCATAGGCGGAAAGAGTTCTTAATGAATTTCATAGTAGTCCTGAGGGTGGAAATTTCTCCACCAAGACTACTACTTTGAAGATAATGCAAGCAAGATACTATTGGCCCTCCATGTTTTTTGAAATGCACCATTTGGTGCAAAAGTGTACTCAATGCCAATAATTTGTTGGCAAAAGAAATAATTTTGCCTTGCCCTTGAGCTCGATTGTGATTGAGGAACCCTTTGCTCAATGGGGTTTGGTTTTTTTGGGATGATAAATCCTATTTCCAATGTTGGCCATAATTGGATCCTTACGACAACCAACTACTTGACGAGGTGGATGAAGGCCATCACACTAAAAAATGATACGAAAGGAAAAATTGTCAACTTCCTTAAAGAGCTGGGAGCAATATTTGGTTCACTAAAAACCATCATATCCAACAACACACAAGATTTTATGGGCTTAGGGATGTCGTATTTCACTCTTAAACATGAGGTCTACCTTAAGACTTCATCAAATTACGACCCACAAGGAAATGGCTTAGTGAAATCGACCAACAAAAACTTAATTAGGTTAATCAAGTACATCGGGTCAGAAAGACAAAGAGACAGGCACAAGCACTTGTGAGCCACTCTGTGGGCCAACTGGATTATGCCCAAGCAGATCTTGAAGGCCTCTCCTTATGAATTAGTATAAGGGAAAGAGGCAGTTTTACCTGTTTCCAAAGAGATCCCTGCCTTGCAACTATTAAAAGCCCTGGAAGTTGAAGAAAGTGGCATAATGGAAGTAAGGTTGGCGAAACTCTTGAACCTTGAGGAAGATAGGGAAAAAGCTTATGAAGCCATGATTGGTTGCCAACAGATCATAAAATGATGGTTCAACAAAAAGACCAACCCAAATTTTAGGGAGGGAAGCCTGGTACTAAAGTATGATGAGTGCACTGCGAAACCATGATAACATACAAAATTTGAAGCACTATGGAAGGGACCCTTCTATATCAGCACATGCAAGGAAAGGAATGTGTATGAGCTAGAAGATATGGAAGGTAGCATTCTGGATATACTAGTAAATGATATTTATCTAAAATTGTTCCATTATAATGCGCAAGTTCTTAAAAAATTTCACAATTATGTACCATATGTAAGTTTTTTATAAAATATGATTTAATTTTGAGAATAAAGCCATGCGAATAACACCAAAAGAAACAAAAAGGTACTATATTATATTCATTAAAATATTTACATTATAGTACAAGCCTGAGGCTCCAAGAGAAGTTGAATCTTCTTTTTGAAAACCAAAAAATAGCTATACTATGAAAAGGAAAAAGGAGAGGCAATGAGCAAAAAATAGTAAAATTCATAAGCCTCCAGCTGTTGCTAAGCAGTCAAAAGCGACTCTTTATCGGTTTCTTCTCTTCTTCTTCTTCTTCTCCTTCTTTTCTTTCTTCCTCTTCTTCTTTGACAGGGTGAAAAGGGGTTCAACACAACACAAGTAGCCTCGACACACCAGGGACTTCAATCTGCATTCCCGTGTCTATACACCAGGAATTCAAAGTTCTTTTTCTAGTCAATCCCACCAATGCGCTCCATGCAAAACTCTCATTGAAGGAAAGTGGCTGTAGGACAAGAAAATGAGTAATGCCTCTTGAGGTCCATGGTTTGAAAATTAGTAAGGAAGGATATCCAAACCACATTCTCCCCATAATCAATGTGCCTACAAAGGTCCATGGCATTTGGAATATTGACACCAGGGATGGCCACTTGAACAATCTTGCCAAGCCTGTCCAAATACAAAGAGTTGAACATGGCATGACATAGCGCAATTATCCAAGGCTTGGATATATCCAAGTCAAGTAGGGAGGCCACAAAGCAAGAGATGACATTAGAGTTGCACCATAGCTATCTTTCATCATTCACATAGTCCTTGCTAAGGACCCACTTGAACACAATGACAATAAGGCGGTCATTCTTCCTTACCAAGCGCTTGATTCTATTGCTGGTAATTTCACTTGCAAAGGAGTATTGTAGCCTTCGTGGAAGGAGCTGAATGGGAGTGCCTAGAACAGATGACATGATGGAAGTAAAAGCTAAGGCTAGTGGAATGGGATACAACAAGAAAAGGATTGCTAAAATAAAAAGCTATTTTTGAATGAATATTGCAATAAGGTGGAATAGCTATTTATAGAAAAGATGCGCTAGTGAATCCAAACAACAGAGAATCCATCTCTCATCAGACAGTAATGGAGAAAATATCAAAGCAGTTGAAAGGGAAGAGGTGGATCATACGAGAAATATAGCAAGAGGCCTTGAGAAATAAATTTGGACATTGGGAGTAAATGCTTGTATAGGCTGATCGTTGCCATGTGTCCTTTGCCATCATCAACACCAACTAGCTTACTTATACGAAAAGACATTGATTAACGCACTACGTTTTGAAAAATTAAATAAGCACATCTTTTCAAAGTACCTTACACTGCTTAAGCAAACATATCATAGCTAAAAGCACACTTTCCAATACATTTGACTTATTTGTGAAAGAGGCGGTAGGAAGAATGCACTAATTCTGTTCTCAGGGTGAATTTGAAATTCTCGAGGGATATGAATCCTAAATCCACATGTATCGCCTTAGTGGCAGCATTTAGTAAGCTAAAGGTAATGATAGAGTTTCAATACATGTACGTGTGAAAGAATTAAATGCACCTAGAAGTAGATTTTGCTAAAGTAGCAAAATGGAAAGTGGTTGTTTCACTGAAGAAACTCTCTACAACTTCTCGACACAACAATGGCGAAAGCATCAACATCTGGTAGAAAGGTCGGAGCCTCATCCAAAAAGATGGGTTACACTAATATTTTTGGGAGAGATTCATTCGCCAATACCCAACACTAGAAGAATGACATTTTGATTATACCAACTTAGTGCAACTAGATGATCACGTCAGAAGAGAGGCAGTGCATGATTTCGCTGACAACATTTTTGACCCAAAATTGGCGGCCAACCCTAACAGCCTTAGGGAAGGGGCATTACAAAGAAAGATTAAACATGGGTTTGTTGGAGGTTTCAGATCGCAGCTTGGGAATTTTTGTTTTCCACAATTCATGTTGCTCATTGTACACCTATGCCCAGAGTTGGTAGATGCATGTGCTAAAAGATTCGAAAAGGAGGCAAGGGTTATTGTTAGCAACAGGATAAAGGTTACAATTACTGCAGTGACTATCTGAGATATGTTGTGTATCCCTACAACCTGGGGTGTCGAGTGATTTGATGAGGAAGAAATGGAAGGATTCTAGGAAACCAGAAATAAGCAAGTGCAATTTTATGAGGATGAAAAAAAAGAAAGGATGAAGAGAGATCAATTTTCTTTTCCTCTAGCGTGCAGAAAATTCAAATAGGATACACATTCTATTTTCTCAATGTTGGCCTGGGTTTACGGTTTGGATGATGATGGAGAAGTCCATCCTTTCTAGATGGGCTTGGCTTTCATGCTTAAGAAGGAGAAAATTTAGAAGTATTTTGATTTTTCTATTGCAATAGTCAAACGAATGCTAGAGCAATTAAGGACCTATGATACTTAGTGTAAATTCAGGTACTCTTCTTTCTTGGTTCACTTGATCTTGCATCAAAATTCTAAATTTCTGGAAAGAAATTTATCATTATTTAGATTCGATGTAAAGGGTTTCTACCGACCAATTTTGGTCTAGACTCATGTTCTTTCAAAGACATGGGATTACAATTTGTTTGTGGATCACTTTTTGAGGCCAGTCCTTCTAGACTTGTTCCCACTCCCTTCAGGCTACTTCTCTCCTGAGGTCTTGTAATGGATGAAGACCTCGCAGACCTCGGTAAATTATTTCTTGGGTGAGGATTTCACTTTTATTAGATTCCATGGTTTCATCAAGGAGCCTTTCAGACTCCCCAAATTTGTAACATATAGGGATTTTTCTTTGGATGCATACCATCAAGCAACTATTTCTAACAATGTCTATGGTGTCGAAAGGTAGAAGAAATGGCTTTACTCGACTCCCCTTAACATTTCCAAAATTTAGGTAACACTGGTGAAGCGAAGGGCATAGGGTGAGCTTACAAACAAACTTATGCTCTTAGGTTTGGTTCTTCTTTGTGACACATGTGACTACAATCTGACAATGAACCTCCCAACTTTGAGACATGAGAGTCAAGAGTATTTTTAATTGAGGAAGAATCCAACTCAAGAAAGGCCAAAACTATACATCAACTTGGCCCACATACCATTCAAATGACCACCATGGTTGGATTTCTATGTCTAGACTGTGGAGTATCATAATAACCTCTAGGAAAATCCCTCAACACGCAATTGAAACAGTTGGGGTGGTCGGAGAGAAAGAAAGAAAACTTTTGGAGGTTCCAATAGGAAATGAAATGCCCTAATGCCATGTTCAAAGATCTTTGGCCACATGATGAAAGGTTTGACAAGGTTTACGACAAAGAGGCCAATACTGAGAATAGTAACCATGAGATTAGTCATGAGATTGAATAAGAACTTCCACACCATGCTTCTCGACCCCAAGAATCAGACAAAAGAAAAGGATCAAGACAAAAGGACTCACATGTCACATCCTCAGTCAGTGCCTGAAGCAAAGGAAAAAGAGCTTGATGGTCCCCAAGGAGGTCCGTTGTGGGTATTGAAGGTTAGGTTTTAGCGGGATCGACTGCTAAGGGATCAAAATATACCATTTTCGATCATACAAAGCGGAGATGAGTCCAAGATCTAGGTGGACCTCGTGCATTAGTTAGAGGAGAAGAAGAAGTGGGATTCTGCTCCTCAAGGTTTTTCAGCCATCGCAGCACAGGTAAGTTTCACTCCCTCTCTTCTTTTTTTCTTTGCATCTCTAGTCACTCCTTCACCCTCATCTGTGGAGAAGAGTCCTCTATCCATAGACCCCGATCTTTTGGTCCCAAATGAACCTCTGACCATTTTCAACAACGAACCCTATGAAGTAACCTCGTGCCCTGAACGAGCATTGTCTACTTCGGCCACTATTAATTTTTTAATCATCTTGTCAAGGGCCCCCATTGAAAGAGCTGAAACATCCATGTTTCCCATTACTCTAGGTCCATCCACTTCTGGGAAAATGTTGCTTTTTTTGGCCACTCCCTTTTTCACCCTTATGAGTTTCCCCCTTGCTTAATCTCCATATGGTATCCCACAATTTTCTATGATAACACTCCTATTTGCTTCTCTACAATCCCATATAGCCAATGTTTCTCCTTTCGTCACCCTATTTGGTCTCCCTCTAGGTGCTTCCATTGCTGCATAAAGCATCGACACCCCACAGAGTCTCCAAGGTCATTTCGATGCAACCAAGTAGGCCCGACGGGCTAGAAATTAGATACTGCAGGTAAAAGCTGCTGCACATCCAACTACTAAGAAGATTGAGGGTTGCTTCAATGAGCAAAATTCTTTGCTAATCGCTACCATGAAGCCACTTGTATCCAAGCCCAAAGGAGAAATGTAGATGGAATATTATGAAATCAGAGCCATGGGTCTGGATTTAAGTGAAACTCGCTCGTGCAGTAAGATGGTTCTAGCTAAGGCCACCTAGAAAGTGGTATACACTGATTATGAGAGGTTGGACAAGAGAATGAAGAAGCGCGAGGCAGAGTTGATAGATGTAAGAGATACGATGATCAGGCTGTGACAAAAATCAAGGCCAAAAATGTCAAAATGGCTCATAGAAGGAGAAGCAACTAAGTTCCTCAAGGAGGCCCAAAATGAACATATTCAACTATATGTGAGATTGAAAGGTTAAGAGTCGAGCTTGCTGCTAAGTGCCAAACAAACATAGAGTATCGACATACTCAAGAAAGCATATAGAAAGAGCTGTATGGCGTCTGATCTCTGGCTTCTGACAATTTGTAAATGGCCCGAGTGGAAATGGAAAGGGAAAAGTAAGAGAAACAAGAGTTCGAGTCTTCTTTGCATGCTCGCAACCAAGAGGTTATAAGGTTTAATTCTAAACTAACAAACACCCTCCAAGATATGAATCAAATGGAGGAGAATATAAGAGCAAAAGAGGCTCAATTCCATTAGGATTTAACTGATATACAAGGATCCAAGACCCTCTCGATATTGAAAAGGTTGATATCTATGCACTGGGAAAGGATCATAATTGCAGTTGCTATTCTCAAGCCAGTCCTACAATTTTTAAGGGATGCTTGAGAATTAAACGAAAAGGTTGGCTTGGTGGCTGACAAAATTCTGCAGACATATGCTCCCCGAGCCGTGGAATTGAAAAATCTAATTTCTAGATTGTGTAAGACCACCAACAAGGCTCTAAGAAGTGCAGGGATTCTGGATCAAAGGTCCACCTCAAGAAAAGCAAGTGAATTCGTCAATTTCCATAAAGTTTTGGCAAAGAGCAAGGAATGCCAAGTAGTGTTAAATAAAAGGGTTGATGAAATAAAAAAGGATTTCAATGTTTTGCTTAACTTCAGTTTTCCTTCCCTTTTCTCTCCAAATGGAGAGGCGCTATCAGTTGAGCAAATCATGGATGCAATTATACATAAGGTCTAGACTTCTACAAAGCTCCTAGGTTTAAGCTCGATGCTCACCATTGATGAAATCAAGAAGGAGATTTTTCCTCTTTCTCGTCTCTATGACCACCTTGGGGCTGTTTCATCAAGATGGGGAGCTGTTTCTTTTAAAGAAGGTTTTGAGTTAGATCAAGCATACGAGATCCTTCACACTCTCATTCGGCCCACTAATTTGGACTGGGAGGTACAAAATTCCGCCTTCCTCAAACTCCAGGAATTTCCAAAGCTCTAGGTTCGTGCCTTTGCAAGCGAAGGCCCCTTGTGAGTCACCAAAACTATAAAGGAAATTTTCCCTTAATCTTCTTTTTGATTTTGGCTCTTATATATTTTTCAGCTTTGGGATGAATTTGTGTTTAAAGCAAAAGGTTGTTCTGAAAGGCGTGCAATGTGCCATGCGGTAGCTGTGCAACTTTTTTTATCGTCTTCCTTTCAGGAGCAAGCTAGGGCATGTGTAGGCTTGATGAGAATTCTCTTTAAGGCTATTTTCATAAATCTGAGATTCCCCACCCACTCGACGCGTCATCTCTTTGCTTTGGGCAAGTTATGCTTTTAAGGAGTGATCTCTTTGGATGGAGTTTGTTAAAGCACGCTGGGTCTTTCTTGCTTTTGGGTTGGAACCTTCGAGTCGGCGCCATCAATCTATGTGATTGGTTTATTAGATTTTACTAGGTAGTTTTCTAGTATTGAATTATTTTCATATTGCAATCTTTGCTAAATATCTAAATAACATTAGTGAGGCAGTTGGGAATTAATGAGGAAGGATTGCCATGATCTAATCAATATCTATCATCAAATTGTGAGCTATCAGATGCAAGCATCTAGAAGTATTTTCATCTGGAATGTTGGCAGTTGTGTTCTCTTTTTCCAGCTATAAATAGGAGGTGACAACATATGCAAAAAAGTTCTTTTAGTTTTCCTTAGTTTCTAGAAATATTTTCAAAAGTTGAAAGTTTGTAGAACACTACTATTCTCTGGCATGTTATATTGTTTTGACTCAAACTATCATTAGATTGGCATCCGAACTTTTTTTTTAAGTTCATTTGATATTTAAGTACGATCTGTTTGGAAGAAATCTTTGAAACTGTGCATGTTATGGCCTCTGTCAAGTTCCTTCTTTATGTTTTTCGTTAATTATAAAAACACTATATTAAGCTTAATTTGATAGTTCGAGTAGTGGATTTTCGTGTTGTAGGCTTCTATGATATAATGATAGCTTTCAGAAATTGGATTATGTCAGTTGAACTTCTCCATTTTCTTTAAGGGTTGTTTTTCCATATTATGCTGTAAAAAGAGAAAGGGTTTCTGCAATTTTTGGATATTTTTGTTAACTTTTGGAGCTTTTTTATGCTTGATCGAACCTTAATGAGTGCTTCCCACAAGAAGATTTGAAAGACTATACTGTGCTTTTACTTAGCCTTTGTTGCTCATTCTCTTCCCAACAATGAAGGGTTGTGGCATTCTGTATCTGTTATATCATTCATAGGAAAAACAATTGAAGTTTAAAATGTTGTAAAAGCTTTGGCGCATCGCCATTTTCATGCTTTATATTTACATTTCCTTCTACCTTTTCTCCCAACTCAAAGAAGAGCCAACTTTCTATAAAAATCTCGAAGGTATTCAATGAAGCACAAATTGGTCCCCCACTCGCTGAATTTCCCATAAGGTTGTTAGAGAGGCGCAAGCTTTGATGATCAACAGTTAGCAATGGAAACTATTAACATTTTATCAACAACTTTTTGGAAAGAGAAGAGAAGCTGAAGAGATTTCAAAATAGTTATGATAGGGAGAAACTTCCATCTCTATACGACCTAGTACACATCCACATCATGAAATACTTCACTTTAGAAAGTTGATATGCCATAGTGCATGGTTATCACTTTCCTTTTTTAAACCACATAAGCAAAAAGGAGAGAATTAATATTCCATATTTACTGCTCACTTCATTGCAATAATGCAAGGTAAAAGGTGCCTCCCCTCCGCTCCATCAATTTTTGATTCAAGGGCTATATAATTATGTTTTTTCCCTTACTCTATTACTAGGCCCAAAGAATGTGGTAAAACCCCTTCAAATCAAACCCCTCAACAACTAGCCCTACTTGCTAGAAAATAACCCTCGCTCAAGCAAGAAGCCTAAGTTGGGAACCCCTAAATGTGTTGTGATTAAAGAGGTTTCCTCTTCTTGTGCTACCCCTTTCAAACTGCTTGATGAAAAATAACAACCTTCCCCTCCTGCACAGCTTAAGGATCCCAAGGCCATACCCTCAACCTCTAAAATCATTTTTGTAGGGGAAGAAGACCTTTCTAGTTGACCCACTCAAGCTAGGAAGGCTCTAGTAAAAACCTGTGACTCTAAACGTAAAGACCATGACTTTAAAGAAGTAAGAATAGCTAAAAAAGTTACTCTAGAGATATCAGATGAAGGGGAGAAAGGGAATGTTGAGGACTCTAGTAGTGGTAAGGGGGAAATAAGATCTCCCATACTGGCTAGTCAGAATGCTAAATATAAAATATTATCTTTTGAAGAACAAGAAGAAGAACCCTTGGATGAGGAATATATCTCTATGCAAGAGGAGCCCTTCGATTTTAGCAGAAAAGAATTGGGGGTGGTTTTAGGAGAGGATTTGGAAGATGATATTTCCAGTTTTGAAGAGGAGGAAGTGTTGAACAACGAGTAGGAGGTGGTCAAAGACTTTAAGGAAGATGAAGAAAATGTTGAAGGCAAGGACAAAAACCAAGAAGAAGGAAATGTGAAGGTCATTGCTAGTTCTAATAAAGAGGGGGAGCTGGTTGATAGGAAGCCCCAACAAGAAAAGGCCTTGATCATTTCTTTGCAGGATAAAATAAATAGACTAGACAATTCCTTCAAACAAGCTGATTTCAATTGCCTATGGTATAATGGGAAAAGCTATTGTTGGGACTGTGACTCATCAGTCAAAGGTCAACAAAAAGGAAATGAAGGATGGCACCATCTGAGGACGAGGATAAGTTAATGGATGATAATATTGGAGATGGAGAGAACCCATGGACCAACAAGCTGAAAATGTTAACTAAGGAATCGAACATGATAAATAACCGAAATGATTAGTTAAATTGTTGTTCCTTGTTTTGGGGCCTACATGCTTGTCCTATACTAGGCCTGAGTGCCACTTAGTTTAGCGTCCTCTTCTATTTTTGGTGGTGTTCTAGACTGTTTCCTTTTTGTTGTTTCTGGGTATTATGTGAACTTAGTTATAGTTTGAACATTGGGCCATTTGACTTGCTCTAACGTTGTTGTTCTATGGTTGGATCTACTAACTATGTGGCATGTTTTTTTATGCTATTTTATATGGGATCATGAACCTAACTCTATTTTTTTAATAAAAAAAAGTCAACTCATTCTCTTTTGCTGGATACACCATGTCTCATAATTCTTATATATATCCTCTACAACAATCACTCATTCTCTTTAACTGGATACACCATCTGTCATAATTCTTATCTATATCCTCTACAACTGTCAAGTTCTCATCTATTCTACTGCTTCAGTCTATACCGCCAATAACTTTGGAGGTTATAAATAAACTTCTATACATCATATGTATGTGTGTGGGGAAGTAAGCTGCGGCATTCTCAGCTCAGATTTAAATAATATATTCGAATGATTATAGATGAATCACTTAAACAAATTAAAATATGAAGTATGTTATTTAAATTATCTCAAATTGAATGTTTTTTATTTTCGCTTATTGTTCTCAAATCTGTTACAATAAACCCTCTGTAAAACAAAGAGTTATCTATATATAAGAGAAAGATCACTTGAAAGGATTTTTCCCCAAAACATAGTTACAGAAGCACTGACGTGAAAAATCTACAGGGGGACTGCTTTTTCAGGTTACCATCCTAACAGATAAAGAAAGAAGCGGGACAATCTAGCAGACAGTTGTCCACAAAGCTCAGCTCTGCATTCTAAGGCGACAAATGGAAGAAGTGCGCAGGAAATTGGACAGGGGGCCCTGTATTTGGTTAAAGCTCAGGGCAACAACAATAACCTGAATGTTAGTCCTGTAGCTTCCAGGTCCCTAGACGGAAGTAAATTCATTATGACACAGTTTAGCTGTTGCAGAAACTCATGATATAAAAAACCTGACTGCAAAGCGCCAGAAAGTTGTTTTATGGCTACGGTCTACTACCTGAAGCATCTCAAGCTTCCACATTTGCTTTCCATTCTCTCCATGCTTCGGTTGCACTGCACATTAAAATTGTACTCAAGAGATTGAATAAAACTAATTCTATTGATCAGTATTGCATCTGCACACAAACCCTCAGAACTAAAAAAAATCGTCTTTCCAAGCTCATATTCACGATTGTTAATAGAGCAAAAACAGGAGAGGAAACAATAAAGAAGCTGCTCACCACGTCATATCGTCTAGAACTAGAAGGGAACGTTGAACAAAAACATCAAATTTTTGGTGGGCAAGGGTTTGCGACCTGTGCATATCAAAATCCTAAATGATCTAGGGTTTCGAAGCTCGGTAATTTCTTCAACAAACTTCGTTGTTTTCAAGGCATGAAATGCGAGTTTATTTCTTACAGGGCATCCCATTTCATTATGATTGAAACCAAAATTTCTACGGAATTCTTAGAATTCTTATAATTCACTGTAAACTGTAAAATTGGGGATTTGTTGGCTTGCTGGGTCGCTGGGCTGAGTCGTGGGACACCCCTGCTGCATAAAAAAATAAATAAAATTAGGATTTGTTATGATATTTTACCAATCTTTATTTTGACGTATATCTAAATTTTAATATTGACAAATCATGAAAAGGAAACGAGTAGGTTTAGATAGGTCTTTCAATCTTTTTCATTTATTTTGTTTTCATAAACCATGATAGTGAAATGAGTAGGTCTAGATAGGTCTTTAATTTGCTTTCATTTACTATATTTCACGAATTATGATAATAAAAAAATGAGTAGGTTTAGATAGGTTTTTCAATTGTTTTCATTACTATGTTTTCACATATCATGACAAAGCAAGAGTAGGTTTAGATGGATTTTTCACTTGCTTTCATTTATTACATTTTCAATTTAGAGAAGTGATATTTTGTTTTTTCTATCATTCATACTATCGAGACATAGACCTTCCCATTTCATCACTTTCAAATTTGAATATTACTAAAGATCAAATATTCTCTATGCTTTCACATATCATAACAAAACAAGAGTAGGTTTAGATAGATTTTTTACTTGCTTTCATTTATTACGTTTTCAATTTAGAGAAGTGATGTTTTGTTTTTTCTATCATTCATAGGATGCTTTCAAAACATAGACCTTCCCATTTCATCACTTTCAAATTTGAATATTACTAAAGATCAATTCTTCTTTTGATTTGGTTTTATTTTCATATCATAGAAAAATAATGAGTAGCTTTAAACAGGTCCTTCACTTCCTTTTATTTACTATATTTTCATTTTTTAAAAGGATTTGATGTAATTTTTTCAACTTAGTTAGCCAATCATATAGAATTAAAAAAAATGAGCAAAAATCTTTTAGTCTATAATTAATTTTCTTATAATTTAACAATTTTTTAAATGTCATTTAACTATTTTATGTTGGTTCATGTTGGGAATAGCCATTGCATAAATGAAATCATTATTTATTTATTTTTTAATTTTTTATAATCAAATTCTTACAATAAAATTTCAACTATATCAATAATGTAAGTCTTATTCAAACATTAATTGGAGGCTCAATTTTCAACTCTTTTAAAGTTTGGTTGTTGCTTGAACAACAATGCACAATATTATAGCCATCATAATACTATTTGTGTATTGTGAGCTGGAAAGGTAAATTATATGAAAATTAATTATGCCTTCAACAAAATTTTCTTTCTATGAAATTACATTTTTTACTTCTGATTTTTTTTTTGAAAAAATACTTACATTGATCATAATTATGCACTAAATATACTTAATAATATGCTTTCAAAAATTGATTCAATTATTGACTTAGTACACATTATTATCTAATCTCGAATTACTACTTCAATGCAAATAAAAAAGACTAACATGAATTTAAGTCATCTATAATTAATTACTGATAATTACTACAATAGTGAACTATTTATACAATCTAATAGCCACTAACGTGCACTGCACTATAATTTCAACTATCAAATCAGCAATATGAACCACTAACAATATAGTCAAGCACATTGTTAATTAAAATATTAGATTTCCTTGAATTTAATTTGGACCTATTTAAGTTCACAAATGAACGTACTCTAACAATTCTATTATCTTCAAAAAATATCATTTGATAATATTAATCTCTACTAACTATACAAACTATTTAATGATAGAAAGTAGATGCAATGTATCTCTTGTTCAATAAATGAGTGCCTTGGACAATAACAATTAAATTTTGATTCTTTAGGCAAGTCCTTCACTTACTTTCATTTTTATTTATTTTCATCTTTAGAAAAGAGTGAATTTTTATTTTTTTACTAGTGAATAATTGAGTAGCTTCAATATTATTTTTTAATTATCCAAAGGCCACGTGTAGGGATTTTTTTTCTTATTTAATAGGTACATGAATAATTTGTGGCTTACATAGGCATGGAATCTTGGTTGCTTTCAAGATAATGAATGAGATCTTATCTCCCTCAAAAAGTATCTCTAATAATATTCATAATTTGAAATTAATGAAATAGGATGGCTTGAGGGAGATAAGATTGCATTCATTGCCTTGAAAACAACTAGGAATCCATACCTATATAAGCCACAAAATATTTGTGTATCTATTAAATAAGATAAAAATATTTTCCCTACATGTGGCATTTGAATAATTAAAAAATAATATAGAAGTATTCAATTATTAATTAAATATATTTTTTATTTGATTTGATTGTTCATATGGAATCCTTATCATTTTTAAATTATACAATTAGGAAATTTGATTGTTAGATTTTCCTATGACTTGTTTAGGATATTTGAACAACCTTTATCTAGAAGTACATATAAACTTTAACATTGAAAAGTGATAAAAAAATGAGAATAGATGGATTTAGCGAATCAAGCTAGACCCACTACCCCACTACATTTGGGTGATCCCATAATAGTGGTTTACAATTTTTGGCCAAACTGGACACTGAAATTATTATTTTTAACTAAATCTTCACATTCAGGCACCTATAGCGGCTAAACCGTGAGGAATTTGAAGATGGTGCAAACTAGTTTCATCAAATTTTGTGTGTAGATTCTAATTTTTTTTTTTCAAAATTTTTGGAATCAAATTGCACTTCTTTCCATCTCCCGAAAATTGATTTTTTAAAACAACATTTTTAAAAAGTGATGCACAGGTATAGCATAATTTTTTTCCATGAAGGATAAAATTCTAATTCTTTCAAATTTAGATTTGTAACTCGATATCTAGTGCTTCCACTTGGTTAGATAGTTTTTATTGAATATTTTTTCCTTAATCAAGTTTCAAAGTCAAAGCGAATTACAATTCGAACCAGTAGCGTTATACGTAACTTTTTGTATATGTCAAAATTTAATTTAATTTTTTGTTGGATCAAGGACTTCTAATGCTGATAAGTGATTTTTTATCAGCATTTTGATAGTGTAAAGGAGGCATTTATAGGTATGGTTTAAAACTAGCGAGGTTCTATCCAAGGGGGTTTGATCTAAGGTGATTTGATCAAACCCTCTTCAATTGGAATCCTTAAAATGGAACTTTTTAAGGCTTAAATCATTATATTTTATAAAAATATGTGATTTCAGCTAAAATTCGTTCCTCTCAGGAATTGTAAACCACTATTGTGACAACACCGATTTTCATCTTTAAAAAAGAGTTAGATGTTTATTTTTGCATTTAGTTATTGTGTGACTTTTGTAATATTTCTGAATTGTCCTTTATATTGAAAGGTCATATATAAGGGAAAATAATATTTTATTTAGTTTAATCTAGATACATGAATAATTAACTTCTTTGATTAATATGGGTATGTGGTGTATGAAGAAAAAAATTCAATGTCACTTCAAATACAATGATATGGTAGAAAATTATACTGTATATAATATTTTTAGATGATAAAAAAATCATAAGACTGGTCTTTGAAAAAAATATTGAATTTTAAATAAAAATCATATTGAAGAAACCACATCAAATAGTATTTTAATTCAACATAGGCCACTAAGGTATAACATAATGCCTCATTTTACTATATTTTTTTGAAATATTAATATTATAAAATGTTGTCACAATTTTAGAGGACGAAAAATGTAATGATATGATTGGATGGTTAAAATTGATTCTTATTTGAAGTAATTAATAGAGAATCCATACCATGGTAGGGATTAATAAGTGAAATGAAGAAAACTATGTGCTCTCTTACACCTTTAGGGTTTTGGACCTAAAAGGAGAGAAACAAATCTTCACACACTTCACTCAAGAACAAACCCTTGAGATTCCAATGCAAAGTAGATTGAAATATTGCAAAGAGGATTGTCCTAGGGGCTGAATGATGTCTAATAAGGGGCTCACCACTAAGTGTAAACCTGGAAAACATGAAATGTTGGAAAACACAGTGTGATATGCAAACTAATGCTAAATGACCTAAGAAGATGAACAAACTATAATGAAAAGCTATGAAACTAGAAGTGTGCACCTGGAAACTTGTACAAGATGGAGTGAAGACTAGAAATGGCTCTGAAATTCTGAAAAATCTAACTTTTTAAGCTAGCAAGACTCATTTCACATTTTGGGTGAATCAGTCCCAGTTTTTGGAAACTTCACCGAAACAAGTTTCAAGAAAATGGGTATCCAAATCTACAAAGATCTCTAAAAATACCTATAGTGGGACTCATTTTCCACACTTGGTGAATGATTCCAATTTGAATTTTTTAGAAATTCAAAGTCTAGATCTGCTCTTCTCTATCTACTCAATTTGTTCCTCCAAGTGTCCAAATCCAAAACCTTGATTTTTGGGGTTGTAAGTGACTTTTTGTGAAGATTATGACCTATCAAATAGGGAGATGACTCCAACAAGTTTGAAACCTATTCTTCAATCATCTCCAAGCTTTCAAAGCACCTAGATCTACAATCACACAAGGAAATAGAACAAAAGTGTTGATTGTTAGGGAATAGGGGTTTGCCTTGGTCAAACCCCTTTTAGGTAATTTAAACCAAATGATGAAATAAGATAATGAAGCATGAACATGAGATAATGCAATTAGAACCTTTCCATGATGATGGATCTTGAATTGCTACAACAATTGATGAAGAAATCTACCCTTGAATGCCTTAGAAATGATCTTGAAAGCTATCTTGATGACCTTGTGAAGACTTAAAGTGCTTAACTCTTGCTTGCTTGACTTGATAACATGTAGACTTATGTTGCTTGTATGAAATGAGAATTTGAAAGCTTTTTTATATAGGCAATCCATTCACATGACCGTTAATTTGATCCTCGAGGCTGACATTGAAGAAATTTGAAAAATTAAAAACCCACTTTTTCCTACTCAAACCTCGAAAATAGCTCAAATGGGACTCATTCACCATCCTAGGTGAATGAGTGCCACCTGGATGGAACTCATTCACCCAAAGTGGCGAATGGGTCCCACAGGGGCTATTTTCCAGGTAGGATGTTAGGGAATAAAGAATTTAAGCTTGTATGTTGATATTGTGAGGTCTTTGATTAAAACATGCCTTGGGATGCACAATATGGGGTCATAGGGGCCTGTTAATGATGATATAAAGGTCATAAATACAATAGGGCTCAAAATTCAATGTGAAAGTGTAAATAAATACACTTTACAACACTAAATTAAGGAAAAATTGAGTCTATTTAACTTAGAAGGGTCCTAAATCCCATGTCAATGTGTAAAACACATTACAAAATAGATTAGGTCCACTTGATTTACAAGCCTCCTAAATTTAATGTGACAATGTAAATAAATACATTTTACAACACTAAATTAGGACATAGTTAAGTTAATTTAGCTTAAAACGGGCCCAAGACCTAATGTAGATGTGTAAAACACCTCACAACACTAGATCAAGGTGATATTAAGTCTAATTTATCATTAATTATTCCCATATCAAGTGTGAAAATGTTGAGGGATACATTTTTTGACACTACATTTAGCCCCCACTTTAGTGAGGATGAACTTGCTTCAAAATCACACTAAAGCTGAAATTTAAGAGGGGTCCAAGTGTACCAATGTGGATGGTCGAGGATAACAAAGATCAAGGAAGCAGTCAAGCCCCCAGAATCCAAGATCATAAGTCAAACCAACATAAGCACAAAAGGACACACAAAAGGTGTCTAATAAGCAGAAAAACAAGATACACAATCATGCAATATCAATAGATGGAAGAAATAAGAACAAAAATAAGAAAAAATAAAAACGTGGATCAAGCTTCGACCATTTTTCCAACACAATGTGGATCAGATCTAGGTTTTTTGCCAAAAAATGAATACTCACTTTGAGGTGACAAAAATTTAGGTTGTCCACTGGGTGAGAAGGCCTAAAAGGTGAGAAACATACACTCATGGATGGTATGTACTCACACACACACAAGTGGCTATGGGGAAAGCCATGCCTTAGATTGGGATTCCTGCTTGAACCATACCAAAGTTATACCTCTTGATAAATTTAATAAGGTGCCACACAAATGATTTTCGAGCTTCATCATACAAGAAAAACTTTGTATGCTTGGTGCACATGAACAAACAAGATGGCTCGACAGGCATGCAAGCTGTGTTATGCAAGGTGGCCATATAACAAATGTTGTAAATTTAGAATAGTGTAATGAATGTTCAAAGGGATTTTTCTTAGTTCATGCAAGGTCTCTTCTTAGGGAACATCATGGACCTAACATCTCCAAGAGAGGAAAAGTCAAATAAATATCATGCTCTTGAAGGGAATCAAACCCAATGACACCACCAAGAAAAGGAAGCATCACAAGAATAAAGAAAATCGCATAGTGAAACATGAGTGTCGATGTATGACCCCACTTTAAAGCGGTTGCTAACACCATTACTGTGAGAAATTTCTTTAAAGTAGAAGAAGAAATCATGAGAGCTTATTCAAAAATCCCTATGCCAAGTTACATGTTTCCGAATCGAACTACATCATGAATAAGTATGTCACATGTGAGCCAACTTAAGGCATGTCTTCCACATCCCAAACTCAAATCATTAGTGTTTTGTGTGATGACATTGACATTAAGTGAAGATTTATTTGTCACTTGCATTTCTTTCAAAGAATATTTTGTAATAGTGTTGATATTAAGTGAAGGCTTGTTTATTTCTATCAAACGAAAATAACGAAGAACATGAGTCATTTCTTGTGTTTTAGGCTCTATAGGGCTGCAAATACCTTGTTCTCTAGCACCATATACTTTTCCAGTATAGCCAAGTTGTTTCATAAGTTCATACCCTTTCCATAAAGTTTTTTCATTTCTTCAAGATTCAGAGGTTTTTGATAGTTAGTTTCATCAAAGTTTGTTGTGTATGTTGTAATTTCATCTAAAGTGATTGAGGAGGATGCTTTCAAAGGGTCTTCTAAATTTTGTGTTGTCATTACCACTTTTTTTCCCCCCTTTTCAGAGTCTTTGTGTATGATCTCATATTCTCCCATGAATGTTGGTTTGAAATCTAAGGAATCCCTATCATTTTCTAAGAGCTTTGTGACTTCCTCGATATGTTTTTCTTTGTCTTTTTGTTGTACAAGATCTACTTGTGTGGTTGGTGTTAATTTTTTCAAGGGGTTCTCTTTGTTTTTCTAAAGTTGTAAGACACTATAAGGCTTAGGATCAACGCCAAGTGTGTACAATTTTTTTTCGTAGATGTATTTCATTTATGGTGAAGAGTAGAAGGAATGCCATTCATTGCATGAATCCATGGTCTTCCTAGAAGGATATTATATGAAATATCATGGGGCATAACATGGATCAGTGTCTCTAATGTGGCCTTCCCAGCTGTAATAGGAAAAGTGATCACACCGAGTGATTTATTTGCTACACTATCAAATCCACTAATAGATAAAGAGATAGGTTGAATGTTTTGTTTATCAATGCCAAGCCTATACAAAAGGGTCACACTACACACATTAAGGGATAAGCCATTGTCAACAAGGGTTCAATTTATACCTTTTCTCTTGTATTGAGATATTATTATGAAAGCTTCATTTTGTTTTTTCACTTCCAAAGGGGGGAGTTCACTTTGGTGGAAAACAATGTCAACATTCAATCCTTGAATTACGGCTGCTATGTCATTTGGTTGTGCATTAGAAGGGATAGGAACTTGTTGTAGGGAATTTTAAAGCATAGTGTGATCATTAGGCAAATTTTGAATCAAGTCCCAAGGGAATATCTTTACGAGAGTATTTTTAATTTGTTCAGCAAGGTCATATTCCTTCCCACTATGTGAAGGAAAATGAGGAGGACCAGGTAAGATGGGATTAGTAAAAGGTAAGGATTTTTGGGGTGTTTGTATTGGTTTTGTATTATTTATAGTGTTATATGTATGAGAAATGGTATTATGACTTGACTGTTGTGACACATTATGCTTAGGTGGGTAGAGGATGAATTCGGGTTTATTTTGAGTTTATGGTTTGTGTGAAGGTGGGTAAAGGATTAGAGGATTCTTAGGATGTGCCATGGGATATGTAGGAGGTACATTAATAAAGGGGGACACTTGCACATTCATAACCTCAGCAGTCTTGGTTTGATGTATCTCTAATAAAGGGCAATCTAGAATTGCCTTTTTTTCATCACCTAAGGAATCCACCTTATTATTGTTGTCATTTTCTCGTATCATGATATTCTCCCTAGGAGGAGAGTTTTTAGGAGAAATACAAACCAAATGTTCTTGACATTCAAAGGTTGGTTCTTCCAAAATGACTTCAGTGCAAGTAAGGGAATGATCAATGGTTGGACTATCTTGTTTATCAATAGAGGGGATATTAGGAGAAGGCTCTATTTGATTGTCTAAGGTCTCATTCTCTTGTTCCATATTATCTACCCTGGTAGGAGAGCTTGTAATATGTTCTTCCATGGTTAGGTTTTGTAAAGAAACTTCATCACAAGTAGGGGAGACATCAAGAGAAGGACCACTATGATTTTCATGCTTACCAAATAGATCTTCCCATATGGTAGGAGCATTATGGAAGGGAGGGACAAGATTCTTATGCTTCAATAGGTAAATATTCTAACACCAACCTATCCTCTTTGCATCGAGGGATATTAGGAGAAGGGAAATTTTGATTGTCATGGCTATCTATGATATCATCCTCTTTAGGTAAAATATTTTCAAAAGAAAGGGATGAATGGAGATTAGGTAAGGTTAAGTTAACAAATGATTCTTTAATCTCATCTTTTTTTTTTCTAATATCTTCCAAAGGGGGATGAGGAAAGGGACAATCAAGACCCTCAATGCTTGTATCTTCTTTCTTCAAGATACCATTGTCACTAATAGGAGAGGTATTGGGAGAAAAACAAGTATGATTGTTATGATTGTCTATACTACCATCCTCACCAATGGGCAATGTAATATTAAGGATTGTGTCAATGGTTTGATTTGCTTTCTCTAGGGTGTTTTCATAATTATGAAAGATAGTAGAAGGATAATTAACATGTTTCTTAATGACCTCATTGTTGTAATCTAAATTGAACTCATAAGAAAGGATGTTGTACTTATGCAATCCATCTTTTACCATCTCAAAGCCACATCTCTTGAAAGAAAACATGCTATCATGGAAACGTAAATAAAGTGCAATTCAATGACCTAAAGTGAAATGCAATTTTTAGATTTTAAACAAGGTGATTTGTTGACTACACTATGCAATAACCTAAAAGATGAAATGTTGTAAATGCAAATTTGGAATTTGAGCAATGAAATGGACCAATTTAAGCTAGAATTAATGAAATGCATGTAACAAAAACTCAACTAACTGAAATAGATAGTTAGTGGCAGCAAATAGAAGTGTAGAAATAAGGTTTTCAGTGTTGTAAAAGGCAGTTTCAGTGGTGCAGAGGGACTAAGTCGCCCAAGGTGGTGAATGAGTCCCAGTAGGGATTTTTTTTCAAAATATTCTGAGATTTTTAATGGATTTTTATGCAATTTATCTTGTATGACTTGAAAACTAAATGCAATTGTAGATTTTATATGAATTTCAATGATTTAAGATGCAAAAATGCAACCTATATGCACTTTCACTAATGCAACATTTTAGAAACCCTAGATGTCAATTAACTAATGCAAACCCTAATGCAATGTCAATGCAAGCTAGATCTAGGATGATGATGGAATCCAAATTGGTAAAGAAGGTATTCTAAATGTGGGTTCACCAAAATGAAATGATGAAAATTATGTGCTCTCTTACACCTTTAGGGTTTTGGACCTAAAAGGAGAGAAACAAATCTTCACACACTTCACTCAAGAACAAACCGTTGAGATTCCAATGCAAAGTAGATTGAAATATTGCAAAGGGGATTGTCCTAGGGGCTAAATGATGTCTAACAAGGGATTCACCACCAAGTGTAAAACTTGGAAAATATGAAATGTTGGAAAACACAATGTGATATAAAAACTAATGCTAAATGACCTAAGAAGATGAACAAACTATAATGAAAAACTATGAAACTAGAAGTGTGCACCTAGAAACTTGTACATGATAGAGTGAAGACTAGAAATGGCTCTGAAATTCTGAAAAATATGACTTTTTAGGCTAGCGGGACTCATTTCACATTCTAGGTGAATAAGTCCCAATTCTAGGAAATTGCACCAGAACAAGTTTCAGGAAAATGTGTATCCAAATCTGCAAAGATCTTTGAAAAATACCTACAATGGGACTCATTCACCACTCTTGGTGAATGAGTCCAGTTAACTTTTCTAGAAATTTAAAGTCTACATCTACTCTTCTTTGTCTACTCAATGTATTCCTCTATGTGTCTGGATCTGAAACCCTAATTTTTAAGGCTGTAAGTGGCTTTTTGTGAAGATTATGACCTATCAAATAGGGAGATGAATCCAACAAGTTTGAAACCTATTCTTCAATCACCTCCAAGCCTTCAAAGCACCTAGATCTACAATCACACAAGGAAAGAGAACAAAGCTATTGATTATTAGGGAATAGGTGTTTTCCTTGGTCAAACCCATTTTAAGTAATTTAAACCAAATGATGAAATAGGATAATGAAACATGAACACGTGATAATGAAATTAGAACCTTTCCATGATGATGGATCTTGAATTGTTGCAACAATTGATGAAGAAATCTTTCCTTGAATGCCTTAGAAATGATCTTGAAAGCTATCTTGATGACCTTGTGAAGATTTGAAGTGCATAACTCTTTCTTGCTTGACTTGATAATATTTAGAATTATGTTTCTTTTATGAAATGAGGATTTGAAAGCTTGTTTATATAGGAAATCCACTCACATGACCGTTAATTTGATCCCCAAGGCTGACATTGAAGAAATTTGAATTAAAAACCCACTTTTTTTTGCTCAAACCTTGAAAAGAGCTTAAATGGGACTCATTCACTGTCCTCAGTGAATGAGTCCCACTTGGATGGGACTCATTCACCCAAAGTGGTGAATGGGTCCCATAGGGGCTATTTTGCTAGCTAAGATGTCGGGGAATGAAGAATTTAAGCTTATATGTTGATATTGTTGGGTCTTTGATTAAAACATGCCTTAGGATGCATAATATGGGGTTATAGGGGCTTTTTAATGATGATATAAAGGGCATAAATGCAATAGGGACAAAAATTCAATGTGAAAGTGTAAATAAATAGTTAAGTTAATTTAGCTTAAAACAGGTCCAAGACCTAATGTGGATTTGTAAAACACCTCACAACACTAGATCAAGGTGATTTTAAGTCCAATTTATCATTAATTATTCCCATATCAAGTGTGAAAATGTCAAGGGATACATTTTTTGACACTACAATAAGATCTTGGCAAAAATTCTATGTGAAAAGTTGTATCATATTTGAAACAATATTGACCTACTATTGATAAATCTAATGTTCATCTTTAGGGGGCTTGGGATTGGTGGCATAGATTTGTTAATAGGTATAGGTGGTGGACATGGAAATTATACTTCCAAAAGGACTTTTGTACTATAAATAATGATAGTAGAGGGGATGGATATGATGATGGATTTAAGAATATTAGTGAGTATTATGAGAGAATTCTTGAGGACACTCCAAAAGTTCCCTTTATTTGAAAAATTATCCAAATTTTTATATAAGGTAAGATTATATTAGTATTGTATTATGTGAAAAGGTTTACTTCAATATAAGTAAATGATGTGGATCAAATAAAAAAAAAATTACAAAACCCACACTATTTTTTTATTTTTACATTAGTGTACACTTAATTCATTGTTACACCTAGAATTTCTTGGTCCAAATACACTTACTATTAATTCCTTTTGAAAATTTTGATTATTAAAAGTTTCTACAAGTATCTCCAAATCCTATAGGATTAGTTTTAACAATCCCCACAATACATAAAGGTATATTCTCTTTCATAGCACTCACCAATACATACCTCATTATGGTTGCTAGTGATAAGTAGGACCATATAATAAGGACATGATCTGCATACTCTAGTTAAAGTTATTCCTTTGAAATAATTTGAAAAATTAAGAAATATTAATTTTATCTCATTTAATACAACAAAGGACTTGAATTAGAATCATAATTATCTATACCTACTTAGAGCTTTGTGTAGGCTAGACACATTTAATGTTTAAAGAAAAAAAGTATGGTGAGACTAAGCAAAATTTCAAGGACGAAACTTATTGTTATCCTCTTTCACATTCCTCTACAAAATGAAATTTTATCCAAATGAAATATTCTTTTAAATTCTTTAAAACATATATAACTACAATAAAATTAATTAAAAGATAAAAAATATTATTAAAATTTTTAGGTTGGTGAATATGTTCTATAGAGAAGTGCATGTTTGAATTAATCTAAATAATTTATTTACCTCAATCATATTTTGTTTCCTTTTGTTTTGTAACAATAGTCTATGTCTTGATGTTGTTTATTAAAAATTTTGACAACAATTTTTTGTGTTTTTTAGAGGGATTAATTTTGTTGATCAATGTAATTTCTTCCAATGTCGTTGACTTTCACATGTTATTGGAAAAATTAATATGGGGTTTTTATTAAGTGAATTAAATAAGTTTATTTTTGAATAAAAATACTTATTGTAATTTAATTAGTTAATAGATTTTTTTTAAAAAAATTTAGGCTAAAAAATTCATTTCTTCTTGTCAATTTAACACTAAAACACTATAACAAAAGATGTATATTGTAAGGTATTAAAGATGGTTAGGGTTGTATTTATTAATTTTTAGTTCATAGAGTTATATACTTAACAATAGATCAACATAAATTTAATAATATTTTTATAAAACTTGTAAGATTCTCATTGAAGTGAACTATGGCTTTTGAAATCTTAGTAAAAAACTTGTTAATATATTCAAGTGGTCATATGCCTACCAAAACTAATATGTTAAAGTCCCTAAACTATTATTGATACCTAGGGATATAGAGATAAGAGAACATAGTAATAATTATAGTACAAGTAATGATAATTGAGTGTCATGGATTTTAATTGAAATGAAGAAAATAGGTTTTCCACCTTTTGGGAGGTGGAACACAAACTAGTGGTTTAGGGACCTAGACCTATTTCCTTCAAGTTTCATTCAAGGAAACCCTAGAGATCTCAATCCAAGGATGTAAAGGGGAAAGAGATTTGCAATAGGGATGTCCTAGGGTGTGATTAAATATAATAAGAGGGTTCACCACCAAGCTAGGGATTGGAAAGACAAGAAATGTAAATTACATGCAAACCTAACTAAATGACCTAGGAAATGAAATTGAAAATCAGGGTAACAAACTAAGAATGAAAAGAGGTCCACCTAGAAGAAAGATGTAATCAAAACAAGCTCCAAAACCCTAAAATCCTATTGTTTGATGCTTATTGGGACTCATACGCCATTTTTTGTGATTTAGTCCTAGTATAGGGTTTTTGGGAAGAAACTGGAATTTCACAATGACAAGTCTGAATCCTTTGAAATCTGGAAAAAGTGCTATACCGGGACTTATACGCCACAAGTGGCAGATGAGTCCTATTTTGTTGCGAAGTGTCCCAAAAGAATAATTCTGAAGCAAAAATTTGTGAGCCTCTGAAGATGGATCAAATAAGAACTTTCCCACTGATTTTCTGCAAATAGGTTGGATATCTTGCTCTAGATCTGAGTTTCCATGAGCCTTGAAAATGTTTCATGGCAACTTTGACAACTTTTGTAGCTTTGTCATTTTGGTACTTGTGAGGGCTTTAAATACACTTTTTCTTCAACCTATAAACCTAAAATCACACAAAGAAAGAGAAAGAGTGTTGTTTTATTAGGAAATAGGGGTTTTCCTTGGTCAAACCCCATTTAGGTAATTAAACCTTGTGATGAAATAATGAAATAGAAGCATGAAACATGAAATATGAACAATGATACCTTAAATGATGTCTTGGAATGTAAATCAACAATCTAACATGGAGTGGCCATGAAGAATGTAGATCTTGATCTTGAATTAGATGTGAACAATGCTTAATCTTGGATCTTGAAATCTACATCACAACAATTGATCAAAAAAATGCTTGATGTTTTATGATCTTGACATGATGATGGATCTTGAATTGCCATGAGAAATGATGAAGAAATCTTCCCTAGAATGCCTTAGAAATGCTCTTGTAAACTTTCTTAATGTTCTTATGAAGTCTTATAATGCTTAAATCTTGATTTCTTAGTTGATATTATGATTTAGTAGGTGAATAATGATTTGAAACCTTGTTTAGATGGGAATTCCATCTGACTTACCGTTTATTAGATCCCAAATGCTGACATTCATGAAATTTGAATTCAAAACCCTAAAAAGGGGCCAAATGGGACTCATACGCCACTTGTGGTGTATAGGTCCCATTTGGGTGGGACTCATATATCCAAGGTGGTGTATGGGTCCCACTAGGCCTTTTTAGCTTGAGGAAATGTCGGGGAATTGAGATATTAAGTATCTTTGTTGATTATGTTAGGAACTCAGTTGAAATAAGCCTCAAGATGCATAATAAAGGGTCTTAGGGTCATATTAATGATGATATGAAGGTCATAAGTGTAAGAGGGCACAAAAATTAATGTGAAGGTGTAAATAAATACACTTTAAATCATTAGATTAAGGAAAAAATTAGTCTATTTAGCTTAAAAGAGCCCAAAACCTAATGTGAATGTGTAAAACACATCACAACACTAGATCAAGGAGACATTAGGTACATTTTAATGTTAAATAATTCTCAAATTAAGTGTGAAAATGTAGAGGGATACATTTTTCTACACTACATTTAGCCCCCACTTTAGTGAGAGGAGGAACTTGCTTCAGACTCACACTAAAGTAGACATTCAAGAGGGGTCCAAGTGTACCCATATGGACAAAATAGGATGAGAAAGATCAAGGGAGGTGGTCAAGCCCCTAGGATCCAAGAACCTACATAAAAATAGAATTAGCACAAAGGGAGACACACAAGGTATATGATATGCAATAAAACAAAATACTTAAACATGCAATGTCAAAGACCTAAAGACGAAAGAAAAAGGAAGAAAAGTTGGATCAAGCTTCAACCATTTGTCTCACACGATGTGGATCAGATCTAAGTTTTTTTTTCCAAAAATGCATACTCACTCTGAGGCAACAGAACTTCAGGCTGTCTATTGGGTGAGTATCCAACGGGTGGCTTACAAGTGGAACACGATGTACACTATGAAAACCAAATGCATGCCCACAAGGGATAGTGGAACCTCAAGCTGTCCACTAGGTGATCCCCCAGAGAGGTGAGACACATATGCTCAGGGCCAGTATACTCTCACACACAAGAAAGTGGCTATGGGAAAGTCACACCTAAGTTTGGCTCACATACATACAACCATACCAAAGCTATACCTCTTGATAACATTAATAAGGGGCCACATAACATTGAACTTCAAGCTTCATTAAGAAAGGAAAGCTTTCTATACTTGAAACTCATGAACAAACAAGATGGCTACATAGGAAATCAAAGTTTCTTATGCAAGGTGGCCATATAGCAGTTATCATAAATGAAAAATAGTGTAAAGTATGTTCAAAGGGATTTTTCTTAGTTCATGTAAGGTCTCTTCTTAGGGAAAATTGTGTCTAATGTCTCCAAGAGAGGATAAGTCAACGAAATATCATGCTATCAAAGGAAGTCAATGTTGGAATCAAGGAACACTAAGAGGGGGGTGAATCAGTGTTCTGCAAAATTTAACTTTATTAATCTGATCTTTAAACCACTTATAGTTTTGAAGCAAAAGAAAGATGCAAGAACACAAAGCAATCAACCAAAACACCATAACACAAGGATTTTTACATGGAAACCCTATTAGGGGAAAAAACATGGTGGAAGGCCAATCCACAATATGAGTATACTCAAATATAAGTGTTTACAAAAGGAATACACATGCATTCAGGCACACTGCCTAGAGCTCACTGCTCAGATACAAAAGGAAGACTCACTATCTTATAGAACATTTGGATTACATCTAGAGGATTTGAATTGAGAGAATAACATCTACTAATGCTTGATTATAGTTCTGGTTAAGCACATCAGTCGTATTCTTGACATTCTATTTGATTTTGCGCTTCTGCTCTGTCTCCTTTAATTTGGATCACAAATCCTTTTATGCACAAGTGAAACTATGCATAATCGCTCTACAATCCTTCTGAATTTCACAACACACATCAACACACTTCGTACATCTATCCAAATGATATAAATGATCACTTATATATATCTGCAACTAAATATTTAATCAACCACATGTCGGCTTCAATAAAACATAAAATATTTACAAACCCTCGGCTCAATCCATAAGAAATTATTAATGCACGCCAACCAAAGTCAGCCAAAACATAGTGAGGATCCAAAACAACATGCTCGAGCACAAAATACTTCAAAAAATTACCCCTCAAAGATCCACAACATGCTATATTCACTTAGTCGACCTTCTTGCATTGGTAGACAAAAAATAATCAACCGGTCTTCAAACTTTCACACCAATCGATACGAGGCTCTATGATTCAAGGATAACATAGATCATACATTGAAAAACTTTCCTTGAAATTCAAAACTCAAAATCATAATAGAAAATTACAAATGAATCGATATACAC
The DNA here is from genome assembly GCA_007258455.2 of Sequoia sempervirens. Lineage (NCBI taxonomy): Eukaryota > Viridiplantae > Streptophyta > Pinopsida > Cupressales > Cupressaceae > Sequoia > Sequoia sempervirens. The sequence goes on from VDFB02072274.1 coordinate 22,195,316, forward strand.
AACTCTGTCGGATGCTCTATTCTAGCTTGACAGTTAATCACATAACTTCAATTTGACTTCTGGTAAAAGAAAATACTGAAGTGCTGATCGAATCACTGAGTAGGATTACCATCAATGACAACACCAAATGACATGTGTAGTGTCTCTTGACAACAATCTCCCCCTTTGGCATTGATGGCAACACTTAGTGAAAAATGACTAAGTGTCAGATTAGTACCAACATGAATACATTGCCAACCTTCAAAACTTCAAAACACAACTCCCCCTAAGATGAATATGACATTTTTCACTATCCCACACTCCCCCTTTGACATCAATTGCAAAGACAGGAATTCGAATACCAAAAATAATACAAAATCATATATGTAAAAACATGCTTCTCAAATTTACATAAACTTGAATATATATACAAAATTGTTCTTCAATAGGCTCAAACTTGTGTCCCAACTCTTTTTGAGACTCTCCAAAATAGTCATGTGACCAAAAAATAAGTAAGATTGAATCTCTACTAACTCAAGATTTACTGAATCACCGAAAACCATAGCATCATGTGCTTCTTTCAATGCACTAAGCATTGTCTCCATCTTAGGACCAATTAGTCCTCTAAGCTCACATACCCTTTCAACAATTCTACCTTCTTCTTGCTTCAAACTTTTAATTTTTTCAAGTAGGGATATGAGTTGACCTTCTTGCTTGCTCACATAAATAGTTAGAGGATAAAATGCTTGAGAAATATCTACTAACTGTTTCTCACATTCCTTCATTTTCTTTCCAGTGTCCTCAGTGAACTTAGACAATGATAAGCATGACTTGTAAACATTTCCACCTTCAGAAAAAGCACCTTGAATATTCTTTACACAAGTATCTAATAAATATTTATCATAAGCAATCATTCCCTTCAATCTCCTGAACCTATTTACATCAAATTCTTTCTGAACCTTATCCTTAGCTGACTTTTCAAGTGACTCAAAGTGAGTAATTACAAAATTGACAAGTTTCCTCAGCTGACTGGATGGAGAATCAGATGAATCCTTGACATATGTAGGCATGATTTTCTCTAGGATACCGAATGCAAGACTTAGCAGCTCACTATTTTCAATATGAGATTTCAGTATCTCCTCTCTTACCTTGGCCTGAGCAAATGATGCTACCTTCAACTTCTCAATGGGAGATAGAGTGGCCAAGTTGATAGGACCTTTAACCAGTTCTAGATAAAACTCTTGTTTTTCTTCCAAAAACTCCTTTACTGCCTTAGTAGTGTCTCTTGCTTCCATAGGAACTTCCTTTACCTCAACCTTCTTCTCTTTAGCTATAGATTCTTGCATAGCTTCAAGAATCTCAATTTCATCAACTGACACAAATTTAGGAGCTTCAGTCTCCATAGGAATTTCAGTATCTTGCATGTCTAGAGGATTTAGACTATCCTCAAATGTATCTTCTTTTCCTTCTTCATTTATTGGACCAGATGGAGCATTTTCACCAAGAGCTTCTTCAGAAACAACATTATATCTATTTTTCAACAGAACTTCCTTAAGGATTTTCTCAATTTTGCAACTTCTTCAGTTTACCCAATCATTAGCTTATTCACCCTTATCTTGCTCTTAAAATCCATTTTTGCATCATTTAGAATTTTTTTCATCTCTTCTATAGACATCACCGGACACAGATCAACAAGTATTTGTTCTCTCATTTTCTCTTCTCCAGTTCTTGCATTCACTCTCCTCATTTCTAAGTCTTCATTCATCTACCTTTAGGTAACTTAGACATTATTTCAATGAGAGTCATATTGAAATTATTCAAATAATTTATTGTGGCTTCCTCAATAATTCTTTAACCAACACTATAAAAGGTGTCAAACCATTCACAAAGTGGCCTAAGATTACCATCCTTAATTAGGTATTTTTCCACTTCTTCTATAGACATACCCAGGTGATTTATCAGTTTTCATCATTTTCATTGCTTTCTCTTCACCAGAGGGCTTATCCTTAGAGACTTTAGATGCTTTTGAAACATTTTGCTTAATTTCTCTTACCTCTTCATCAAATTTAGTTCTAGCTAGCTCTCCTACTTCAGCTTGTTCTCTTTTCCTCCTAGCTTCCCTCACTGCTTCAGCTAATATCCGTATGCTTTCTGCAAAAGCTTCAACTTCCCTTCTCACCTTCTAGACTATCATAGGATTCTTTAATTGATCATGAACTTACATATCCTTTTCCTCAAAGGTGCCAAACCTTTCTTCTATTGGATCCTGAGGTTTTCTTAGCAAGTGTTGAGCATACAACTCCAAAATGTGTTCCTCAACCTCATAACCCATAGGCATTAGCCACACTATTCTAGGTTCTACAACTTCCATCAAGCATTGATCAATCTTAGCCATGAAGAAAATTGTGTCCTTCTAATTTTCCACAATAGATGTGGGAATCCTTTCCCTGGCTTTCATTTCATTCTAAAAATTCTTGAAATAACCCTAGATGGCCATTTTCCTTGCTTTACTTTCACCAATTCCATACAAGATATCTCTAATTTGAACAAATATCGGTTTATCACCTTGCCAATGCACTTTTCCAAATCTTGAAATTTCATTCATGAAGTAGAAGAATAGACACAACAAAAAATTACCATACTTGAAAGAGTTCTTATCCTTCTTGATTTTGCCAAGATTCTCAATTAACTGGCTCCGGAGTAACTCACATAGTTCATACTCTGCATTTTCTTTGACCATCTAATATACTACATAGATTGTTGTATCAAATATAGAATTATCCCAACTGGAGTGATATATTTTTTAACCAATAACCATAGAGGAAAATATAAAATCCACTTCGATGATATCATTGATTGTCGTGGCTCTTTTGTCAAAAAATGAATTGGTTACATCTGTGACTATTTGGTTCTTCATGGATTTCAATGTCGACAACCCACCAGATGAATTCAAACCAGTAACAATCCTTATAGCTTCCTTTGTGATTTTGAAAGGCTGACTTAACCACATAAACTCGGCATGCACTCGACTCAATATGTACCAAACCCATTCATTTTCTTTGAACACAGGAAACTTTAGGATTTGAGTGAACTTCTCCTCTAGAGTTTTGAATTCAGGTTTTACACAAAAATATTCTCCCACAATGTGATTGGTGTATAAATTCAACAATTGGGAGCTTCCTAATTCTTTAACATTTGCATGAATGTATGCCCTAATATCTTTGATATGCAAAACACCATACAAAATGGAAGAAAATGCACCTAATGGTTTAGTCTCAATAGATTTGAATGTGTGTCATTTGAATCTCGGATGTGGCCTATCTTTAATATCAACAACCAACAGATTGACCATTTCCATAATTTTCAAGTTCACAAGTTTACAGATAAATACCTTTTTGGGGGATTAGGGTTTGATTGCCGAATCGCCTTCAAACTTGAATTTTCACGAAAATTCACTTTAGAGCTCTCTAAACTTCTTCTTCTTAAAATGAAATGTGAAAAATGAGGAATAGAAATAAATTTTTTATCATTTGCACACCTAACCTTTTATCTCAATAAATGCTTTTTCCCTAGGTCATTTGGATACCCTATTTTCACAGACTATGAATGAAAATACTTTTGCGGACCTTCAATTTTGCATAAATCTCCTCCACAAGATATCTCAAAACATCTTCACATCACTAATGAAATCAATTTTATCTGCCACATTCCAGTACCAACTACTGACAAGGGGGTTAAAATATTTTCTTGAGAACTCCCCTAGGCTAGAGGCCTTAAACTAATTCTTGGAGGTATTACCAGAACTAGATTCTGGTGCTGAACTATTTCCTACATCAGAAGGACTCTTCTTCACCCATGTCTTCTTCATTTGCTTCTTGATATCATCTATATTAACTTTTCCTTTTCCCTTTTTATCCTTCTGCATGTTTTTTCCTTTGTTTACTAGACCCTTCATGCTTCTACAAAATCTAGCAATCTGACCAGATTTGTTATAGTTATAGCACACGACATTTATTTGTCTAGACCAGTTGTTCCATTGATTTTCTCTTGATTTTTACTGGTTAGAAATATGGCCAAATCTATTGCATGCATAACATTTGACATTGATATTGAAAAATTTGTTTGACATATTTATGAATTCAACTGATTTATGACCATACTTATTGCAATTGAAACGCTGACCTGAGAGTGATGGACCACTTGGATTTATTTTGCTTCTACATTGAGTAGGAAAATGACCAAATTTATTGTAAACAAAATAGTATCCATTGAACCTTTGAGCATTAGGTTGTCTTACGGGATACCTTCCAGCTTTGTTCATCTAATTTCCTTGTCTAAAATTTATTTGACCAGAACCAAAGCTTTCTCCTTTCTCATAACCAAGACCTCACTTGTCACTTCCAGTCCTCTAACTTTTAATCAGTTCATCAAGCTTAGCTGAGCTAATCTAGAACTTCTCCTTGTATTCATTTGCAGTAGCAATTTCATCTCTGAGAGTGACAATCTATCTTTCAAGCTCTTCTTCATTGTTTTTGGATTGTTCAAATTCAAGTTCTAGCTAATTGAATCCATCAGTAATTCAACTACATTCTTTAGATTTTTCTTTCAAGGACTAAGCAAGATTATCTTCATTCTTCTTTTTGTCTTCAATCTCCTTAGTCATCCAAAAAATAATAGATTCCATCTCATTATTTAGGACAACATTATCTCTAGTAAGATTTTCACATTCTTCTATCTTTTCCTTCAAGGCTTGAATCAGGTGTTCATCTTCCATGCTTTTACTTTCTTTCTGCTTGATCTAATCATAGAGTTCCTTACTCTTTTCCCTGGACTCATTGATTTTATCTTTCAATGATTGAATGAAATTTTTAGCATTCATGAGGCTTTCCTGCAATTCCTGGACTTTAGATTTGGACTGATCAAGATCATCTAGTGCCACTAAAAGTTTTTGTTGAAGATTGCTTGAATCCATTGAATTACTTTCCCAGATCTTCCCCAAGCTATTAAGCTTCTTCCAAGGAACTTGTCACTGATACCAATTGTTGGAATCAAGGAACACTGAGAGGGGGGGTGAATTATTGTACTACAAAATTTAACTTTATTAATCTAATCTTTAAGCCAATTATAGTATTGAAGCAAAAGAAAGATGCAAGAACAAAAAGCAATCAACCACAACACCATAACACAAGGATTTTTAAGTGGAAACCCTGTTAGGGGAAAAACCATGGTGGAAGGCCAATCCACAATATGAGTATACTCAAATATAAGTGTTTACAAAAGGAATGCACATGCATTCAGGAACACTGCCTAGAGCTCACTGCTTAGATACAAAAGGAAGAATCATTGTCTTACAAAACATTTGGATTACATCCAAAGGATTTGAACTGAGAGAATAACATCTACTAATTCTTGATTATAGTTTTGGTTAAGCACATTAGTCACATTCTTGACCTTCTATCTAATTCTTCTCTTCTGCTCTGTCTACTTTAATTCGGATCACAAATCCTTTTATGCACAAGTGAAACTATGCATAATCGCTCTACAATCCTTCTGAATTTTGTAACACACATCAACACACTTTGTACATCCATCTAAATGATATAAATGATTGCTTATATATATATCCACAACTAAAGATTTAATCAACCACATGTCGACTTCAATAAAACATAAAATATTTACAAACTGTCGGCTCAATCCATAAGCAATTATTAATGTGCACCAACCAAAGTCAGCCACAACATAGTGAGGACCCAAAACAACATGCTTGAGCACAAAATAATTCAAATAATTACTCCTCAAAGATCCACAACACGCTATATTCACTTAGTTGGCTTTCTTGCACTATTAGATAGAAAAAAAATCAACCAGATCTTCTAACTTTCACACCAATCAATACGAGGCTCTTTGATTCAAGGATAACATAGATCATACATCAAAAAACTTTCCCTGAGATCCACAACTGAAAATGATAAAATAAAATTGCATATGAATCGATATACACAACTCTATCAGATGCTATGTTCTAGCTTGATAGTTAATCATAGAACTTCAGATTAACTTTCCGTAAAAGCAACTACTAAAGAGCAGATCAAATCACTAACTAGGATTTCCATCAATGAAAACACCAGATGACGTGTGTAGTGTCTCTTTCCAATAGTCAAACCTGATGATGCCATTGAGAAAAGGATGCATCACAAGAAGAAAGAAAATCACATAGTGAAACATGAGTGTCAATGTATCCCCCCACTTTAAAAAAGTTGCTAAAAACATTGTTGTGAGCAATTGCTTTAAAGTAGAAGAAAACATGAGAGCTTACTCAGAAATCCCTATGCCAAGTCATATGTTTCTGAATCATGCTACGTCATGAAAATGGGATGCCCCCAAAAGATAACTTAGTATGTCACATTTGAGCCAACTTAAGGCATGTCGTCCACATCCCAAGCTTTCTCTTATATATACATGGAAGGTGGCCAAATAGCCAAAAGAGACAATGACAAGTTCCATATGAGGACAAGGATTCCCTAACCTATTTCCCCCACTTAGTGTAGGACAAGGATGAGTTGAGGTGATTGATGAGAAACATGCTAGAGTGAAAATCATGATCAATTAGAGGAATTAGGTGCCCCAACATAAGGAAGAGCACCACACTCCTTAAGATGCTGAATTTTATTAAGAAAAGCCTTAAATTCATTAGTAAAACTACCATGAACTCTATGATATGAACAAAATGAATTCTTGTAGTAAAATTTCTTTCGTGTTCTTGGAGGGAGAGATATCAAATGATCTTGGAGGAGTCTCAAGAAGATACCCTCTTGAGCAATAGTAGAATATGTTCTTGTATTTTCACAAGATGTCATACACACACTAAATTTGATAAGGCTTTAGATTAAAATGGGATAAAGGTGGTAAACCTAGATCTTTCTTGGAAGAGCATGGTATATCGATTTTCTTTGTGTGTTCATTGTATCCATGTTTAGGAGGGAGTTTCTATCTAAGACCGTAACAATATTTCAACTTAGATGAAGGGGGTTTATGCTTCTGAGAAGGATAGTATTCTTCATGAGAACGCAAATCCTTTTTAGGTTTCTTAAAGTTATGCATCATCCTCTCATGAGGGATGGGATTTAAATAGCCCCCATCACCACCATGGGGTAATGTTGTTGACGTAGAACTAAGTTGAGAAAATGAAACACAAGGTGATTTTGGTTTAGATTGTGATATTTTTTATTGTCCCATAAAGGATGGCATAAAATATAATGAACCCCAATCATCACTAGAACTTGTGTCTAAAAATGAATCATTTGTATATGAATCTTTGGACTTTGAGGGTGAGAGTTTGGATTCTTCATTGAAATAAGGCATAAAATCTAATGACCCCCAATTATTACTAAATATTTTTGTTGTAGGTGAAAGAAAATGAGGATTAACATCAACTTATAGTATAGGTTGGACTTTTGATTTTGGAATGAAATTATTAGGGGAGTGGGAGCTTATTGTGATTATATGAATTATAGCTTCGTTCATCTACTTCAATTGTGTATATCTTGTTGTTGTATTCAAATTTCATTGCATGGTTAAGAGTAGATGGAACTCCTTTTATAGCATGAATCCATGGTCTCCCTAGGATAAGATTGTATGAAAGAGGTCCTGGCATGATATGGATAGAGGTATGCAACACTACAAGTTTGACCTTAATAGGTAATGCAATCATTCCTAATGATTTCCTATTAAGATTTTTGAATACATGAATATTAACATCATTAAGTTGAATAAGCCTCTTGTCCACGCTAATTTTATCTAGGAGGTCAATGCTACAAACAATAATGCCTAATCCATTGTCTATGAGAGTGTATCTAATTTTCGTTTCATTAATGATCACCTTTATCATGAAGACTTCATTTTTTTTTGAATCTCAAGTGAGGGTAATTCATTTTTAGGGAATGTGATTTTTGATTGCGTGACTTGCATATGATCAAAGGAGGATGTTACATTATTCAATTTCAAAGAATGTTGGATCTCCTCCTGCTTCATTTGTAACATTTCTTGGAATAACCAATTGTATGTAGGTTATATTTGAATAAGATGCCATAAGGATACATTAGCAGGAGTCATTTTAAGGTCTTCAACTATATTATGTAAAGGCGAACAAGGAGAACTAGGCCGAATATGTTGAGGTAATGGTAATGAAGCAAAAGTGGTTTTTGGTTGCCTACATGTTTGAGCAACTATATTATAACTCAGTCGTTGTGAAACATTGTTACTATCAAGTTACATTATAGATTTCAATAAATCTCTTATTTTATTTTTATGTGGTTCACTAATGGGAGGTGACTTAGGAGGCTTGCTAATTAAAGGAGATCCAATTTGTGCCATCATAGCCTCAACAAATGTATCCTTATTTTCATGATCACTTAGTGAATAGGTTTCTAATGTCACTTCATCATATTCATATAAGGAGGCCTCATTACTATTGTTTGAAAGGCATGTGTCAATGTTCATGTTTTCTTGCACCATGATATCCTCCCTAGTAGGAGAGTTTTTAGGAGAACTAAAAACTATATGCTCATGACATTCAGATATTGGTTCTTCTAAAATGAATTCATTGCAAGTAAGGGAGTTATCAATGGTTGGATTGTATTGTTCAATAAGGTTTTCCCTATGGGAAGAAAGGCAACTAAAATTCTCATGACTTTCATCGATTGTATTTTCTAACATCAAAGCATATTCTTCACATTTGGGAGAGATACTATGAGAAGAACAAATGTGATTGTCATGATTGTACATAATTTCATTCCTTTGTCCCATAATGTCTTCCAAAATAAGATAGGTAGGGGAAGAAACATAAAGAGGTTTGTCATAGATATTAAAGTTTTGATTATCTAACACCAACATATCCTCATCATTTACAACATTATCACAATATAGGCAGATGTTGGGAGATGAATCTAGACTAGTTAAAATGTTATGTAGGTAGGTTTCAATGGTCTCTTGTTGTGTTATGTGATCGTCATGATTACCTATGGCTATGTCCTCTTGTTTAGTGATGTCTTTCCTAATAGCAGAGGTAGGAGGAGAGAAACAACTAGGGTTCTCAAAACTCTCATTGATTTGTTCTTAGAACACCAAAATATCTTCTTCACAACTAGGAGAGATATTAGGAGAAGAATGGATATGATTGTTATGCTTACCCAAAATTGTATTCTCTTTCACTGGAATAACCTCACTCATAGAGGGGATACTGAGAGAGTGATCAATGATGAAAAAAAAGAGAGGGGAGAGCACTTCATATTCATATTCACTTAACAAAACTTTCTTACAACACTCAACAATATCTAAAAATAGAACATGAAGTATAATAATCATATATATTTGCAATGAAAACATGATGTAATGATTTTCCTAGAAATTTGAAATGCAACAATGATAGATCAAACATACAAAAGGAGAATGCAATTTTTAAATAATTGACTCATTATGCTATGTAACAATCTAAAAATGAAATGTTTTAAATTCCATTTTGAAATGAAGTGATGCATGAAATGAACTAAATTAAGCTAGATCTAATGAAATGAATGTAACAAAAACTTAACCAACTAAAACAACTATCTAATGGCAACAAACCGAAGTACAAAAATAATGTTTTTAATGCTATAAAAGGTATTTTCAAGTATGATTTGGGACTAATTCACCCAAAGGGGCATATGAATCCTAGTCAAGGTTTTTTAGGGGTTCAAACAGTGAATAATAGTCACCACAGAATACCTAGAAACCAGGAAAAACAACCTGTACTAGGACTAAATCGCCCAAAGAGGTGTATGAGTCCTAGATTAGGGTTTTTGCACAAATTTCCAAAAATTATGAGTGAATGTTATGTTTTCTATTTTGGATGATGTCCAGACTAAGTGTAATTGTAGTTTTTAGATGAAATTCAATGCTGCAAGAGGCAAAAATTTAACCTATATGCACTTTCAATAATGCAATATTTTGAAACCCTAGATGCAAATTAACTAATGAAAAACCTAATGCAAAGTTAATGAAAGCTAGATCTATGACTAATATGATGCACCCAAAATAAAAAAATGAAATGTACTAAATGGAAGATTCGCCAAAATGAAAACAAGGAAATAGGGTGATCCACCCTTTAGGAGATGGAACATAAGGGGATAAGGGCCTAGACCTATTTCCTTCAAGTTTCATTCAAGGAAACCCTAGAGATCTCAATCCAAGGATATAAAGAGGAAATAGATCTATAATAGGGATGTCCTAGGGTGTGATTAAATATAATAAGAGGGTTCACCACCAAGCTAGGTCTTAGAAAGAAAAGAATGTAAATTACATGCAAAGTACCATGCAAAACCTAACTAAATGACCTAGGAAATAAAATTGAAAATCAAGATAACAAATTAAGAATGAACAAAGGTGGACCTGGAATAAAGATGCGATCAAAACAAGCTCCAAAACCCTGAAACCTTGTTGTTTGATGCTCACTAGGACTCATACACCAGTCTATGTGATTTTTTCTCCAATTGTTTAGCAGCATATCTCCTTCACGAGTTTTTCTCCATCTATCAAACACGTCCCCTTTTACCAACTAATATTTGTAGTTTCCTCAAGAAATCACATCTACAATACAACTAGTAGTGCATCCTCCATCACGAGTTTCCACACGGGATACAATGGTGCTAAAGTGGCCACTATGACATGGAATTATTAGATTACAAAGATCTTAGCATGAAATAGATTCACGTGGATGAAGAATACATTTGAGAACTTCCATGAAGAATGAAAAGGAAGGTTGACATTAGATAAAAGAATGCACAGTCAGCTCTAAACAGGTAATTGATATCACCTTGGAGACTAATTTCATGATAGAAATAAATTGCTGGTCAAAGAGTAATGCAAAAAGTTCTTGACCAGAAAGTGACAAGAAGATATTCTGCATAAGAGGTGACAAGAAGTTCCTATGATCTGCATGTTGCAAGCTTTATTTTCCAAGGATTGAAATCACAATGCTTATTAGTAAAGACAAACAATCATTAATACCCATATTTTATCTAAAACTATATTAAATACCACTTATATATATTTAATCATATGCAACATAAAATGGTGAAATAGTATGATTTGGAATGGAAATGGAATGTGGAGGTGGATATGAAGGTAGATGAAATAGGCTACAATGTGGCATAAAATGGGACATAATTGGATCTAATCATTCCCCCCAACTTAACATATTGCACATCCTTGTGCAATCATTATTTTTGAGAGGGTATTCTTAGGATTGTGACTTTGGATTTGCTCTTCACCCATTTACTATCAGAGCTCATTCACAATCACAACTTTTTTCTATCACTCTGCAAACTTCATGGCTTTTCTTTTGTTTTTTTTTTTCAATTTTCTTTACATTTTTCGCTTTCCATTTTCTTTTTCAATATTCATATCTCCTTCAACATTTTATTTTTTTATTTTTCCTTTTCTCTATTTCCACTTTTTTCATAGCATTATTTTCTTGGAAGATAGACAATATGAAAACTGAAATGAGTGAACGATCTGAATGATAATGAAAAGTTAAAAGAATGGAACTTATGATGGAATAATGAAGGATAATAGGTTAAAAGACTGGTAATAAGGATGGTGGACCTCCCCCCAACTTAAAGGGTTGACCATCCTCAGGCAACGAGGAGAGGATGGGTAGGAATGTTGCGTGATATGATTAATATAAAAAGAAATACTAATACAGTTAAGAGATAAAATAATGAAAATGAAAATTGATTGTTTTACCAACTCACATGCCCATTAAGGCCAAGACCTTGTAGCCAATGTAACTTTGTAACTGTGAATCTCCAGCAAGGAAGGAAGAAAAAACTAGGACAAGGACTATAGCCACACCACATATGAAATATCTCCATTGGACTGAAGTATGTTGGGAGCATACTAATGGTATCCTAAATTCGCTCTTCAGTTTTGCTAACACTTCAACTAAAAATGTAACTCTTGCAACAAGTGATCGAAGTCAAATAGACCACAAAAAATAAGAGTACACTGACACAAGTGAGTAATAGAAGGTGCTAGGAGGTACATAGAAAACCATTGAAGCAATAGAGTATACTTGCAAACTGATTATCCCATAAAAATAACATAATTTCTTTTCTTTCTTTCAATTTTAAAAACGACAAGTGATCGTTGGCAAGCCAGTTTTCAATCACTTATTGCTTAGTGGCACTGTAGAAATAGTTTTCACCACCAAGAATTTTATTCAACTACAATATGCCAGAAATTAGTTTTCAAATTGTAGTTGTCTAACCCCCGAAGGTTTTCATTGTTAGAATTTATTGCTTATTACATTTTTTTTCATTTTTTTTCATTTCTCATTTTTTCATTTTTTCAATTTTTTTTAGAGAACCTACATATAATGACCAAAGAGATGGAACCCCTTATATGGATATTGAAGTGACACCATCGAAAACCTAATTTTCTTCTATAACCCCACAAAAAGTCATTGCTGAAACTGGGTTGTATGTAGAACTTGAAATGATGACCAACAAGAAAGATACCTCCATCAAGATTGACCATGCATAGTTCATAGCACAATTACTACAAACAATCTTGATCCATGCCACCATATTTTAAATCTGACTATAGAACTTTTAAACACATGCCCAATCATTGGGTGGAAAAAATTACTTACAATGACTGCAATCTTTGAAAGACACATTGTTCTATGATGACCAACTTGAAAAAAATCACATTGAAGTATCATGAAGCTATGTTATCCTTTCCTTTTAAGCATGAGAGATATCCATAACTATTCCCAACACTGTATGAAAAGCTAGAGTGAAAATAATACAACTTCCTTACCAAAGAAAAGGTTGCATAGTGAAAGACCAATTGTAGTCTCTCAACTTGTCAAACGTGTCCACACAAATTTAGGCAGGTGGATACTCATCTCAAAGTGTGATGATCTGAAATATTTTCAAGCTCTGTGTGCCTATCTTCAAGAATTAGCCAAGAACATAATATCTTGCTTTGCATACACCAAGTTGCATACTATCCTCCACATGATCTAGAATCAAAGTTGATATCAAAGAGAATTTGTGTCCATGAATGTTGATCACCCCACCTAAAAATACTCTTTTGATCTCCAATAGTTAAGCACAAAGGAAACTTGAGGTGTTCCATATAGCTAGCAAATCCAACAAGTGTGTCATTCAATGCTCATGTAGAGAAGCATCATCAACTGGTATTGGTGCAAAAGTGTTGAGTAACCATGACAACCTATAACCATATTCTCATGATCAAGTGTATAATGCAATATAATCCACTTAATAACTGCACCATTAATAAGTAGTTAAGTCATTTTTGTAAATTAAGGGTAGGGTTATTAATATGAATAAATAATAAAATGGATGAATATATTATTACAACGAATGCTTGTGTAGACATTATATTAGTGCCAATTAACACAAGATGCATACCTTTATTTGTTCTAAATTTCATGCAATAGTATTTTTAAAAGCACCAAAGAAATAATCAATGAGGGTTTACTAAAAATCAACCAAGAATCATGAAAATTCAAGGGATTCACCCCCAACTTAACTTCATACTGCAAAGGCATTAGAGAATTAAGATAATCCAAATAAAAGACAATGATATTTTGAAGAATACCTCAAGCCTTGTTCAATGAACAATGAACCAAAGATTTTCAAAATTCAATGGATTTCCCCCTAGCTTAATTTCAAATTGTAAAAGCAAGATGGTAATAGGATAATGCAAAGAAGAAAGTGGCATATTTAATAATACCTTGATCCTTATGTAATGAATGATCATCCATTTGTAGCAAGTTTCCTTTGGTCATTAATTCATTCAAACCCTTCTAGTTCTTCTTACTCATAAAATCAATTATTGGTGGACCTAAATCAATGAGTGTGTGAGGAATATGTATTTCGACCATAGGTCTCCCAAGATCTAGATATTTGAGTATAAAAATATTTATAAATAGATCTTGTAGGATGTCATTATGTATGTCACACAATTCTTGAATCATTAAGGCATACAGTTCACCATTGCTTATTGCATTATTAATTTCAACACACATATGTAGCATTTCAATGATAAAATTAGAATCAAATAGAATTATTTCCTTATGTGTGTGAATTATTTCTAAAAGTTGTAACTCATTAAGTAGATAAGAAGAACTAAGTTGATTATGTTTTAGTGGATCATGTTCTTCAAATTAAATTAACCAAAAATCACATCCTTTAGCTGTGTGAATAGATTACAATTGTGATTTACCAATTTCAAGTAGATTAACAAAATGTAAATGTATCCCTGAAAAATCATTATTATATGCAAATTCAACCACCTTATTAGATAATAGTAATTTATTAGGAATTTCAATTTCCCTTGGTGGATATGCTAGGGTGGATGGTGGGTGATATGAATGGGATAGTGACAATGGTAAAAGTTGTGTGGTATATAGAGTAGATGGTGAAGATGGTAATATATAAGAAAGATATGGTGAAGATGGTAATATATGGGATGGGTATGGCTGTTGTGAGCATTCATTATGCCATTCTTGGTAGTATGGTGATTGTTTCCATTCACCACACATAATACATAGGGAAACATTCTTTGAAGAAACATATTGCCTTTTTGATTCAATAGAATTATAAGACATTTTAAAATCATTTAGCATACCATGATCTACCTGATTTGATGTGTGGAGTTGTTCTTGTGTTACAAAGAATACATTCTCACTTTCACCTTTGTTTTGTTGAGGCTCACAAATAGCTCGAATATCTTTCATCATTTCCTCTTGAACAACTTGGCATGTGCACTTATCTTCTCCATTGCAACAATCAAAACAAAAATGGTCAAATCATCATTTTCAAAGTTCCATTGTCCTAAAAATTCATCAAATATTTGTTCTTTCTCAACTATGGAAATAACATATGTAGATGTTTGTGATAATGATATTGGAAGATCAAGATGAGCTAAGTTACATTTTTTAGGTAGAGGGGGTATAAAAATATCACTTTGTGTCAACGTGATTCCCCCACTAGTTTCTTCTTTTGTTTTTAAATTTAAAAGTGGGTGTTTGGGGGTAGAAGCCCCTAGTGGGGTCAAGAAGAAACTCCCCTTGCGAGGTCTTGGGGCAGCACCCTGGGTGCACTCCCTATTGTGATACAGGACGGGGTCGAGGGGCGGAGCCCCTGCCACAAAGCACATTTTTCTTTCTGTGTGACCTTTAGATTCTTCATTTTTGAAGCATTTTTCCCTAAAAAGTGGTGTGTTTGAACTACCTTGAAAATGCAACATTTTTATTATTTTTATGTTGTTTCTTTAAAATTGCTTCTTTCTTATGAAGGAACTCACAACAACTAGTGTCGATATATAAATGGTTTTAATTTCTAAAATCTACCTACAAATAACAATGCATCTATATGATTTAAACAACATAAATTAGGACTAATCACCGGGCAAGGCTAGCAGTTGCATGAGCTTTAATCCTAGTGCATTGGTCCTAACTTAACTCATTAGGTTTTCTAGCCTTTAACACCTCTCCTCGACAATGATGCCAAAATGATAGGTCAAAACTAGGGGTAAAGAATGATAAATATTTCAGCTTGGTCTAAGTGTCAATTCAAGGATAGTAAGATTGTGAGAGCTATTGCAGTAGTATACCTAAGGGAGGAAAGAAGTGAATTAGGTGGGGATGAAATGTAGCTAGAACACAAAAAGGAGCACCTATAATCAAAATATGGTTCAAACTTATATTTTTGTTTTGCTCTAATTTGTGACAGAAGTGACAAAAGTTGTGATATAAACTATTATTAGAATAGCTGAAAGCTCTCTTATAAATCTAGAATATAACTCACACTTTTATGCTTCATATAAATAGGACCAATATTGATGAGATATCAATAGTTGAAATGACTATTCAATGAAAATATGTTTTAAACCAGATTAATAACCATAAGACAATTACATATGGAAAAAAAATGCTGCAAAAATTAAATCATAGAGAATGTAAATTCTAGCTGATTTAAACACACAACAACCACACCGAGCATTCCAAGAGTGGGCCCTTCCTCTGGTTCACAAGACAAGTGGAAATAAAATGTGTTTCTACATAAGACTAATCAGCAGCATGATGTTTTATTTATCAAAGATAATACAAAATAATAATCATCCTCCAAAAGTCTGCCTACCCTACTTATATATACGCAGCCTATAATATTGACATATAGGAATAGATAACTATTTGTTTTGGCCTACGACCAGCAAACTAGAAGAAACAAAATGTGTGTCACTAAAAAAAACTCTGTTATAACATCAAATGAAAATAGAATACGTGAAGATTTTGCATATTTTTCTCCAACAATTTAGTAGCACATCTCCATCATGAGTTTTTCTCCAGCTATGAAACACATCCCCTTTTACCAACTAATAGTTTTAGTTTCCTCAAGAAATCACATCCACCATATAGTGAGCAACACATCCTCCATCACGAGTTTCCACACTAGATACAAAGGTGTTGAACTGGACACTATGACGTGGAATTATTAGATTACAAAGATCTTAGCATGAAATAGATTCACGTGGGTGACAAATACATGTAGGAAGTTCCATGAAGAACAAAAGGAAGGTCACCTTTAGATAAAATAATGCACAAACATCTCTAAACAGGTAATCGATGCCACCTTGCAGGCTAATTTCATGACAAAAATAAATTGCTAGTCAAAGAGTAATGCATAGAAGTTCCTGACTAGAAAGTGTCAGGAAGATATTTTTTATAAAAGGTGCTAAGAAGTTTTTGTGATCTGCATGTTGCAAGCATTATTTTCCAACGATTGAAATCAAAATGCTTATTATAAAAGACAACCAATCATTAATTCCCATATTTTATCCAAAACTATATTAAACACCACTTATATATATATATATTTAATCATATGCAACATAAAATGGTGAAATAGTATGATATGGAATGTGGAATAGGATATGAAGGTAGATTAAATAGGCTACAATGTGGCATAAAATGGGTCATAATTGGCTCTCATCACTTGGGCGAATGGGTCTTGGCCAAAAAATACAAGAAAAAATTCATTAAATATTGGTTTTGTTGCTTTTGTTTTTGGTTTTTCATTTTCAGTGGGTAGTCTAATTTGGTTTTGGTGGTGAAGATTAATTAGCATTATTAACATTGATTGTCAAAATGTCACACATCAAATTTTAAACTCTAAGTAGGCATTGCAATATTTGATAGATTTAATTTTATTTATTCAATTATTGGCCATGGATTAAGATATTTATTCTTTTGACATTTCTCTATGATTTATATATCAAATTCACCATGGAAGGTGTATGGTTAGTGGAAATTGTTAAACATAAAACAATTTCTTACAGGCCCCTGGTAAAGAAATTGATTTACTAAGAGAGATTAAACTATAAAAAAATTAGTGCAAGAAAGAGGTGGCCCTAGGAAGTGGAATGGTGGATGATGTTTGGAAATGAGATATAAATGAAATGATAAATAAGAGATTAGAGGAAGATGAAAAGAGACACCATGAATTGAAACATGTTTTGGAACAATTAAAATATTTAAAGAATGAATGTAGGAAGGTGGAAGGGCATGATAGAAAAGGGAGAAGAGTAAGTGATGGGTGGCTGGAGAAAGAGGGGGGCTATGTTGGTGACGAGGGAAGCAAAGAAGGAAAGTGAGAGGAAGCTAAGTCAAAGAAAGTTAATGTATATTGGAAGTTTGGAAGGGGTTGATCGTGCCATGTGACATGGCAATCAAATATTTTAAAATGGAATACAAAAATATGCAGGGAATAGGGAGATATAGGATGCACCTTGTGAGTGATGCAAGAGGAAAAGCCTTACACTAGATGGGGGAGAAGAAGCTACACATTTGGTAAAGAAGAAAAGTCATGAATACAAGGAAATTTGTAGAGGGTCGTGCTTCACCAAGAGGAAGAAAGGATAAGATGGAAGTTGACGCATTGAGTAAAGAAAATGAATTCAAAGGGGAAAGAGAGGGTCGCAACTGAAGATTGACGAGGTGCTTCATATCTATGAGAAAATGAACACAGATTCAAAAATTAAGAATAAGCATCAGATGGTAGAGATCGCAACTTTGTGAGAACCAAGGATAATAAATAGCCAACTAAATAACGTATTGCAAATAGAAAGGCAGAGGGAGCACACCACAAGTAGAGGTAACAAATTGAAAGTAATAATATATATGATTTAGATGATTTAGACATCTAAGCAGTTAAAAATGAAGTGTTCACATGAGAATAAATTGATGTTGAAACTAAATAGAGATTATAAATTGTAATTTCCTTCACATGGGTAGGAAATAAAAGAATTGAGCTACATATTTAATGAAATTCAGTGTTAGTTGAATTTGGAATGGCTTTAAAAATGAAGTTGTCAATTCAATTTTTCGTTTAGTTGTGAATTGCACATTTTCCTAATAAGTATATGTAGCTATTTGTTTGTATTAGCTCATTCCTATATTCTTAAGTTATAATAGAAATCTTTTATATTCATTGATTAACTAACCTCTTTTCCTAGTGACCACTTTTGAATATTAACACATGTTCTTTTAAAATCACTTAAGTTTCTTTCATTATGTACTTGTATGGTGGTCCTAACTTTAATCCTTGTTTTTGCCAAGTATCACATTCCTATTGAATCCCACACTTTTACTTTGTTGCATGTTCTTGTTTTCTACAAAGCCTTCAAGTTGTGATGGTGGAGTATGATGACATGTGGCTTGTAGGTGCTAAAGTGTTATCTAGGTATCTGCCACATCATTCCTAATTGGCATCATCATATTGGTGCCACAAGAAAGTAGTTAATCACATGCTCTTGTTAACTATGTAATATTTTATAATTAATATATTCTATGAATGTTTGATGGACTATTGTAGTTGAATTTTGGAATAAAATATATAGAGCACTATACTTACAAAATCAAACCTCCAAAATCACTCTAGAGACATTAGATTTGCAAATATTAATGGTTGAGAATTTGTTTGAGATTAAATGATATCACCTATAGCCAAAAGTGATCAATTAATTAAATCTTGGCAAAACAAAAGGGAATTGCAACTGTTAATGATTTTTAAATGAGTACTAAGGAAGGAAACCCCTCCCTTAAGAAGCCATGAAGATCATCACATGGAATTTTAGGGGCTTAAACACCCCTAGCAAGCAATGTTGGGTTAAGCATCAGATATAAATATGAATGGAAAATAATGTTATCTTATAGGATACTAAATTGAGGGCTGATGATCACCAATTATATAGACCTTCCTACACTCAATGGAAGGTCCTTCACTCTAATACCACAGGGACCACTGGTGGTCTTGGGGTGGTATGGAATTGATGCAATATCAATTGATATGTATTCTATCTAGGGACACCAATTGGTTGCTACTCCAGGTACTCTGTTTAAAATCCACATTACATTTTATTTTAGTTAATGTTTATGGGCCAATATTTGAGATTATGGAGTAGTCTGCAAACAATAATAAACAAAAATTAGGATATAAAATTAATCCTTGGTTGAGATTTAATGCCATCTTGAAGATAAAATAAAAAATGATGGCACTCAATTAGAATCATAGGCAATGAAAGGTTTCCACGACTTTACTGAAATCACTAGCTTGAATGAAGCTCTAGTAAAAAATGGGTCATATAATTGGACCAATCACAAATCGGGTTTTATCAATATCTTAGAAAAGCTATACCAATTTTTCTACAATAATCCATGGCTATCCTCCATTTTTTCTCTCCTTGCCTGCATCCTCCCAATATTGGGCTTTGATCATTATCTGATGGAACTTAGCATAAGCACGGATGAAAGGACAACAAAAATTTTGTTTAAATTTGAGAAAATGTGGTTAAGAAGGCTCAACTTGGTACTATTAATGGAGAACTAGTGAAGTGTGCTAAAAAGAGTTGGCACTAAAATCTATAAATTCATGTGTAAGATGCAATACCTAAAAGATAATCTTGAAGAATAAAAAAAACATTCTTTTGGTAACATATTTGTTGACAAAGCCAAGATTGAACAAGAGATCATGGTCTTAAATGAATAGATCATCTGAAATGGAATGGGCCAAGCAGACTATGTGAAAGAAAAGGCCCTGGTTGTTGAACATATGGAAGTGTTAGTGTGAGTGCCTTTAAAAATCTGCAAACACTAAACTCACACAAGGGTTAGCACCTACAAATCCTTTAAGAACACTCCTATGGAATACCTTGCAAAGTGCTTAAAACATGTAACAAAAGGACGAAAGAAAGCTACAAACATCATGAAAGCAATCACAAATTACCTATTCCATAGTTGGATTGGTGTCACATGTGCTAGTGACCCTTTCCCAATCCTTGATCAAAGCTCAAATTGAAAATGCAATGAAGATGGTGGAATGATGATGAACAAGATCAAATCTCAAATGAAGAGAGTAACCTTGCAATAGATTGTGAAGGATTTGCTTGAGGATGATGCACCTATTTAAAGATTTTCAAAATGCCAAGTGTTGAAGAGGGACCAATGTGGGATCAAAACAAGCCAATGAGTTGAGGACACTTGTCATCATGTAATTAGTTGATGTATGTGCAAGATTTGGGAAGAGTGCCCAAGAGGGGAAATTTTGAATTCAAATTTGCAATAAATTTTGAGAGGGGACAAGAAAGAAGAGCAATAAATGCCCGAATTGACTTGTCATGTTGAGGGAAAATGAGTGTTTTAATAAATCAATAAAATTGATTTATTGTGCAAGTGGCTAGATCTAGATAATGCAAGTGGGATGTGATTAGTATTAGATTAGGATTAGATGATGATCATGCTGATTAATGCTGATTAGATGAGTTGACATTTTAGACTTTGATAATTGATTTATTAAAATCGGAAAAGGATGGAAAATGATTTAGGATTTGATTTAAATGGCTTTTTGATTTATTTAATTAAATGGATGATGCAAGATGAAGGTTGAATGATAATGTTTATGAGATTATTTAATGAATGGTTTAAAGTGATGAATTTTCCTAATGTAAGAGCTAATTTGACTGAATCCGATTGAATGCATAATGTAAAATTTGCATGTCTACAGTTAGAAAGGGAAGAAGAGTTATTTAGAGCCAAATCTAGAGAGGTTTGGCTGAAGGAGTGAGACTTAAACATAAGTTTATTTTATAATTCAACAATAATTAGAAATTTTCACAAGAAAATAACCTCCACTGATGACTCAGAGGGAAAATCCCATCTGATCAAATGGACATCCACCTCAGGTGGCAACAACCCACTTTCAAAATCTTCTCACCCCAGAGGACAACTTGAATAAGCATGATCTAAATGATGCACTAGGTGCAACCCCAATTCGATCATAGAAGAGTAAAACTGCATATTCACAAGGCTATTCATTGAGGAAGAGATAAAGAAAGCCACTTTTGAGATGTACCCTGATAAGGCTCTAGGAACCAATGATTTCCCTACCTTGTTCTATCAGAAATGTTGGCACTTCCTTGGTAGGGAAATCCTAAAAATTAGAGAGGATTTCAAAAAATACAACGATTTGTCAAGGAAAAGAACAAAAAAGTCATCACCCTCATTCCCAAAAAGGAAGATTTCAAGAAATTTGATGACTTTTGTGATAGGTCGAATATATGTGTTAGAAAATGAGCAGCATGTAAAAGAGTGCAAATAAACACCAAAACAACCTACACCTCAAGATTAGCCTAAGTTGGAATCAACACAAGATAAAAGCAACAAATGGAACATTATACCTTGTCTTGAATCGATCCTTTGGTTGGCCCTTCAATCTTGGATGTGTATGCTTCTTGGATGGCAAGATATGCAAAGTATATGATGATGTGAAGATGGATGGAAATGGATGAAAACATGAAAATGGCTAAGTGTAGATTGAGAAACAAAATTGCAAGAGTTTGGCTAGCAAAATGATCTGCCCCCAAAATGAGAGAAAAGAGGGGGGATTTATAGAGATTTTGGAAATCTCTAGGGAAATGGATGGTGAAGATTGAGCCACCAAATATCAAGATGTAGGGCTAAGGTGAGTTGAGAGCTCACAAGCCCTCACATCTTGACATGTGGCACGTGATATAGCCCTAAAAAGTGAAGTGGACATGAGGTGGAAGGATGGTACATGACATGGAGGGGGTAAAAAGTACCTTGGGATTGGACAAGATCTCGTCATAAATGAGGTCCTTGTCCCCATGTGGGTGAGAGGACAAGCGGGGAATTAAAAATTCCTCAAATATTCTCATGGGGAAGAGGGAAGGAATTTTAAATTCCAACGGGTGCATTGAGGGATTAAAAGGTGAATTAAAAATTCACATAGGGAAGTGGAGATGCCTTGTCAAAAAAGAAAAGCATTTAATAGGGTTGACTCAATTAAGTGATTAGGATTGTGCAAGTACTTGATTAGACTGATTAATGAAGATTAGAAGAGAGTTAGATTCCACATGTGACTTGATGTGACAAGTCAAAGATCACATGGGGAAGAGTAATGAAGGATTAGAGGAGGGTTAGGTGGCTAAGAGAGATTAGAGGCCAACTTGCAAAAGTTGGAGGATGTGACACATCCTACTCAAGGATTAGGCATGTGCACATCCTAATGATGGGATTAGAAGAAGGATTAAGATTAGATAATAAAAGATGGAGAATGTGACATGAAGGGAATTAAATAAATGGAATATTTATTTAATTCAATTGATGGAAGGAAGATTAAAGAGATAAGGCATTATTGATTAAATACCTTAGGGATTTGGCAGAATTAAAGCTATTAATTAAATAATAGTAGTATTACTTAATTAACGAAAATAAGACGAAATGGGATGAATTTGGATAAATTAAGTGTCCAAATTTAGATGTCTACATTTTCCCCCTCTTTGAGATGGTGTTACGAAGTAGCATCATTTCAAAGAATATTAAAACATAGAACCTAGAAGAAGATGGTTAGATTGGAAAAGATGCCCCAGTCATTCAAAGAAGTGACTAGGAAGATGATGGGGGTAAAGATGGAAGTTAGGGATGAAGGATGCCCCCTCGAGAGGACATGCGGGTTCAAGAGAACACGGGTGGGCTCTTGAAATGGATGAGATGATGCAAGGGGAGTTGAAGAAGATGATGCAATGTGATGGAAGATTGGGAGGAAAGCGTGATGAAGGATGAATGGATGGGGGGGATTTTGATAGATGAGAGGATGAAGAGGAAATGAAATCCAAATGCAATTTGCCATCATTAGAGCACTGATTTTTGCTATAGCATAAGACACAAGATGCCAAGGTATGAAGAACCAAGGCGGATTAGTGTCTAATGCATAAAACAAAACATGACAAACAAGAAGGCTATCCCAACACCCCAAAGTCATGGTGACTTTGGTCGGGCTAGGTATTGGGATAACCACAAGCACATAAGGATGCCCCAATGTAACACAAGACCTCAGGGATCTTGGTGGGTACTATGTGGGACAACCGAGAAGACAGAAAAGATCAAGATACACCCCTATGTTGACTAGTCAAAGAACTCCATGATATGAGGGATCAAGGCGACCATGACAAGTGATGATAGGGAGCTCAAATGATAAACAAAAGCCAAAAGCATCAAAAGATCACAATTAATTTCAAATGTCCTTTGCCATAGGATCAATCAAGGGGATGGATGGGATTGATGAGGTCTGTTAGGAAGGATGCATCCTATTGAGACCAATGATGGATACTAAACTAAAAGATCGATATGATGCAGGATATTCAGAATTGATTGGATTTGATGATACAAGTGGATCTCATTTGTTAAGATCCAGCTAGATAAGGGCATAGCTTGACGATGCGACACAAGAGACATGACACAAGACAGGAGACTAACCCATCCTAGCGACCTAGGGGCTTGGGGGCTAATCAAAGATTAGCCTTGCCTACGTGGAAGCACAGAGCCCTCGTAGTTCGATAAAAGGCTGGCGACAGACCATGATGGAGATTTTGATGGATGACCAAGATAGGATGGAGAATAGGAGAAAATTGGACAATATAGATTGATGATGGATGGAACCCTGGGGGCGGATCAAATGATCGACCTTGCCTACATGAAAGCACAGGGGCAACGTAGTTCGACAAAAGATCAACGATAGACAGTGCATGAAGGATGATGAGATAACCCTAGATAAGGGGATAAAATTATTGGATTGACATGATGGGACAAGATAGACCTGTTGGATTGGAGTGGAAAATAGTGACTATATAAAGCTCAGGGATGGGATAGTTATTCAAATCATCAAAAGATGAATTGGGAGGATGAGATGACAAATAGATGAATGATGAGAAAGGATATGAGATTGAAAAGATGTGTAAAATAAGTAGAAGTGATGATGATGAGGTAGATGGAATTGGGTTGCGTGGGGAAAAGCCTATAGCGAGATACCAATGACAAGGGATTATGATATGGGATGAGGGTAGAGGATGGGGAGAGGAAAAGGATTTTTTGGGTGGATTGGATAGAGGGATAAGGATTTAGATGAGGAAAAGGTGACCAGATGGATAGATGAGAATGGATGCCATGACGGAACGGATGATGTCTCCAAGGACTACATTACAAAGGAAGATAGATGCCCCCACTCTAGATATGTCATGTGCGAGGAGGCAGGAAGGATGCAATAGAGAAGGATAGGAAAATAAAGGAGTGAGATGGATGAAGATAGGATGCATGGATAAGGAAGGGATATGGAGGGCGAATGATAGTTGGGATAGTGTGCAGATGAGGGAGATGTATGCTAAGAGGTGCCCAAAGCATGCTTATATGTTTTCCCCATTGTTATCAAGATCACAAGGAGGATGGAAGGATTTAGATAAGTGAGATATGCTAAACAGGATATGTAAGCTCGATAGGGTGGAGGGGATGGATGAAAATGATGTATAGTAAGAAGATGGGTGCATAGCGGAAAGCATAGCAGGAAGCATAGTGGATGGAGGGAGCACGTATCAGGAAGCTGCCCCTGAGTGCAGATGGGGATTTACGCATGATGCCTGTTTGCTAGGTTTTCATCATGGTACTTATCCAAGGCACTTGTTTTCCAAGTTTTCACCATTGGATGGACTATTTCTCTTTACTATTTTATTTTTTGATTTTTGATTTTTTGATTTTTGATTTTATTTTTTGATTTTTTGACTTTTTGGATAGCATGCGGAAGGAGATGGATAAGGATAGGGAGGCGAATAAGTGGATTTAGAAGACATGCAATAAGGATATGGATGAAGGACTCAAGCATCAAGTTCCATTTGAGGTAGTAAGAGATCATGTTCGAACCGACTGTTGGATGTTGCTACAACCTTATGAGGAGAAATGGATTATGCAAAAGGATGAATTAGAGGGATTTGATGGGGGAGATACATGGGATAATGGGTGGGATGTTGGGCGTATGGATGGAATGATGGGGTGGATATGTGATGGGGTGGTGAGTTCAGGACCAACATTGGCACATGTGGTGGTGGATGTGAAAAGATAAAAGGATTAATGGATGGAGAATGCGGGGATAATGGAGGAGGCGAAATAGTGAATTTCGGGACATAGGGACCCAAAACAGACTTAGGAGAGGAAAGGGGGGTATGATTAGCTTTTGGATTAGCAACTTTGGAGGTTCTTACAGATTTTTCATTTGATGGCATTGCATCTTTTTTCTTTGGGATCCACATGGTTTTGATCTTTGCTTTGCTGGCTCTTTGCGAGCTATAGATTTGATCTTGATTTGGGATTTTGTTTTTCTTTTCTTTACCATGTCTTTTAGAGGGGACATGGGAAGCGTTGGATTCATGTGGATGTTTGGATTTATGCATTTTTATGTTAGCATCCAAAGTGCATTTATTAGCAATGGGATGGGTGTGAGGGGATGGATGATGTGGAGCAATGGAGGTAGGAGTATGGGGATTACATGTAGATGGGGGATGTTTAGGTATGTGCCTTTGTTGATCCTGATTAGGATGTTTATGATGGATGACATGGATAGATGTTGGATGGGTGAAAGGATGAGATGGAGGAGGTGATCTTGGGATATATGGACCCAAGATGGATAGAGTAGATGAAGGACAGGAGATGGTGGATGGAGGGATGTAAGGAACCAAAATGGATGGAGTAGATGAAGGAGGAATATGGACGGTTGTTTTGAGGTGATATGATAGAGGAGGAGGGATTGCAGCATATGATTTGGTGGAGCAATGGGAAGAGCCGACATTTCTTTTGGAAAAGGCTCATTGAGGACGTCTAGAGGTTGTACCAACGTGTTTAGATTGTGAGTCTTGGGGAATAGATCCAAGACCTTGCATGTAGATTTGTTCTTTGACTTGGATCGGCTCTAAAATACCTTGCTCATGAAGGCCTAGACCTTTTCCTTGATAGTTCATGTTCTTGAGCATTCGATCCATGATAGGATTTTTGTTATTCTGAAAACATGATGTGAGCCCATTATTAGGTCGGGGATGATGGGTGGTATATACACTATTTTTTTCTTCTACAAGGAGGCCACCATTGAAGAATGTGAGAGTACCAAGGGGATATGCAAGCGGTGTTGGGATAGCATTTTTAGGCGATTATGGGGGATCCTGAGAAGGAGATGATGGGATAGCAACATTTGGATGGGTGGTATCTGGAGAGGGAGTAGGGGATATGATAGGATCTGATTTTGTGGTAGCAGGCTCATGCAATGGAGACAGAGGTGGAGCAGTAGAATCTTGAATCTCAAGAGGATCACGGGATGGAATGGATGGGGGACTGTGATCTTGCGGTAGACTAGATGGGATGGTAGGATCTTGATCTAGACGAGGTGGCTCTTGGCATGATTCATCATGTGCAGGAGGCATGATAATGGAGTCATGGGGGGACTCTTCAAGTGGGGAAGATGGAAGAATGGAGGATTCAAGATATTCCTGGGAATGGATACTAGGAGTGGAAGAAGTGGATTGGATTTGGGTGTCATCGATAGGTTCGGCGGCTCTCGGAGTAGGGGGTGGGTGTTCAATGGATTTGGTAGATGCGATGGTAGGAGATGGGGACTCAGTAGATTCAGAGGATGTGATGGTAGGAGATGGGGACTCAGTGGATTCAGAGGATGTGATGGTATCATCAATGATAGGTGTTGGATGGAGAAGGATCTCATCACTAACGACCATGGATGATGGGTTAGGATGGCATGGTTCCATGATTGCAATGTGTGGAGTGGTGGATGTTTCCTATGTTATAAGTCCTTGGAGAAACTTGAATACGCTAGGCTGAGATGGCGAGGTGGGAGTGGATGAAGGTTTATGGATTAGTGGATTAGGATTAGGACTAGGGATTGGTGGGCTAGGATTAGATAGGGGAATGGGATTGGATGTACGACTGGGAATAGATGGGGGATTAGGTGAAGGGTTAAGATATGGGTATTGGCATGGTGAATTAGGACACAAGGGTGTGGGTGGTGGATTGTAGTAAGGGTATGGGGATGGTGGATTAGGATGAGAAGATTGAGGTGGTGGATGGAGATAGGGAACTGTGGATGTCAGATTAGGATAAGGATAGGTTGGTGTGGATGTTGGATTAGAATAAGAAGGTGCGAATGTAGGATTAGGGTGAGCAGATTGGTATGGGAGATTGGGGTAGTGGGTATATGCAGATGAAGTATTGAGATAGGAGGATGTGGATGAGGGATCAGGATGAGGGTATTGTGATGGCAGACTAGGATAAGAGGATGCGGGTGTTGGATAAGAGGATGATGTAAACATAGGATATGATGGGTATGATGGACATCCATTGTCAAAGGTAGCATAAGGAGTGTGATTAGGCATAGATGAAGACATGATGGGATAACTCGATGGGGTGATTGGATTTTGGAATGTGGGTGGAGAAAGCTTACTAGCAATGATAGTGTCAAGGGGATCTATGTCATATACCTCTTGATCAACAAGACTTTCATTATCATCATTGACGTAATTAGGGTTTCCCTTGACTACTATTGATGGAGGATAAGAATTCATGATGATGAAAGGATAAAGATGATGGATAAAGATTTTGGATGGAAATGGACAAAAGCCCAAATTGGGATTTTGGTCAAGCTCAGATCGGGATTGGATTAAAGCTCATATTAGGATGATTGGATGATGATTGGATTGGATTATCAAGGGATGATTATGACACCGAATCTACTCTGAGATGGAAGTAAGTTGATTGGGTCGAAGGTGATTGGATAGGGATGCGATTGGATTGGATTGGATTGGATTGGATTAGATAAGATCGATCGATGATTGATTGATAAAATTGACTGA
The DNA here is from genome assembly GCA_007258455.2 of Sequoia sempervirens. NCBI lineage: Eukaryota > Viridiplantae > Streptophyta > Pinopsida > Cupressales > Cupressaceae > Sequoia > Sequoia sempervirens. The sequence continues at coordinate 22,223,621 of VDFB02072274.1, forward strand.
TGGATGACGAAAGAGACTACAAATCCCGTTCAGAGATTATCTTAGATGACTTAGGATGCTGATTGATCAAATTAAAGGATGAATGGATGATTGCGGCACCGAATCCACTTTGAGATTGAAAATGGATTGATTGGTCTGACAATGATGATTAACTTAGGATGGATGTCAATCCTAAGAGGATATTAATGATGATGATCAGATTAGACACTGCAGTCAATTTGGATAATAACCCGAGACAAAGTCCAGGGGATTTGGATGGGGAAAGCAATGATTTGATTGGAGAAAAGGATGATAGAAATGGATGAACAAATACTCAAAATGAGCAAATGGTTGATCAGGATGGATGAACGATTACTCAGAACAAGTAAACGAATGATCACAACGATAGAACGAGGGTTCAAAATGATGAAAGGGATTGTGAAATGTATGAATGTTTACTCAGAACAAGTAAACAGATGATCGGAATGACAAAATGAGAGTTCAGAATGATGAAAGGATGTGTTGAATGGATGAATGTTTACTCAGAATGAGTAAACGGATGATTAGAATGATAGAACCAGAGTTCTGAATGATGAAAGGATGCGTTGAATGGATTAATGTTTACTCAAAACGAGTAAACGAATGATCAGAATGATAGAACCAGAGTTTTGAATGATGAAAGGATGTGTGAAATGTATGAATTTTTACTTGGAACGAGTAAACGGATGATCAAAATGATAGAACGAGAGTTCGGAATGATGAAAGGATGTGTTAAATGGATGAGAGTTTACTCGGAACAAGTAAATAGATGATCAGAATGACAGAACGAGAGTTCAAAATGATAAAAGGATGTGTTGAATGGATGAAAGTTTACTCAGAACGAGTAAACAAATGATCAGAATGATGAAAGGATGTGTTAAATGGATGAACGTTTACTCAAAACGAGTAAACGGATGATCAGAATGATAGAACCAAAGTTCAAAATGATGAAAGGATGTGTTAAATGGATGAGAGTTTACTCATAATGAGTAAACGGAGAGAATGGTAGGATATACCCCCTCGAGGAAGCAAATGGTGAAGAAAAAGGTGCCCTGGCCAACTTCTCAAAAGTATGAAGTGGTATATATCATCGGGAAGAGCACGAAAATATGAGAAGAACTGCCTTTGAACGGAGTCAATTGGATAAATGGTGTGGAAATGGCAACCCCGGGAAGAAAGAGAAGAAGGACAGGTCTGCCACTTTGTAAGGACAGGTCCACCACTCTGTAAGGACAGGTCCGCCACAGCAGGACAGGTCCGCCATAGCAGGATAGGTCTTCCACCAGAGGGACAGGTCCACCACCGGAGGGTCAGGTCCGCCGCCGGAAGGTCAGGTCCACCGTCGGAAGGACAGGTTCGCCACCAGAGGGACAGGTCCACCACCGGAAGGACAGGTCTGCCACTCGAGGGATAGGTCCACCACCGAAGAAAAAGTTGCTCAAAAGTATGAAGTGTTATATGTCGTTGGAAAGAGCACGAAAAACTGAGAATAATTTTTTTTGAACAGAGTCAATCGGATAAACAGTGTGGAAATGGCAGCCCTGGGAAGAAAGAGCAGAAGGACAGGTTCGCCACTCTGTAAGGACAGGTCCGCCAAAGCATAAGGATAGGTCCACCAAAGCATAAGGACAGGTCTACCAAAGGATAAGTTTAAGCTTGATTTTTTGATGGATGGGTAAGGCAAAGGACCCAAAATATAGCAAACATTGATAATGACTGGTTTTGCACAAGAAAGACAATTTAGACAACACAACCCTAAGATTAGTAGAAATGGGTATGGCCAACAAAGTTTTCTACTCTAGGATGAACATGGTTGCTAAGGAGTCCTCCATATACACCTGGTACATGAGGCCCAAACCGTGAACACCAACCGGTTACAAGCGTTAGCCGGGAACCTTAGCGAGATACTAAAGGCTCAGACCAACTCTTCACGTCATCCCGATGCTTTGCCAATTACAATGTGGTTGGATTGAGGTACAAATTTCGCTCTCCGCCCTTTATGTACCCCGCCGGTACACATGGTTGGAATCATCCCTTGGGGTGATGAAATCCCCAAGCAGGTCCCACTAAGAAAATGAAAAATGGGGTGACTCAAAGGACTTGGAAAGCTATGATTTCTCATCACCCAGGATCATCAAATGGCATAAGGGGATTGGATACGTCAAATAGCCTTCCACAAGCACACCAAACAAAGTTTATTGACCCTTCTAATTAAACTATGTGCCTAATTTACCAAAGGAAAATTGGTAAAAACTTGAAATTTCACCTTCGAGAGGATAGGTCCGCCACTCTGCAGGGACAGGTCTGCCACTGGAAGGACAGCTCTGCCAGCAGAGAAGAAAAGGTGCCCCGGCCAACTTCTCAAAAGTATCAAGTGTTATATATCATTGGAAAGAGCACGAAAAAATAAGAACTGCCTTTGAATGGAGTCAATCAGACAAACAGTGTGGAAATGGTGGCCTCGGGAAGAAAGAGTAGAAGGACAAATCCGCCATTGCATAAGGACAGGTCCGCCACTCTACAGGGAAAGAAAAAAAATAGCAAACGTGAAAGAAAAAGACCTGTTTGTGGGTCCCATCAGGCGTGCCAGAAATGTGATAGGTAGAATATATGTGTTAGAAAATGAGCAGCATGTAAAAGAGTTCAAATAAACACCAAAACAACCTACACCTCAAGATTAGCCTAAGTTGGAATCAACACAAGATAAAAGCAACAAATGGAACATTATACCTTGTCTCGAATCGATCCTTTGGTTGGCCCTTCGATCTTGGATGTGTATGCTCCTTGGATGGAAAGATATGCAAACTATATGATGATGTGAATATGGATGGAAATGGATGAAAACATGAAAATGGCTAAGTGTAGATTGAGAAACAAAATTGCAAGAGTTTGGCTAGAAAAATGATCTCCCACCAAAATGAGAGAAAAGAGGGGGGATTTATAGAGATTTTGGAAATCTCTAGGGAAATGGATGGCCAAGATTGAGCCGCCAAATATCAAGATGTAGGGCTAAGGTGAGTTGAGAGCTCACAAACCCTCACATCTTGACATGTGGCATGTCATATAGCCCTAAAAGGTGAAGTGGACATGAGGTAGAAGGATGGTACATGACATGGAGGGGGTTACAAAGTACCTTGGGATTGGACAAGACCTCATCATAAAGGAGGTCCTTGTCCCCATGTGGGTGAGAGGACAAGTGGGGAATTAAAAATTCCTCAAATATTCTCATGGGGAAGAGGGAAGGAATTTTAAATTCCAAAGGGTGCATTGGGGGATTAAAAGGTGAATTAAAAATTCACATAGGGAAGTGGAGATGCCTTGTCAAAAAAGAAAAGCATTTAATAGGGTTGACTCAATTAAGTGATTAGGATTGTGCAAGTACTTGATTAGACTGATTAATGAAGATTAGAAGAGAGTTAGATTCCACATGTGACTTGATGTGACAAGTCAAAGATCATATGGGGAAGAGTAATGAAGGATTAGAGGAGGGTTAGGTGGCTAAGAGAGATTAGAGGCCAACTTGCAAAAGTTGGAGGATGTGACACATCCTAATCAAGGATTATGCATGTGCACATCCTAATGATGGGATTAGAAGAAGGATTAAGATTAGATAATAAAAGATGTAGAATGTGACATGAAGGGAATTAAATAAATGGAATATTTATTTAATTCAATTGATGGAAGGAAGATTAAAGAGATAAGGCATTATTGATTAAATACCTTAGGGATTTGGCAGAATTAAAGCTATTAATTAAATAATAGTAGTATTACTTAATTAACGAAAATAAGATGAAAGGGGATGAATTTGGATAAATTAAGTGTCCAAATTTAGATGTCTACAACTTTCACCCCATATTATTGTGCAACATGATATCCAAAATACTAGCTAAAACTTTAGCCTCAAGATCTTAAAACAAGTGCTTAAGCATACTATTTCTAGTTTGCAGGGAGCCTTCACCTTATAGAATTATAGTAGCAAATTGGGAACTCCACTCAATAAACTATGGAAGAAAACCAAGAATGATGATAAAATTGGATGTAAGTAAAGCATACGATAGGGTAATGTGGCAATTTATAATGAAAGTGTTGTATAAACTAGGCTTATGTGATAATTGGCTGAATTATTTTTGTCTTTTATTACTTATCCACTATGCATTTATCTATGCTAGTCAATGAAACTTCCTATGGTTTCTTTGAAATATCTAACATTTTATGACATGGGAATCCCCTCTCACCCTTCCTAGTCATTCTCATGGTCAAATCCCTAAGCTATATAGTAGAGTTGCAATGTTTAAATGGAAATTGGAGTGGCCTACCAATTGCAAGGGATGTTGACCCACTTACACATCTCCAATTCACTGATGACATGTTTTTATATGGTGTTTCTATCATGAGTGAAGCCATCATGATAAAAAAATGTTGGAGAGATACATAAAGATGTTAGACTAGATTGTCAATAAAAATAAGTCAATTATCTACTTCTTCTTCATGAATAAGTTTGTCCAAAGAAGAATTGTTGCTCTACTAGGCATGGGCATGGACTCTACCCCATGCAAGTATTTTGGGGTACCTATCTTCAATGGGATAATTCAATCAAGCTGTACCAGTGTACTTCTTTCTGCTGGGGCATCTAAAAAATCATGAAATTTTTTAATTTCGATCATTTCGGAAAGTTATTCTTTGAACCAACGCAACAAGTACATTGCTTCAAAGAGGGGCAAAATGTAGACATGCAAATTTTACATTATGCATTCAATCGGATTCAATCAAATTAGCTCTTACATTAGGCAAATTCATCACTTTAAACCATTCATTAAATAATCTCATAAACATTATCATTCAACCTTCATCTTGCATCATCCATTTAATTAAATAAATCAAAAAGCCATTTAAATCAAATCCTAAATCATTTTCCATCCTTTTCTGATTTTAATAAATGAATTATCAAAGTCTAAAATGTCAACTCATCTAATCAGCATTAATCAGCATGATCATCATCTAATCATAATCTAATACTAATCACATCCCACTTGCATTATCTAGATCTAGCCACTTGCACAATAAATCAATTTTATTGATTTATTAAAACACTCATTTTCCCTCAACATGACAAGTCAATCAGGGCATTTATTGCAACTCTTCTTTCTTGTCCCCTCAAAATTTATTGCAAATTTGAATTCAAAATTTTCCCCTCTTGGGCACTCTTCCCAAATCTTGCACACATCAACTAATCACATGATGACAAGTGTCCTCAACTCATTGGCTTGTTTTTGATCCCACATTGGTCCCTCTTCAACACTTGGCATTTTGAAAATCTTTAAATAGGTGCATCATCCTCAAGCAAATCCTTCACAATCTATTGCAAGGTTACTCTCTTCATTTGAGATTTGATCTTGTTCATCATCATTCCACCATCTTCATTGCATTTTCAATTTGAGCTTTGATCAAGGATTGGGAAAGGGTCACTAGCACATGTGACACCAATCCAACTATGGAATAGGTAATTTGTGATTGCTTTCATGATGTTTGTAGCTTTCTTTCATCCTTTTGTTACATGTTTTAAGCACTTTGCAAGGTATTCCATAGGAGTGTTCTTAAAGGATTTGTAGGTGCTAACCCTTGTGTGAGTTTAGTGTTTGCAGATTTTTAAAGGAACTCACATTTGGTGCTAGAAGGAGGGCATATTTCATGGCATATTTCCTAATATCCATTTCATGCTTGGCTATTGCATTTCTAAATATTGTAAACTGCAAGATTTGTGTAGTATGAAGCGCCATGATCTCATCAACATAGACTAAATTTTATAGGTTCTTCTTGCTTGTAGATTCCCGTTGGTACAGGATTAACATGGCGTTGGAATCATAGTGTTTGAATTTACTTTAGACTTCAAAATTGTGTGCTTTATGCTCTTAATATGCTATTTTTTTGTTTCAGTTATGAGGATCCACTGTGAATACATTGATACTAGCTGAAGATTGCAGACTGTGGCTTCACACCTATCGAAGGCAGCTTCTTGGAATTTTTTTTTATTTCAAACCTTACTCCTGTAAACTGTATTGGCCTTAGCGTCTCCTGTTTTGTTTTTTTTTGAGAAAACTGTTGAAGCAACTTTTTTTTTTCTGCTTGTAATAGAGACTTATGGGTGGCGCAGCAAATAGAAAAAAAACATTCTCTTATTATTACCATAAGTTTGTGCAGTTTTGGTAGAATAATCACAGCCATGTCAATGCATGTTCAAGACATTTTTTTCAAATTTATGAATCGCCTGCCACTTTCCAGTTTGTACGCCCAACTCACAGTTAATGATTTCCTGCTTTCAATCACATAAATAGGGGCGTAAATATCTTTGTTTCTTTGTACCATTAAATGTCAACATTTGAAAAAAAAAAAATGGAGGAATTCGGCTCTAGAAATCCGTCAAACAGTTCAGGCGTTTTGTCCATGCTTCTAAATGGTCAAACATTTCACGCGCCTTGTCTATGCTTCTACATTTTCCTGTAGTTGATGAATGAATACCTACCAAGAGTTGCTAGCTGTAGACTATCACTCATGCTTTCCGGAGCAGTCTTCTAAAGTCTTTAGACATATGTCCCTGACTGATGTTTCAACGCTAAATCTTCCTCTGACTAGTCATCTTCTTCCTACTTATCTCTAGTTTCTATAGCGTTCTTGGAAGGAGGACGAAGTTCTCCCACGTTGCCATTGCCTGTGTAGGCGAGAGACATTGTGCTAATCTGTACCAAGCAGCGACAACAGAACAGAAAATTGAAACCACTAAAGTTGCACAAATCTGTATTGAGCAGCGACATTCTGGGGAGATGAATCATAAGTCTTTTCTGAATTAAGGTT